>CM060961.1:25087246-25456234 GCA_030765045.1 Tenodera sinensis | reverse complement strand
TCCCTCTTGTCCTCCGTGGTTAGGAGTAAAATGCTAGGTTCTGTTTCACGAGGTCGTGGGTTCAAAGTGGCGGAGGACATGGGTCTTTTTAAGGCATAAATATCCTTAGTATGTATTTCTTCGGAATGGAAGGTCTCGCATCGTAGATTTACGCCACATAAAATATCCTCAGGACTCATAAAGATGTCTCTGAGTCAAATTAAGCGGTCTTTCATACCCAATATGAGAATCGAACCGGTTAAAGAGCGTCCATAAATAAAACCAACATTTTTATTTTTTTCTTTCCTGCTTCTCCTTATTGCTTTGTTTCGGCCTATCCACATTTGCCTTCTCATCATAGTAATTATTGTTGTATTTAAGTTGCCATTTCCGTCTGTCTCAAAAGTTGTTGTGCCGTAATGACAGTCGAGGCCAGTACAATATAACAAAATTACAAAAAAATTAAGGACATTTGAAACAATAAGAAAATTGCGACATTTATTGTGAGAAAACACGGAAAAAGCGACATGATACTTCAGCATGAGATACACGATGTTGTAAGTGGCACCGTGACCGAACGGTTTGACCGTTTGCCTATCGCCAAGGTGACCCGGGGTCGTTACCGGGAAACCACATACGGTATTCGTGGTGAACGAAGCGGTGTCAGGGCGGGTTTTCTCCGGGTTCTCCCGCCACTCGTTCCAGCAACTGCTCCATCATCACCTTTCCAGTCATCCATTTCATATCATCCTCTTCTTCACTATCATACCTGGTGCTGAGCTGACCATCCACTCACAGGTCTTCACTGTGTCCGGTCCATAGATTCCTCTGCTACCAGAAAGACCCCGAGTACTCGCTTGTAAGTCCTAGGGGATGTAAGTCTTCCATAGAGGAGGGTAATCAGATAAAGTGGAAAAGAACAGATACACGATATTTCCTAATCGCAATTCCCCTGTGTTCCCTTGAGTGTAAATGTTGCTCTTCGTCTGGAAACGGTGAAGGGCACATAAACCGGAAACACCAGCCCGACCTAATAAACACCAAGCTCGGTGCTACTTAATCATGAAATCAGATAGCATGTCCAGTAGACAGAATCCTTCCTTCCTTTCCGTTCTTGAAAGTATCGAATGTCTGAAAGGAGACAATGGCATCTTCCATCATTCCCTTCTAAATCTCGCAGCTACTGATAAATTGTTGCTTGCTCTGTCTACCTCTCCACTCTCGCTAATCCCATGATTCATCAGCGCTAGACCAGAGAGAAATCGCGAATCTCAATTCAGAGCAGGTTCTGTACACAAACGTACCTACCGAGTTACCTTTTGTTTCTTAATTGTGGTTTAAAGACACGTGGTACTAAGGACCAACATGAATACCAATAACTGCCAAATCTTAGAGCTGAGTTCTTTGCCAAAATCAGTACATACAAATAAGTTTCTGTCCGGTTTGTTTAACACCAACGTACACATGGTAAAGAAAGGATATACCTTATTTTCCCAGTACTTCCACAACGAGTGATCGCAGAAAATGCAGTTTTTGAGGTTCCCTTGCACTCACATGACTTTCTCTACTCTTGTACTAACCATTCTTACAAACTCTTATTCCTATATCTTCTTCGAGGTAGTTAACATAAACATTTGCAGAAATTATCTGATTGCTTATTTCTTTGCAGCCACAAGGGGAATACAATACTTTGAGCGATAGTGAAATCTTAAAAATTTGAGATTCCGTACTTTTTGCACGGCTGACCTAAAAAATTAATAACAATGTTCCATTTGATGAAACTTCAAGTTTACCAAAACTCACATAAATGACAAGCAATATCTTCACTCTACAAAAAAATTATTTGGGCAGAGATTGTGTGTTTTAGCAAGAACTACATTTGTAATAGATATACAAGCTATTTGTAATAGCTTACTGTGCCATAAGCCATTTCACATACCTCCTTTATTAACGGTTGGAATTGTTCAATAGCTTGTCATTCCTTTAAAATAGTATCGATATTCAGTTGTTCCTCGCAATTACATGGAAATAATGTGGCATTTTAGGGCTACCATTTTTTAAAAATTAGAGGTTTGCTATTCTCATTGAGATGTATAATGTAGCTATTTCTACAAAGTTTATCTGAACTGAAACGAAGCCTTTGTAAGAATAGTTTATATACCTTCTCAGAGAACGTAGAGAAAGTCATATGAACTTAATACATCATAGTTTAGGAAAAGGTCCTTGTGTGACCAGTACAGCATACCTCAATAAAGAAAATCTGGACGAACACCAAACTTTGAATACTATCGACCTTTAAGAATGCAACAAGAATTTTTTCAGAATATTCCTCTACCTAGGAGATCTTTATGTTACGTTTCTTTCTCCCTTTTAAATACAAAAGTTTGTAATAGGAGCAATATGCACATGTTTTAACCATTGACATGAAAATAAACATATAATTCATGCAGAATAATCTGGTGCTTAAAAGCTACTTAAGAATATACAATCTTCATGCTAGTTTCAAAAATATGATATTTTAATCAAAATTACTACAACTAATTCCAAGAAAATAAAACGCATTACATTTCTTCCCTGTAAAGGTTGTAAACGTTTTTTAAAGTCTACTTTTTATATTCAACGGACATCAAAACGTGTATTTTTGTAAAAACTTTAATATCGAATATTGGATGGAACGCACTAATTCGTATACTTTAGAATAGATAAACTTAAAACCTCTTGATGAATGCATCTTCGCAAAGATGCAGGCATTGTGTGTTAGAAGTCATCCCTCCAGATGGAGAAGTAGACATAAATCGTTTTGTGACGGTGCTGCAATTGGACAGGTTTATTACGCTGCCTAATTTAAAGGTGTAGGTAGACACAGTAGCTCTACTGGTAACATCACTCCGTAATTTGGAGAGGGGGGGGCAGGCATCCTTAGGCAATCCATGTAACAGAGAACCTGCTCCACGAAACATCCGCGGCAGTAGTGCAGGGAACCGTTTATATGGCGACACGAGATCAACATTATACGTGTTTGGCGTCCATACAACTTTCAAACACGTTCCTCCAAACGACGTACTTAACAGCTGGGAAAATCCGGTCACCATTTGCATTGACTGCTGCTTTGGAACCATACATCTGCTGCTGTCGCCATTGTACTTATCTGCTTTTCTTTCGGGACTGCGCGAATATTTCCTGCGATCAACATTCGGATCGGCTGTTATTCTGGAAACACATATCTCATGCAGTCATCATTTGGATCGAGTATTATTTTGTAAACGCGTTTCTCCTGGATCAAATTACTACTTATTTTGGAGCTGCTCTTTTCTTCGATCATAATTTAATTTGGAACCATACATTTCCTGTGATCATCATTTAGATTGACTTATTTTGGAACCATTATCTCCTGTGGTTATAATTTAGATAAATCTATGTTGGAACCATACACTCCCTGCGGTGATCATTTGTATAAACTTATTTTAGAACCATAATATATTTCCTACGACCATAATTTGGATCAACTCATTTGGGAAACATAATCTTCTGCAGTCATTATTTGGTTAGATTTATTTTGGAAGCATATATTCCCTTAGATCACCATTTGGATCATGTTACTTTAGAACCATGTATCTCCTTAGGTCGTCATTTGGATCATCTTATTTTGGAACCGTATATTCCTGAGGTCATCATGTGGATCATCTTATTTTGGAACCATATATCTCCTTAGGTTATCATTTGGATCATGTTATTTTAGAACCATGTATCTCCTTAGGTCGTCATTTGGATCATCTTATTTTGGAACCGTATATTCCTGAGGTCATCATGTGGATCATCTTATTTTGGAACCATATATCTCCTTAGGTTATCATTTGGACCATCTTATTTTGAAACCATATGTATATCTCCCGAGGACAACAATTAGATCTACTTATTTTGGTAAATCTACCATATAGTGCATCTCCTGATCTACTATTATTTTGGGAATGTGGCATATCTCTTCCTGAGGTTGTCATTTGAGCCGAATGCTATTTTGGAGCCCTATATCTTCTAATGCGGCCATAATTTGGATCGGCTGTCATTATGGAGTCGTATAGCGGTTTCCACTGGAGCATAACGTCATCTTGGAGACTATAAGTGCAAACTTTGGTACTACATAGCAGGTTCTACTGATACTTACTCCAAGGGAATATGTTTTTGCACCCTGTAGCTCGTCCTATTATATTTTAGAACCGACTGTAATTCTGAACCTTTTAACACGTACGGTTATTAATTAAAGAATTTCAAATTAACCGTCTTATGATTTGCTCTAACGTTTCGGAACAATGCCGTTTTAGGAACAGTTCTGCCGGGTTCGCATCCCTTCTCCCAGTGTATTGGGCCGTGCTCCAGATTTGAGGAATGTACCCTAGAACACGCCTTGTGATGGAAAGTGATTACGGGCGCACTCGGAAGTGTTTTCCCAACACATTACGACAGACACAACCTACGTGATAGTCTTGTCGTAGGTCGTATCGAAAGTGAGCATTACCATATAGTAGTAGCAGTATGACGTTCGCCCGCCCGCCTCTGCGAATAACGGCAACTGCGAATTTTTTGCTACTGAAATAGCTGTGCCTCTGTCCGCATCTGTTTTCTCTTTTCTTTTGTTTTCTTTTCTTTTCATTCCTTCCTTCTTTATTTTTCTTTCTTTCTTTCTTTCTTGCTTTCTTTCTTTCTCTCTTTCTCTCTTTCTTTCTCTCGTTTTTTCTTTCCTTCTTTCTTTCTTTCTTTCTTTCTTCCTTCCTTTCTTTCTTTCTTTCTTTCTTTCTTTTTTGTTTTGAATAGATATTTCTGTGACTAAAATAAATGACCCAATTGCTCCGAAACTACTATTGAAAATTGAATTAAAGTTCAGTTTGATAAAAATAACTAAGTGGTGATAATAACATGGTAGGTTGTTTTATAAAAATGTTTCCATTTTCTTTAATAAATAACCTATTGGATGAAAGATCAGTACACTTATAAGGCACGCATTTGCAACCTATAAGAATTTCAAACTGATATGTTAAATAATTTCTGAGAAAATGGGTGATGAATTATTTAGTAATTTAACATTGGTGGCAAAAGACTTTTAATTTCCCCTTAAGGGTACACATAGTAGAAATTTTTAACTTCCATAGTTATGAATATATTTGCCTCAAATTTATTCCAATATACGTACATGCAAAGAATAGTGTATATACATATCTCATTGGATTATCTTCATTAGTGTTGAAGTTATTAACTGTTTAAACAATAAACGCCCTACATGATGAGTACTTCACAGTTCTATTAGTTTTAATATTTATTCCAAAAATATATGAACACTACAAAAACTATTGGAGACAAATTTGATTTTAGCCCTTTATTCTAGTAGAAAAAATAATTAAATTTACAAGAGCAAATTCCCAGAAAATTTAGATTGGTAATTGAATGTAATATTAATATGCTCATGAACTTAAAAATAGGTAACTTCCAACATTTTTTCCCTTTTAGATGTTGTCTTAAAAGTTTGAAGCAAATTAATTTAAAATGTATCGAGTGGGGCATTTTGAATCTTCAAAAATGTAGTGGACAGAAGTTGCGAGAAATTCAGCTTTAAAGTTTCCAAGAGCGCTTTTCAATATGCGTAGGGACATTTAAAATGTAAGGTGTATACGGAGCATTGAATGATAAGAGATAACAGTTAATAAAATTACAAGATAATTATAGGCAGAAATTGCTAAAATATACCTACAGTATATTCCCTTTATAAGTGTAATAAAAGGAAGCTTTATACTTTCAAAACTATACATACAAAAGGGTTATGGTTGGTGCCGTTTAAAAGAGGAAGTTGGGAAGTTTTAATCCATTGGTGTTAAGATTAGAACAGTCACACATCGTACGCGCATGCGCAGATAATTACATAGGATAATGCACGTCATATCGTTCATCAGTCAACATGTGGACAAATTTGCAGCAAGATGGGGCACCATCACACTTTGCCAATATAGCACGGACATTCTGGGACAGACAGTTCCCTGGAAGATGAATCGGAAGAGGACTTTTCTCGTGGGGATTTCTCAAGGATCAGGTCTACAGGACATTAGTACATATTTTGGCAGACTTACGACAAAATTTATGCTGCTGTCGACAATGTCACATCACAGAACATTTGAGTGGAGATTGAATAGCGATTGGACATTCCCCGTGCCACTAATGACAGTTACATTGAGGTTTATGAACCGTAAGGGAAAATATCCCGTTTTTCCTTTTTGTAGCAAGTGGTTTCATCTCCAGATTCTTATTAGTTCAGAAATTATAGCTATTTTTTTATTACACCTGTATTTTTTAAAGTATTTTAGTCAATTTTCACTACTTGCTGTTCAGTCAAGAGCCGGAAAAAATGGTAAGCTGCATTTTGGACACAATCTCTAAAACGAGCCACAAATTATTAAGTAAAAACAAGATTGATAAATATCTATCTAATGTCCAAAAGTGGTTTGACTAAGTAGCCGAACCACAGATGGTTATTTGTCGATCTAATCTGAGAAACGCTTGCATTTTTTCATCCCAAGTGTGACATTCGAAGTTAGTCGCTTGTTAGACACAAAGAATGCGATTTTTCAGTTAGCAGCATCTGAAACGAAAACAATGGCCGTGTGGGCACGCATTATGAGATATCGGCACTCCAGGCACGCAACCTGTGAAAGTGTTGTGTTTGTGTAAGGAGCTCCAGTAGCTCTAGACTCATGCAACAGGTGGAGATTTTCCTTGCGATTCTCTGGCATTAGCGTGCTTTCATGCTGCTTATTATTTCATTCATGTACATAACTTCTTGAGATCTTCAACAAAGATTTGCTATATACATTGTCACAATGTGGTACAGAACCCACGTGTTTCAACGGTGTTCGGAGCACAGGCGTATCATAACGGCTGTGTGAACAGTCATCTCTTCACCATGGTAGTTCTTCCAAGAGGATATAGACTCAAATTTCAACTTCTACATTACTAACACACTAAAAAGTATTTAACAAGTCCAGGACCAATTCTTTCACACATATCACTTCATTGAGGGCCGGTAGTGTAAAGGAAGTTTAAACTCCTAATTATATTTAAACTATAGTGTGTTTTCTTTCATTTTATAAAGGCTAATCTTCAGTTGGACTTAAATTCCACTTTACGGAACTCATTTACCGTTTAACTACAGTTTAATGTCATGTGTAAAATGGCACATACAGCTGTACATGTGGACACCGAAGAGATATTGGAAGAATTGCTACTAAAATGAAGGTGAAACACCTCAGGGACCCAAAGCTTTGTTAAACAGACTTAATCACTCTCATGACCGTATCTTTTTAAACGTTTTAGACTTACGAAGTGAGTGGTCTAACCAATCGGCTACAGCGTGGCCACTGCACTGCGGTTTAACTAACCAAAAACCTCTGGTTAGTTAACAGTGCCTGCAATCAAACCTCTGATTTAGATTCTATTGACATGGGGCTATCACTTTTAAGCACACTAAAATACCATCAATTTGGGTCGGATTTGAACCCGCGGCTTTGGGATCAGTAGACCAGCGCCTAACCAGCTGAGTCACCCAGACTGAGGAATGGTGCCTTAGCAACGCATATCTGTGAATGGTCAATTCTACAAGTGATGCATTTGACATAAATAGCGTGTTTAAATAGGCTCTACATTTCTTGAATTGTTGCTTTGTATACCGCCTTTAGCTGCAATGTCGTTATTTGTGGTCTAGAGGCAACATGCTAGCCTCTGGTTCTCAAGGTCGCGCGTTGAAACCGGCGGAGGGCAATGGATCTTTCTTCGGACGTAAAAATCCTTAGCATGGCTTCCTTCGGGAGGGAAGTAAAGTGGATGGTTCCGTGTCGTAAATTTACTGCACGTAAAAGAAGCTCTAGGCTGATAAAGAGGCCTCTGAGGAAAATTACGTGGTCCAATAGAGGATGGAACGCTGGGAATCACACCAATTAAATAGCATCCATAAATAACACTCAATTTCAATTGTTTAACTCCAATAGTCACATCGGCGGCTCTTCTTTTGGAACACACTGCCTACAGGTAATCGTGTTAACTCGTGTACCGAGGGTTTTGGGTGTTTGGATTTTTAGTACATTAGATCACACACATTCACGCTCTCATTCATACTTCCAGACTTTGACGAGGACAGGGAATAATTCTCACTCCCCAGCCGGAAATTGAACCCGGGACCCCTCGCTCAGCAGGCAGTTGCTCTACCGACTAACAATGGGGCCAGCTCTACTTGGCCAGCCAAATTATCCTGTGTCTCCTACAGCTTATAGCTTACAAAATTACATTAAGTTGATTAAGAACCAAAAGGGCTTTATAGGCTCTTCCGGAAAATTCAAGATTTTAGTAGCTTTGTCATGTAAATATCTTAAACTAACGGACTTTACTTAAAATTTCAATTTTTTGGAGGGAAAAGGGAATATAAACAAATCGTTATATTTAAAGAATGGATTGGTGTTATTACTTCTTTTATCTAGAAAATAACCGTATTGTAATCTTGTTTTTTTATAGGAATTTTTGTTTTTGAGATAAGTTGATCACAGACACTCCAACAGTAGTGGAAATCAGTATAAAAGCATTACGTTTCCTACTGAAAGTAATAGTTACAATTTTTGAAGCATAAATGTATCTAATTAGTAGACATAAGACATACAAAAACCATGACAGAATTAGTTTCATTCGTAACACGAGTAGCAAAATAAGGCTTTTGCATTTCCTGGGTGGAAATTGGCATAAAAACACTCATTGTCCTGTTCTGTTATTGCATTTTACTGCTGTTTCGAACCTTCGTTCTTCTTAATTACGTCAAAAAGTACCTTAGGCATTGATTTTGTTAGGGTTTATAGTTCCTGCAGTGAAATTGTTGTCCACTCTTCTCCTATTTCTCTTTTCAGCTCGCATAGGCCTCAAATTGACTTCCATTGCGATAAACACGCCTTGCAAGCATTCTCCAAGGGTTTTCCATGGTGTTCAAATGTGGGCTGCGTGCAGACAGGGCAAGACATCGATATCTTACCTTCAAACCACTTTTTGGTTGCAGTATACGAATGCAAAAATGCATTACCTTGTTGAAAAATTAGAATTTTGTCCCCTAGGTCCTCATACATTCTAATCAGTTCTGGCTGTAGCATCTTAGTGTATATATTAGAGTTCATCTAGTGTTCAGTCAAGCAGTGTGTGATATATCGTTAAAGCAGAATGCTGCCCAAATCATAACACTTACGTCGCCAAAATTTTTGCACTCTCACCTGCTGCTCCGTTCTCAGATCATGCCAATAATGTTGAAATCCATCCGAATTCTCTAAATTAAACTTCTTATCACTTTATCCATTCTGAAGTCATGATATGCGTTTTTCAACAAACACCAATCTAGCCTGTTTACATTTTGGGTGTTAGAACTTCCTTATGTAATTATTTCTTGAGTGCAAGATGTTTATCAGTTGACAAAATTTTGCATTCTGGCACCTACTACTACTGCAATCAGCAACAAGCTGAGACGGTTTGTGACCCTTGCTTTGCCTAGATAACTTTCTACTTTACCCATATTTTCCGTTCTGTCCATATCGTGTGCCCAGTCAAACGAAATAATCAACCAATGAAACCCAAAATGCGTCCTCTTTAAAAAGCTCTATAGATTTGTTTGTTTCAATCATCCTGTTTTACACATAGGATTGTCACTCTAAAACTTGTTGTTCTACAACCACAATACCACAGCACTCCTAGTCGGGGGTTTATCTACGTCTAAAATACTTTTTGCTTTTTCTGCACTTCTGACATCACGCTGGTGACTTGTACAATTTTACAACTGAAATGAAGAGAAATTATCAGCGAGTAAACACACTGCAAGTAACATTGGAGGTAAGTTGGCAACGTAACCAGCAGAATGTTTGCCAAGTTTACGAAACTCGGGTTACACTACATGGAGTGTCTCTCCTCACCCCTTCAAGGCCATGAGCTGGTGAACACAGTAGGTATATGCAATGAAGACAAGTACGACACACTAACACCACACAGAGAGGACCATCTTTATACCAATTTCCACCCTACAGCATCTGAATCGTTGATATCTTGTTACTATATTCCGCACTACTACTGTTTCTAAATGAGATGCCTCTGAGAAATCTTGATTTGTTCGTGATAAAGAAAGAAATAATACATCTGTGCAATACTTATATGAATAAAGTCAATGTTGTTCATCTTACCTTGCGGATCATGTTGAAATTCCATAGATTCTTATAGTTTTACTATAATCCTTTCCGTAAACTGTGGACACACGTTTCCAACTCCTTAAGCTGCTCAGGAGTATTTGACTTTCAGTTGTAACTCCAGGTATCAAACACCACTTATATGGGTCTAACTGTTAAAAGTTGTGAGTCCTGATCTCTCTCCTTCCTCCAAAAACTGGTTCCCTAGAACCTTTTTGACTGTATTGCCTTACATATTAAATACCACAGCACTTATTTCTTTTTGTATAAATAGCCTAGGTTGCCAAACATGAACTTTCCTAACACGTAGTGACTGTTTTAAGAAGAATGACTGGTTGGTGCCGGTACAACAAATAGTTTGACGGCTTATTAGACGCGTCGTGTCAGAGATAAACATCTGATGTATTCCATTAACATCACTCACTCTTCAACAAACTATCTATGCCTTCTTACTGAAAATGTAAATTTGAATTTATTGGATACTAAAGCACTTACATCTTGGGATGCCCTTGAACTTGGACCCTCGCCTCTCTGTCATTGGGCAGCTCTGTAAGCTTCGTTTCATATGTTTATATTTTGCTGTTTTCTGTTGCTGTTTTGTTTTACTAATGTTTATAACTTTCTCCAATTTATCTTTTCCTTTTACTTTTATCTTTTGTACCACTTTTCTCACTTATTTCGCTTATGTTTTCCATATTTTTTCTATATTCTTTTATTATTTTTAGACTACCAAGTTCATTCTAACCTTATGTTTTTCCTCCTTAAGGTAGTAGAAAAAATAAGAATAATTTTTTAACAAATAGTATATTTATTGAGCTAAATTATAGTTCATGTCCTTTAACAAAATAGTAATATACAAAATTACACCAAATTCAATGAAATAAGGGAATTTTTCATGTCAATATTTTAACATACTACATTTTCATTAAAATCGTTAGAATACTCCACATACTTCATCTACTGTAGTGTTTTATTACCCAAACTCTATGACAGGGAAGAGAATACGTCGCAGCTTTATGAAACTCCAGCGCAGTGATCCGTTAGCCCGCGGTCTCCCCTACAGCAACAAAACTAAGGATATGCTGGTCATGAGCCAGGCTAATGTAATGCGGATTACGAGCTAATAGGTAATCCGGCAAGGTGAGAAGAATGACCGCAAAGTTTTTTGCCAACAAAACTAGAGCACTTTCCATTCCAATGCAATTGTAAACGTTACGAGATAGCACCAGATGGTAAAGTGAACCTTTTCACCAGGAAATATTCCGTCCACATTTCAGCAAATGGTGGCCTTTGTCTTTCATTTGTTTGTTTACAGAACCTAGTGTGTTGTTTGTTGCCATTTAGACCGAGGGTGAACGTCACAGTGTCTTCAGTATATAGCCAAGTAAGTACCATAATTAAAATTCAGGCGTGTAATATACAACCATTTTCAAAGCAAAATTAACTTACATAATCATAAGATAAACCCTGATGTGTTACGATCACAATACTTCCTCGACCCACTCTTATACAACGTACTCTGACAACAGCTTATTCTTGTATCTAAAACACCGCGATTCAACAGCCCCTTCTAGGGCAAGGCCTACCGCCCGGCCACTACGTCCCACATTCTGCCCACTACAGGCATCACTAGTGGTCTGCAATACTGAGGGTGGGACGTGGTCAGTGCCCCGGTCCCTCTCGGCTGGTATATGCGGTCTTCGCAATCAAGTTGCTCCTCAATTCGCTCTCCAGGGACATAGCGAGGCTTACCGCACCCCGAACCAGGTCTCCTAGTAGGAGAAAATCACCATGCCGATACCAGGAATCGAACCTGCGACTCCCGCTTCGTAAGCAGCAGCGCTACCACTATCTAAAGAGACAAACCGCATGCTTCTATTTGCCAATGGACCCATGATGGGAAGGTTGAGGTTCAAATTCAGCTGGAACCATCTTCCCTGACTTGAGTTTTTTCCAAATTTTCCCGTCTTCATAACTAGAAAATGCTGGTGTAATCTTCGCAAAAGTTAAAGGCATATGCAGGCGGGCCGTACTGCAGACTCCAGCGAATCCTAAGCTTGCCCCTCCTACCAGCGCTGCCAAATGTGGTACACGCATCTTAGGCGCTCTTATGTACAGAACCTCTGCCGGTACACGCACTACGCTTGGCAACAGCGCTCTGCTTGAGCATTGGCCAGCGTTCACATGCCTTTAACTTTTGCGAGCAGTATAGGTACTCTATGACGTATGTCGTACGACGAACTGCGGGGGATAGCCCTTCGATCTCTAGATTTGTGTGATTGTGTCCTCGGGAAGAAGAGGTGAGGTGAGAGAAGACATGGCGGCCGGATCAGCAGGTACCACAGAGCATGTTGAAACACCTACATAAGTGGCAGCTGGTCCATTCCAGCATTCGAGAACAGGTCGTACAGGTTCTCCTGTACGGTATGTTTATTTGCACAGCACCCATCCGCTTATCTAGACTCCCCTCTCCCTATAGGCCTGCGCATCCTACTGGGGGGAAGGGGCGGGACTCGAAGAGCGCGCCTATCCCAGGGGATAGAGTTTACAGAGAACATCCTTTTCCCTGCCGTGCAACGCCAAGACTCCCGCCGACACTTGCAACCCCGGAAAAAAATGAAAGGTGGAAATTCGGGGATGTAATTGACATTCCCAGCGTTCGACTAGCTACCCGAGGAAACCCCCGAGAAAACAAATGCTTCAGAAAGGTCCCGGAAATACCCTAAACTTAGGCCTGGAAGCTTTCCTTCCCAAATTTCCTTTCCCTGTTACCATTTTATTTTATGTATCATTAGTATAACCGCCTGTGGTACCGTATGTAGCATGAGAGGGTGCTAAATATTACAATATGTAATGGTTAACATCATATTCTTTTTTTTTTTTTTTCTTTTTAAATTGTATCTTTAGCCGAATCTTTTTTTAACTTATTTTGTTTGTCTATTATAGTTTTTCAATTTAACGCTAATTAGCAACAGTGATACAAGCTCCAAACTCATAAACTGAAATAATCATACATTTGTGAACCTCATTGTACAATCTGTATAATAGGTAACTTTAAAATAGCCTCTACATGGTAGCACATTGGAGCTGTTGTTTGGATCTTTTGTGCTGAACTAGAACAGACTTGTCCAGAACCAGTGAAGCGCTAATCTCATTATTTCTGTTTTGGCGCTTGGACCACTGATGCTAATCGTTATTCAACTTTAAGAGTTAATTCAGAAGAAGAGCGCCTCATAGACTATTACCAAAAAACTCAAGCTATATCTTTTATTTGCCATACAAATAAGAAGGTGATGTTTTAATTAACATTGTTAGAGCTATTTTCGACAGAATAAAAATTAAGGGAAAACATTCCAGTAAAAAGTACTTCGGAAACGGGAGGAAGCGGGAATTTCTCTTAAATCTTTAGTATCGTATTCTCGGAAGATGCTAAATTTAAGCATCAAATTTAGTACATAGCAATAGTTTCGACACAAAGAATGGATAATGCCAGACTTACAAAACTATACCAATCAGAAAGATGGCGTTCAAGAGAAGACCAAAAACCAGATGGGATGATGTCTTTGCGTCTGAACGGGCTTTATAACCTAACCTTGAAGTAGAAAAACAAGAAGTACTTAGCCTACGTTTCATCTTTTAATTATGCTGATCACAGATGCGTGGACCTTTTTCTAAAAATGTTATTTATTTAGCGCGCCTAAAACCATGTATTTCCTGTAAAATATCGGTAAAGGTTATAATTTTGTGTTCATTATCCTGTATGGTGGAATTCTTTAAGGTAAGTTGGCTTTCTTTCTAAGTCTTCATAACCCAATGTGAAATTTAAAGGCTTCGGAGGCCGATCCTCTTATGTTTATAGAATAAACAGCAAGGGTTCACAAGACTATCAAGAATAATTCAATCTGAAATAATTAATTTAATTTATTTAGTTAAATAATTTGCTAAAGTGTGAAACAGTACTACAAGAATAGAACCCTTTATGAGTTATATGTGAGAACAATGAAGCCACGATCCGAAGAAGGAAAACTTTCACAGCTCTATGACTGCAGCGAGACCGAGGCATTTAAACATTGATTTAAAACTGCTACAAAGTATACGAATACCTTGTGTTCGAGCTGCATCAGATGTTTTTACATTTGTATGCAATATGAAAGTATTCGCTGATATCACGCACCATAAATTATAACGTGGTTTAACTAGGAACGAAAGCGGTTTATTCCTAACGTTTCTCCGTTAAGTACATAATAAGGGTCATTAATAGGCGGAACCTAACATGCAATTGTAAATACGATGGTAATTGATTTACATGGGAAGATATTCGCACGAGAGAATACATGAGTGCATTGCAACAAAGCGTGCTGGGTGAAAACGTTAATGGAGTTTTTGGCGGTGGTACTGACAAGCAAGTCAGTGCCAGATTCCAGCGTAGGTACCTACTGAGATATGTGGATAACTTTCTCTGCTTGTTATGGTGTGTTTATATTCCACTCTGCACTCGCTCTTACTACTGGCCTTATTCCCGAAGGTTACGGGTTCGAGCACACGCCCCTCTTGCTGCCGCGTTCTTGACCTAGGAGGAACTGTCTCCGGCATTCCGAAGGCCACGAGCTTCTGAAGCTGTAAATCTAATTCCTTCTTCCTTCATTCACTTGCATGACTCGCAACAAATAGCGAGTAATTCATTTGATGAGTGTATAGAGCGGAACTTGTTCTGTTTATCTCCACTCCAATGTTATAAAAAGAGACGTATGTGTGTGATTTTGATAACTATTTTACTATGAATAACCCCTATTCTTCCTAACGGATATGGGCTATTAGTTTCTAATTTTAATTAAGTGACAAAAACAATAAAAAGATCCACAAAGCCAACACTAGAATGCGAGAATTTTTAAATAATAGCTTTAATTTTATTACATTTATAGTTATTTTTAAAATTAAATCATGTTCTTAAATCATTTCGTTATAATTATTTGTGGAAATTACTGTTTCTCACGACATATTTCGTACATTACCAAACAAATATTGCCGATGAGATTAGAATCGAAGATGGCCGAATGCTGGCAATGTCGGAACCGAAGGGTCATTTTTACTACGTATAATAAGCTGGGGAACTATTGCATTCCACCTTAAAGTTCTATATGAAGATTTTAACGGAAATATGGTATTTACTAAGGATGAGGATGAGGTGAGAGGAGACACCAGGCAGCTAGATCCAGACTAACGCAACAGAGATTGACTCGAAGTCCTTAGGCCATCCGAGGCCTTCTTAAGGGGGCTTCAGCGAGGTCCAACGCCCCCAGATACCGCCCCTACCAGGATTCCATGGACAACGAGGGATGGAAAGAGTACCTATGCGCATATCATCCCTGCCAAGCTGCACCTAACACCTTCGCTGACCTTTGCGACCCTGAAAGAACCAACGGGATGAACGATAAATGAAATGATTAATGAAGTGAAATGGTGAGACAGGAACTTTGGAGGATGTAATTATCCTTCCGAGTGCCCCGGGGAAACACCCGAGAAACCCATGGGTGAGGAAGGTTGGCCAAGGGAACCAAACTCACGACCTCCCGAGTGTGGGCCTCAGAAGTTACCGCGGAGCCATCTAGCTCGGTGATTAGGGCAAATTAGCATTTTCGGAGTTCATATTTTCAGAAATACTCACTATGTAAATGTGTATCTTACATTCTTTACGCTAATTCTATGATGCATGCAAATGTGTATAGCTTCATGCCGATTAATTCGGGTATTTCGCCAGGTGATTTGTATGTTTTCTTTCCAGCTGAATGAGTGCTGTATAATTTCCTTGCATTTATAATTATTTCCAGACTTAATGGCGATTATTCCGCTTTTTTATAGTTGCCTTCACTTACGCTGGTGATTTTCCATGATATACTTACCATAAACACTACAAGTCGTTATCACATTACTGATATAATCGCGAGCCACTTCATAGCGAGAGGATTCATCTAGGGAAGCTCTAAATCCATAAGTTAAATATAAGAAGTTGTATAAGCAATAATCTATTACTTTCTCATTTGTTACCTACAGTAAGCAGAGGAAGTATTGCATTACATCCAAAAATTGATGTAGAGATTTCATAGAAAACACTGTAACAAATGACAACAAAGTCCAATTAATTTTTCTGTCACTTTATTTTCTTTTGTAAAACTGCATCACAAAATGCAGTTCTCCTATATCTTTAACACAGTCTACTGTTTTTCGTGATCTTGCAGCTCACAGTTGTCCTGTCCTCCCATAACTTTGACACACACACAATTTTCTGCCTTTCAGTTTTCTCTGTCTAACAAACAGGTGGTTCGTACTCACTAAAACTACTTCACACAACTCCGATGTGACGTTAAATGTCCCAAATTGTCTCTGTCAACACATTCAGGTCTCTCACGACGACTGTGCACACAGCTGTCTCGTTCAACGCCTACGATTCCTACAGATACAACTGCTACTCTTCCCTTTGTCTTACAAAGCTGTCCCCCTCTCAAAAAATGAAATGAAAAAATGTTTATTTGGGCATGTTTACAACATGCCCGGGCTGTTTAGGGAAATCCCTCTTCAGCCTAGTGTGGTATTTGTTTTTTGTTCGGATTGGGATTTCCCTCGGCGTTGGTGCATATTTGTGTTTTTGTTGACATTGTGTAGTGTAGTGTGTTGTAATTTTTGTATTATATGTATCTGTGTCAGTTCCTGTGTTCCACATCCATGGCTCCATTTATATGATTCTGCCCAAAAAGACCTTAAGTTTTGCTGCTTGTTGTTATTTTTTATTTTGTGCTGCTGCATGGCTCATTGTTAATTTTTATGTGTGGTGTGTTTTTGTATGTTTTGGGGGTTTTTGTGTGTGTTTTTTGTTTTGTGTCTAAATGTTTTGAAAGTGTTGTAGATGGTCTCGTAGTTTCTGTTCTTCTTGTTCTTGGTACTTGTCGTAAACATGTATGAGTGTAATAAGGGGAGGCCATCCCGCAAGTCTTTATACTTGAGAATGACGTAATGGAAACTTACTCTTTTCTCGACGCTACCACAAGCAAGCTAGCAGTCGTACGTTCTCGAAACTCTTTGTTCCGCCGCGCTCATTGTTGGGGGATTTACTCGCCGCAAGTGATGCCAGGCAGCTTGATGCACGCAGCCACCAAGTGCTGTAAAGTAGCTTGAGCTTGAGTCTTTGAGACGTATACCTACCCGTTTTGAAATTCAAAATCCTTCTTTTTACCACCTAATTTTTGTTTAAATGACTGCAGAGTTCTTGTGATTTATGTTAAGATTGTTGTTAATATTCCCTGCCTAATAAGCTTCAAAATGATTTATGAATGAGGTATGTAGAATAATTTTAAGAGTACTTTCTTGGAATTGAAAAGGGTAGAAATTTTGAAATTTTTAATTTTGAGAAAATATTGAAAAGAAGGTTCTACAATGTTATGTTCCCAGGCTAGCTGATTGTATAAATTGTTAAATTAAACGCACTTATGGTAACAATTAGGGCACAAACTATACGTTTTTGAAAACTAAAAAGTCAGGACTATTATATGACATAAAAATCTAAAAGTTAAAAATATAGAAAACATCGCCACTTCCAACGTGAAGGTGTACCTTAAACTGGCGTGGTAAAAGCCGAATAAACCTGTATACTCGATATATATGTTTGTTGAAGTTTCAACGTCATTTAATCGTTCAGGTCATATAGGACAGTGAATGAATTGGTTGAAATAATGCAAGTGATTCTGTTAACCAACATTTATATTTTTAGGATAAGGAAAATCCCGAAAAAAGAATCACCCTAGTCAAGATTCGAACTTTGGACTCCTTAAATGTGAGACTGAGTCGTTATCCCTACACCACAGAGATTGGATCTTATAGTTTTCTTACTATTTATCTTATCTTCAACTGAAAGTCGACAGAGAGGAAGAGTATTTTCTCATCAGTGGTTTCCAATTGTAAACATGAATAGGTGCACTACCTGCTCACCAATATGAGGTCAAGCATTATCATGTAAAAGAGTGACTTTCTCTAGAAAATGCCATGTGAAGATGTGGGTCCATTAGAGTATGCATCTTCTGAAATTGAAATCCAGTGGTTCAAGAGCGTCCATAAATAAAAACTAAATTTTAGTTTTACTGCCTTACAAAGAGTTAAAGAAGATAGAACTACTTTCTTAACTATACCATTAAAATGTATTTAAAATGTATAGCAATTATTTTTTTTAATAACCTACCGTTTGTTTCCTTAGCGTGGGATAGCGCTGCTGCTTACCATGCGGGGGACCCGGGTTCCATCCCGGTACCGGCGTGGGGATTTTCTCCCGCTTGAAGACCTGGTCCGGGGTGCACTCAGTCTCGTTAGGTCCCTAAGGGTCCCATTGTGGAACTACTTGATTGAGAAGTAGTGGCCCGTGGTCAAGAAGACCGGTCGGGAGGGACCGGGGCGCTCACCATGTCCCACCTCCAGTATTTCGGCCTATTCACGACTTGTAGTGGGCAGAGGAGGTGGAGGACGCGGTATTCAGGCAGTAGCCCTTGGTCAAGAAAGACTATTGTGCCAGGGGGGTGGGGGATATCCACAACAGTGCTTATCATCTTACAATTTAAGTAAGCTATTTTCAATAGTTTCTAAGGAAAGGAGCAAAAGCAAGGTAAACAAACACGCATAACATATTTGTAAAGAAAGATACCACGTGGCTTTAGCATTCGGTAGCTGCTATATTTGGGGCAATTCATCGATGAAATATGGTTAAAATTTGAAAAAAAAAAAATTTCGTATTTTAATAATAGAGTTTTCAATGTCAAGAAATTTAAAGCCACAAATATCTGCTTAATTAGTCCAATTATATTTAGGTAAAACACCACACTTATTTTTAAACTCCATTTTCCTCAGTTATTATTCTTATGAGGATGTTTTAGTTTCTTAAATGCTCCTTAAATCACGGTTTATAACTTCCTAGCTTGTAATTTTCAGGGCAGCTTCAGGAATTACGGGTATAACATTTGTTGTGCACTAGTTAAAGAAATATAAAGTTGTTCACTTGAAATATGTTACTTTTCATAAATCAGATTGAGAAAGGTGAAAAATTTAATAGCATGACAGCAAAAGAAATAGTTTTTCTCTTTAACTAAAATTAAGAATTGATTTGCATTTGTGTACTAAGTTAAATTAAAAATTTCAGAGTGAATCCATAAACCGTAAGATCTAAGGAGCATTTCATATTACTGTATGAAAAAGTGATTATTTATGAATTAAAAATGTATGTTGGCCGTCGTACATAGAAAAGTAAAGTTCGCTATGCAGCAGGCGATAGAGGTGGCTTTGGAAAACACCGTACGTCGCAGTTGTTCTTTCGAGAAAATACCGGGAACTGTCGAAGCTAACCGAACCGGCACGAGTAATAGTTGTATGGAAATGCGAGTTATTACGTGGTTAAGTTTTCGTGTTATTTTGGACGTACATATAAACAGAATTGTGTTGGCTATACTTGTTTTTATTGTGGCCATGTAAATTAAAGGAAATAAAGAGAGATAGCACGTAACTGAATTTGAGATTTTGTTACAATATTTTAACAATGGTTTGATGGCATACATAAACATTTTGTGTGCACTAAATGTTTTATGTTCTGAGTATATGGCAAAAAGGCCAAAGCAATGATCACCACTGTCAACAACAACAACAACAACAACAACAACAGGGTTTAAGCTGTTAGGTTTGTTCCAGTCTAATATATCAAAACTCCTTATGCATTTCTTCACTTCTATTAAAAATCGCACCTCTGCCACCTCATTTTTTTCCTTGTTTGGTCATGTATACAATGATAAAGTATTTAAAGAAGAAATTCCAAAAAATAAGACTGCACAACAATTAAATGGTCGTGTTTGGCAATTTCTTCATTTAGTCACCCATAAATAAAATCCTCTGCAGTTTCCAGTTGACTCCTCCAAATGTTACTACACGATCAAATGGCTATAGAATTCTTCAGCAGTGTACCGGTAAACATCGCAACCTTTATCAGTTACCAGATAATCCTGAACTCATGGCATGATGGAACTGTGTTTTAATAGTTTTAATTTCCGTCTTGAAGCTTAGCCAAACCGCTAATCTGGAAGTCGTAGGTAAATGCTTGACATGTACGCCCCACAACACGCACTTGGAGATGGTTTAAGATAACACGATTGGTCGACAGGTTCCACAATGGTTCCGCCCAAACGGTGACAACCTCTGGAAGTTTGGGTCCAATATATCAGACCGGGAGGGGAGGGGGCAGAAGAAGAATGTGCTTTCTAACCACTTCGCTCACAGCAAACATTCATCAACATGGCAATGGCAATATCAAATAATCCTCCAGTTGCTGAATTCATTACATTTTTCTGCCAAATTTGATTAGGAATATCACTGAAAACAATAAATGTCGAATACATATGAAAAACTAAAATGTTCATTGTTCACTTACATTCTTTCTGCTCTGTGAATAAATGCACTTCAGAAATAACATAAATGAGGGCTTTTGTTCATTTCTGACCATTTATTTAATGTAGATGTGTTTAGAGGTGTTTAACGGCCACTCGTAACACACGGCACCACAGGCGATGGACAACTTTGAAAGGAAATTTGCGAAGGAAATACCCCAGGCCTAAGTTTAAAGTACCTCACTGGTATTTACCACTTATGGGGACTGAGAAAACCCTGGAAAAAGCCTCATCAGTGAGGAGATTCTGAATACCTCACTGGTATTTACCACTTATGGGGACTGAGAAAACCCTGGAAAAAGCCTCATCAGTGAGGAGATTCTGAATGGAATTTTATCCACAGTGGAATTTGGACCAATACGTGTCTTTGATGGTCTAAGGTAGGAGTACTGCATTCGCTCCAAGTATTCGATGATTCAATACCAACTTTAAGTTATAGTTGGAAATATTTAAGGAAGCAAAGCAAGGATTTTCATGGAAGTCTCCACCATCTCAATTATTTTTATGAGAAAAATGCCTGTTACAGGGAAAAATGTCAAAACCGACTAAGGCAATCGATCGGTGAATTAAAACTCGGTCTAAGTCTGGGTCTACCTCCCTTTGTACTATCTCTTATCTTTCCCTCTAGAATATTCTTCACTGATCCATCCTAGCTCATTCTTTGCACATGTCCTAGCCATCTTAATCTTTGTTATAAATATGTGTATTAGTGTAAAATTTGATGCCTGTAAGTGAAGTGGTTTTCAAGCAAAATGTCAAATAATTTCCAGAAATATTCCTTATAAAGCAATATAAAATTGTTGTCATGTTATATTTAGAGTCATGGCTAGTGAGTAAGAAAGAGGTTATGTTGCTAGACAGCGTTCCCTTTCATGACAAATGACGAAAACATACAATGTGAGGTAACGCTATGTACACAGAAAACACGCCACATTTATAACAAACTGCTATACAAGCCTTGGGGCGAATGGGAGGCAAGCGTAAACCGTCAGGCCGTAGCGAGCTGCAGTAAAACCAAGGGGTACTGTGGTAGCTTAATTAAACCCGAGATGTGTGTGTGTGCGTGCGCGCGCGCGTGTGTGTGTGTGTGTGTGTGTGTGTGAACTGATGTCAATAGTTATTGCATGTAACGAAATCATGGCAGCAATAACAAATAGGAAAGAAATATATTGCCTATCTTACCGCTTTCCCCAATCGATTGTCTTAAAAGCATAATTCTTAAATGCTGACATAACGGATAACATCTTGAATTCACTTCAAATAGCTCATTAAAACAATAAAGAAACCCAATGACTTATATGCACTAGGAAAGGAATACAGGTCACTAATATATCTAAGTAATTATATCGTGGCATTATAACTTTAAAGCACTCTCTGTTCTAGATTAAAGTTCCCGAGGTTGAAGTATACTTCACTGCACCATCTATGAACACTTGAAAATAACAATTTTTTTTCCGTATAAACTTATATCCACAGAGCTTTTAATATAAACGCTTACAGAACGGAATGCCTCAGACGTTAACGCCTGAGACTCGATTGCTGTTGAACCGGCCACCCTGATCTTGGATATTTTTTAGAGATTTTACCCAGGTCGGAAGGTGAATACTGAGATGGATTACATATTAACACGAATTTTCCTGTCCATTTCTTGCGGACCCCTAGCAGTCATGGTACTTGTGACGTTAGCAAAATATGCCGGTCGAACATTCGAGCTCCCTCCTCGAAAGGAGTTGTTCGGATTGGGTAGGACTCGGAGTGGCAGTGGTTCGCGATGCTCATACGAGATTGTCTACGTCTGGGTGATACTCAGGCGGGGTTTTGAGACGCCTCAATTTCCTCCGCCTCTCTCCTGGAGAGCTAGGAGATGGTAGCTAGGTATCGTCGACCCCATCGAGGTCTCGGTAGTCTTCCCTAATGGATGAATGACCTCGTTCTCGATGGAACCTTGACCCCACTCACTCACTCACCCCCTCAGTCACTCACCCATACAATCAGTCACTCACTCACTCACTCCCTCATTCCCTCATTCATTCACTCCCTAATGGGTTGACGCGCGTAAGCGGCGTATGAACTTCAGACCTAGCGTGTGCTGGGGATATATAAAGTAAGTGCCATGCCTAATGGAAAAGACTCACTAAGTTTCGGCTCCCTGGGTACATAGGAGATCAGAGCCAGTTGCCATCTCTTGCCTCCAAATTTATATGTCCATCTTTCTGTCCATTTTTTGTCTTTCTATTCTAGGGTTGCAGGACCAGTAGCTGCGGTCGGCGGTATACGTACGGTGTATGGAGTAGTGCACTTTTAGGAGAGAATATTGTTTCCATCTGCGACCTGTACATAAGGATAGGGGACATGGAAC
Organism: Tenodera sinensis; assembly: GCA_030765045.1. NCBI lineage: Eukaryota > Metazoa > Arthropoda > Insecta > Mantodea > Mantidae > Tenodera > Tenodera sinensis. The sequence goes on along the minus strand of CM060961.1, from coordinate 25,433,192 downwards.
GGGCGGCCTGTTAAGTCAGTCTGAGAACGTTAGGGATTCCGCTGCGCCACTCCAGTCATCATATTTGCCCGTCTTTCATACTCTTTTACCTCATCCCTTTCTCTCCATGGTCTAACCTTGTCCGCTGTGCTGGAATTCTCCCGTTTCTAAACCCTAATCCTAATATATAAATTATTGAGTGTAAATACAAACAGATGAGTGATTATTCCTAATTATCGAAGGAAGCTTACCGTCAGAGCTATTATTTCTCACTAATTTGATAGCAGTAGATGAGAAATACAGAATCTGTACAAAGTGCAAGTATCTAAAACAACAAATGCACATGTAACTGTATTATGTTTAGTCTATTCTTGATTCCTTTTATTGGAATTTTACCAGCTTCAGAGATAGCTTTTGTTACTGTAAACATTTAAGGATAATTCAGTAGTATTTTAAAATAATATTCTTCAAAAATTACTATAAAACCATTTTCTTTAGTATCACAATTATAGTCAAAAACACAATTAAAAATCTGATTAAAAATCACATAACTTTCTCTACTCTCGTACAAAGTATCCGAACAAGCTCTTATTCTTTTATCTTCTTCATGTTAATCGATATATATATATATATATATATATATATATATATATATATATATATATATATATATATATATTTGTAGAATTGCCTTACACCATATTCCCTTTTAGCCACAAGGGACATGAGCGAATACAATAGGTTTTCGAAATAGTTTTAAGAAGAACTCTTCGCTATATGACGTCTTTAAAATTCCGTTCTGTTAACCTGACCAGAATGAAAATCGAAAACAAAACATACTTCCCATTTAAGAAAAGTGTAAATGGTTGAAAATTCAAACCAGTACCAAGGAATAAGAAATGATTAACTCAAAAATTCTTTAAGGAGTTATACATTACTATGCAATAATATTTTGTATTTTTATTTAGTTTTCTTTTCTTTTTTTTTTTTCTTTTTTAAATTTAAATTTAATTTTTTTTGGGGGGGGGGGTTACCATTATTTAAATAGAATTCAGAATCAAGTTACTTCATGAAAGTAAAAATAGTATACATTTCATTTCTGATGAAAATACCTTAAACATATTAACGAAAATTATGATAGTCATTTTTGCGAAAATCAACATTTTTAAAAATGTTTTTCTCATCCTTGGAAAAGGACTCTCCCCCTCTCTATCCTCTCTCTCCCTCTCTCTCTCTTTCTCTCACCTACACACATAACCATACACAAATTCAGCAGTTATTTCTAAAAACGATTTTTTTATTTATTCCTGGAGTCTCAAAAGGTATATTTCCGCTTAAATACCGGTATCCGATTTGGGTGAAATTCAATATATCCTCTACTTATTGAAAGCACGTAGTAGATAAAGAGAAAATAGGAAAATATTAGAAATCATGTAGATCCATGAATATGCTGCATAATTAATTCTTAACGAAACGTTTCCTTACATTATTGTTTAATGGTTAGATATTTTTCGACGAAATCCTTTTCTACCTGTGAAGAGCAGGTATTATACTGTGGAATATTAATTCTATACCCCGCCGATGTTAAAATATCTGTATATTCATGACCAGGGCCCCGATGTTTGTGACCTAAAGTGTTAGAAATGTGCAAGTACTTATGAACCGAAGGAAATTAAAAAATATTACGATAAATATGACCTAAAACTTTTGGGTGCTTTTTCGACAGGTTCAAAAATTTAATAAATCAGCATTATATGTAAAATCTACTTAAAAATTCTAGCACACTCAATAATTAATAAATAATATTAATTTTATTGCTGCATTATGAATTTATTTAATTAGCTCAATCCAAAGCTAACCCTCAGTGCTGCAGAGAATGAAATCAATGTCACATTTTGAAGAGCGATCAGAAAGAAGAATTACAATAGCAAATTACATACAGCTTACCCTCCAAATTTGCAGATACATACATTTCTAAGAAAGATAATTGTGAAAAATATTACAGATAGGAATTAGGAGATCGGTCTTTGGGACGACTGCAAGCATATGCGAAACAGGAATAGAAATATAAAATATGAGAAAAATATAAATATTTAAGAGAAAATATGATTGTAATATGAAAAATGACAACAACAACAAAAAAACCATTAAAAAGCCAAAATATGACTTTATATGACCGGTGAGAATTGTATAATTTTAATCACCTTTGATTAAATCGTGCTTGACTTATATTTTCCATGGACAAAAACCACAAACTAAAACTCATTCCATAAGATTTTTCAAGGAAGGTAGGATTGCTTTCTTAACTTACGATTTCTATTAACATTTATCAACAATTATTTTTTTAATAAAAGCAACCAACCATCTTATCAACTTAAAAGTTCATCTACAACTACTTGGAGGTTATTTTTATGATTCTAAAATTTAATTTTGTCATCTTCAATAGCTTCTGAGAAGTGGACCAGTTATACTAGAAAACTGTTCAAAGCAAAATGGAGAAAACTCACATATATTTAAAAAAAAACGTTGTCTTGAGTATACGAAGCTGCTATGTAACAAGAATACCAATTTGTAGAGCAAAGCTTCCCCTGAAAAATGGACTAAGTTTACCAGATTACATTCTGTGAAATGGAGCATAATTCACAGTATAAAATGACAAAGGCAGTATAATTTTTAAAGAATATATTTAAAATATCTATTATAGCTACAATAGTGTAACAGAATACACTGAATTTATGAGGAAACTTCAAAATAATTAAGACTATACAAAAAGAAATGCATTTTTCGTCCATAATTTTAAGTCATGATGGGCTTCCAAAATTTCTGAAGTTTGGACATTTTAGTTTATATTATCCTGGCTAAATTTAAGTTGTTTTCCATCCAGAACTTAAATCTTGTTTAGAACATTTATCTTATTTGTAAAATGGAAAACAATGAGTATGAAATATATCTGAAATAATGTTGATGAGTGTACAACGTATAGTTTGTTTTGTCATCCCTTCAGACTGGTGGCCAGTATTCCTTGAGCTGCAGGCAATCTTTGCACCCCATTCAGAAGTCAATGTTGCGCGAGTGCAGTGCAATGGATTGCACCTGTTGGTCATTGTTGCGTCACTTTCTCTGATTAGGCCTGTTTATTACAGAATCGTAGGGAGATGGACTGACTTCCTCTTTCCGTTGGCTGGGGGTCATCTCTTGATATTCATCTCACTGAGTTGCATCACTTTCTCTGCCAGGTATAAACACTCTACTTGTTTTCTAATTAAACCGCCATACCTTGGCCTTGCCTAAGAGGGGGTGGTGAAAGTGAAGCACCTCTCCCCCCTCTCTGGGTACGTCTATATAACGGGGGACCTAGTGCTGGTGCCCCACATGTAGTATACGTTATCCTTGCAGCTGAAGAGCTCTCTCGTCTGTGGCACGGAGGAGCCGGCGAAACCATGAGGAACTACCGGACACTTGTGGTCAGTGTTCATCTTTTGTCAGTGTCCGAATACTTGGTGTCTTTCATAGTGGCCGGGTGGGAATCACTGTGTTTATTTCATTTTCCTACCAACCTAACACCGTACTTAATTTTTTTAAAATTAATTTCGCACTCTTTCGGAGTTCTACATGTTCAAAATAAATGTCATTTTAAAATCTTAATACAAACATAAAATTACTAATCTAACGTTGTGCATAGAAAGAGTTTAGAGGTATTTGTTACAGAATTTTGCACACTTCGAAAATAAACTTTTTTTAAAAATTTACACAGGAATTTTACAAGGAATTTTAATGCTTAATTTTCACCTAAAATTATGCAATTTTTATTCAATTTCTTTAAAGACCAGTGTGTAGTCCTTGAAGAATGACGAACTATTGTCTTTTTAACAGCATAGTTTGTGTTAAGGATTTTAAAAATGCAATACAAAACATTTAATCTTTGGCCATTAAGATTTATATTTGAAAAGTAATGTGCAAATTTTCATTTTTGAAAAATTAGTTTCTTGGAAAGTTAAGTGCATTCAATTACGAAAATTAATTGTGTGTTATAATTAGTATATTAAGTATCTGTAATTAAAATTTAAGTTACATTATATGGAATATATATAAATTTGCCATTTTGAGGTACCCTTAAGTTACAAAAACATCTGGCTCAACTTACACATAAAAGCATCTTTTGCAAAACTTCTGAGGAGATGAATATTATTTTATGCTAGTCATTTTAAATAATTCAACTATTCATCTTTCACCTTAATGAATGTTGGAGTAATTTATATTTGTCTCAAAGATGGGGTTCATGACTAAGTACTAAGGATAGCACGATTTATGAAATAATATATTTTCTCGCCTAATTGTGACGTATTATTAACATAGACTCAAAATGCCTGCATAAAAATAAGGGGGCTCCAAAAGCTTTACTATTTTGGAAAGACTTAAATGCAATAAGTTTTCAAAAATCAAACTTCAAGTGCTTAGAAATATTTGCCATTTAAGAGCTGCTCAATATTATCGAAAAATAATTATCTGAATTTGTGTACTTAGGTAAATGTAACTAATATCTCAGTGAGTTTTGAATTTTTAAAATATTAGTGTATAATTTTTTTTCTTATTCAGGTTTTCCATGGGAGTCGGTTTTCTAAATGCTTATTGCTAAATTACCTTGTAATATAAATAATTGTGTTAATGCAATTAAAGTTTAAGGAGTCAATATATATACGCGCTTATTGGGATAAAAAAAAAAGTTTGAAAATGCAATATACATTATAATTGCTTTGTGAAAGTGTGGATTAAGTCATTAAATTAAAAAGAAGCATTAAAAGTCAAACACATGCATACAGCTTCATTGTATATTTCTCAGAGATCTAAATCAGAAATTTTGGTTACATATATTCACCCCATTTAGCATATTTTAATGGTATTATTTTCTAATTCCCAGAACTATTTTGCTTTCCCAAGGCAAAAAACTAGGAACATTTATTTTGATTTTTAGTGTGTTCTTTCATGATAATTATTTTTTAAATTTTGGCTTCATTTAAACAGCCCCATAACATATATTTCTTCATATGCTGTTTTTAATTCAATTTAATTCAATTTATTTTTAGAGCATTTTCATATTCAAGCTGTTCTACAGAGCACTTGTCTTAATTCACATGTTTAGGAGAGTTTCAGATGTTATGGGGTTAAAACAGTTTATACAATTATTTCAGATGTTGGTTTAATTGCAAATAAATATTTCTATACCTAACGCATGTTGGTAAAGTTTGAAATTTAGTAGCACCTATTCAAAATAATGTTTAATTACAGTTCATAATTATCTGCATGAATCTTTACTAATATTCGTGTTTTATGTCCAAAAAATCCAATTTATCTAAGAATATTTATATATTATTAATTATAAACAAAGTAATATATTCTCAAAAAGCATGCTGACAATGTAAGTATAAGCACACATGGTAAAAGTTTCAAGTTGATGAAAAAATCTGCAAGTTTTCGCAGATGCTCTTCTTATTTTCTATTTACCTCCCTCCCCCATAGAAGAATTTAAAAATTGGCGCCTGGGGTCAGATGCCTGTTACGAGCAATCGGACTCTGTATCAGAGAGAATATCCAAAGTGGGTGATTATCTCAAAGCCTGATATTAGACTGAGGAAGGAGGTGGTATGAAACGATGGTGAAGCGAATGAAAGGAAAGGTGATTATGGAGCAGTTGGCGAAATGCATGACGGGGGAAAACCGGAGAGCCTGGAGAAAACCCACTCAGACAGCACTAATCCACCACAAATCCCACATGTGATCTGCTGGTATCGAACTCAGGTCGCTTGGAAGAGAGGCGAGTGGTCTAATCACTCAGCCACAACGTCTCTCTTTTCACAAGTGTATTGTCTTAAATTCGTAACAGGTTTCAAACCTTTTGTTTTGTATAACACCGTGGCCTCAAATGTAGATTTTCGCTGTGTTTTACTTCCTCTAATGATCGCCTCTGAGCTATAAATTAGACAGCACAGAACTTTCAAACTACTATTTCCGGCTAATACAGTTCGATAAAAGTGTAGTTATTAAGGATAATCACGTCAGGTTCTAAGGAACACAACTGCTGGCTAACCACAGTTTAGCATCCTTAATAGACTACTCTATGGGCGATGTTTATTAATGCCCTCGAGATATCGATATAATATCCGAGTCGAGGTATACGTGTTTTAAACATGGTTTATGGACTCCAGTGTCCTAAGGACCACGTCCCACATATGTATCTTCTACCAGAATTCTCTTATATACACAGCGGAATCTTTTCATAAGAGTTCAAATTGTTGTCTGTTTCTTAATGAAAGGGGAGCTGTAGTGAAAAATCTTATGTGTTGCACTCACGTGACTTTCTCTACTCTTGTACTAACCATTCTTACAAACTCTTATTCCTATATCTTCTTTATGTTAGACCAGATAAACATTTGTACAAATTATCTTATTGCTTGTTTCCTTGTAGGTACAAGGGGAATATGGGAATATCGCTTTGAGCGATATTCAAATCTTTTAAGGCTTTGAGATTGCGTTCTCTTTGCACGGCTAAGAGATAAAAAGTGAATAACGACCTTACATTTCCGAAAACTTTAAGTATTGCAGAACTCAGAGGAATAACAAGGAATATCTCTGAAATGGTTCACTCCACAAAAATGCATTTGAATATAAATTGTATGTTTTAACCAGATCTACATTTTAAGATTTGGTCTATCTCTTACGGTTTACCAGTAAACGCTTTAGAGTAAACAGGACTACATAGGCTATAGCCAGAAAATTCAAAATATACATTTCATTTGTCATAAAAATATCTTAAACATGTGGCATTCTAGTAAAAATCGTTAATTTTTGAGAAAAAAAAATTTTCGAAAAAGTTTTCCATGTAAAGGGTAGTTTAGGGTGGTAGGTAGCGTGTCGCACCATTAAAAGATATTAAACTTAAATATCAACTTTGGTTTTTAACTTATGCTGTTCAGACACGCGCGCTAACACACACACACACACACACACACACACACACACACACACACACACACACACACACGTGTATTTCTGGTGAAATCTCGACATCGAATTTTGGTCGAATACAATATATCCTCCTACTTACTATTCATAGTGGAGAAGGTAAAAAGCTATTTCTGATTTTAAAAAATAAACATTACAAGTAAAATACGCAAATTTTGTGTTTACATTATGATATAAAGCTATCTCACAAGCTTTTCTGCGATTGTCTTTATGATTTTTTCTCGGAAACGGATTAAAAACATTAAAATTCAATAAGTTTATATTTTATAATATGGAGGCATGTGAAAATAGTTCAAAATTTGAGTAAATATACGAATGAAATTAATTATGAAATGTTGCACAATTATCTCTTCAAAGATGTGTTTAGCATACTTTAAGCTCTAACTACTAAAGGTTAGGATGTTTTGCTCATATTTTGTATAATTAGACACAAAATGCTGTCGTAAAAGATATCTGAAGATCTGCAGGAAGATGTGTAAACGGAAGGCTTTCTAAACGCGGCCTTCAAAATAGCTGCGGGAAAGGTCACGAGGGCTCTGAACTTTCTAACAAGTAAATTAAGTATAATAACATGGTCCTAAGGCATTCTGACACCTTGCACAAAATAGTGATTTTTTCAGTATAGCGCCCTCTAATAATAATTACTTCCTTCAAAAGCTCTTGTGCAGTTTTTAAACCTTTACAAAAATTATGTACGAATGCCTAGCCTACTAGGTTGCTATTCTGGAAACTGGAGTCAATGATTTTTCAACCTCTTAAATAAACGAATTGTTTTCTTTGAATTTTAACAGAAATTTCATTTAAGCCTAATGAATAATCTATATACATTTTATTTCATTGAAGTGTTATACGTCTACGGCATTTTACCGAAACATTATGTATGGTAAATCGCCCACTGTTTTGACTGCTCCTTCGTCTCTGGCATGTAGTGTTGAGAGCTGTTAACAAATGCAGCATCCATCGAGGAAAGCTTAAGTACTCAAATTCAAAATTTTCTGTAGGCAGAGTCTATCGAGGTCTTTGTAATATTAGCCAATCAGTGATCACTGGATATGGCATCGTGAATTAATCTTGTTGGTCGTAGCGGTTTTGCTCATCATCTTGAATTCAGCAGCCAAATTTTTAAACGTCGAAAACGAAAGGAACACTTTTTAATGTGAAATCTATCTCCTTTTGTATTTCTGTTGCGGATAAACCTCTTATCATAGTTCCTATTTAAGTTTTATACATATTATAGAAAATGTTAACACTAGTTTGTTTATACAATCGTACAAACAATTCACTACACTTATAGTTATATGATACGAAAATAAAACTCACTTTACTTATATCACAAGTCAAACTACTCGAACATTCTCAAACGCCTCTTATTATGTCAATGACCTCAAATTACAAAACATAAAGTATATGGAAACCACTAATGTTACGAACATTCATTTTGATGAAGGTCATGGAGTCTACAATGGCCGAAAGCTCAATGTTTTTAAACCTCACATGGCTGATCACCCGTGAAGCCTTAATTCATATTTCAATAAATACTATCGAGAATTGAAACCAGAAAAGAGATGTTGCGTTCCTAAAACCGAACAATTTAGTACTCTAGATGCTTAAAATTGTGTTTTCTGGGTCACGTTATTAAATTAAATTCTTTTGTTTGGTTGAAATACACTGCTTAAAAAATTTTTGCAATGTAGTATAATAGCTAAGAAGCTTTTACCACAAATTCTTATTGTGTAATACATTGTAGTACTAATACAGCTAATACATTGCGCACAACGATTAATTAGTATTCCGATCGCTGTGATATCGATAAGGACTTCGATTATGAAACAAAAGCATACCAACGTACACAATGCATTTTAAAACTTCCCGTTACGCATTGTATACCTAACCATTAAATCATTCAAGTCGAGTTCCTAGCTCAATAGGTCATCCATTGAGAGTAAATTGTATGAAACATATGTGAAGAAATGTGCAGAAATTATGATGAATTTGGGAAGCAGGGGCTTATGTAAGTAGTATATCAACCAAACGTCATCTAAAGAGGAGTTAGGCCTATAAAATATCAAATAAGTTCCCGAAACAGTGGAAAAGAAGACTATTGGTAAATATGCAATCGTTTCACATATAGGGTAGCATTTTATATAACACATATGTGTGAATCAACTTGAACAAGTAATGCAAGATCAAAATAAAGTCATATACCAAGCTTATTTTGATTCTTTTAGAAGTATTACCATTTCATAATTCCTGTCACCTTCAAAGAGGCTACAAATAGGGCAAAAAGTTATTAAAATTCACAAAGAAGTAGTTGACACATTTCAGATTTGGTAGATTTCCGCGAAATTTAGGATCGCGAGCGGTCATTTTTCAAACTTTCCTGACATGTGCTGAGTATTGTCATTTTCGTGACGTATAAAATTGGTTACATTTCATGTGCGTCATCTATTGAATCTCATAAGGTATTTAGAGATCTGTCTACCTTCTAAACCTAGAAGTTTTCCATCCCCAACTGGACAAGGCAATTTATCTTCAATTATAATCATTTATTATCTCCGTATACTTTGGAGTTGGGACAACTGGGCAGTCTGGCCACTTTGCCTGACCCTGTGTGGACAAAGGTCGAATATCCAGCGGTCCTGTTGTCATAGCAGCCCTATCTAGGCCGAGAAATATTATTTGTTGTCAATATACCACGAGACTTAAGTATTAATTGAACATAGCAACCAATAATATTGATATGTGTCTGCCTCACATTTAAGAAGGCCGAGTTCAAATCGCGGCTAGAGCGAGTTACTTGGATACGATTTTTTCCGGTGGTTTCCTCACTCTGAGAAGACAAATGCCAGGTAACCCTAACCTCTATGGACACCGGACTCACTTGAGCATAATTTCATCCATTCTTCATCGTCCGATATAAGCTATACCTTTGGAACAATTACTCAAAAGCAATGATGTTCCCTCGTTTACTGCCATATTAATCTTTGGCCTTGTTATTTTTTTTATTTAAACAATTTTCATACACAGACATTTACCATGATCATCTGTTAATGCTTTAAAAACTCCCTTCAATTCAAACGGTTTGTTTTCTAATAACATTATTTCTTCGTTTTAATATTGTTCCTCGTACACCTACTATGAAAAATTAAATATCTTAAATTTTACTGCACATCCATCAGTTTTGTAAAGGTTTAAAAACTGAAAATAAGTATTATTGGAGGAGGCAACCTTTTAATAAAGGAAGCTTTAAAAATAATACTAATACTTATAGACTATACAGGAATGGAAGTAGGTGATCCTGGCTAAAGGCAAATTCCCATTATCCAGTCGGAACTAAACCCGGGACCTCTAGAGTTGGAAGCAACCATGCTTCAATACCGCAGGGGAAATCATCCTTTTTATATTATTTAGGTATATTTTGTTTTATTAGTAATATTAGTGCTAAACATACAGGCATTATTGATACTCTCTAGGCTTGTGGGTAGCATTAAAAATTAAATTATGTTAATAGGTAAAACAATTTAACCTGATATTAATGCAATATAAATTGAGCAGATTACATTTAAGTAACCTTGGGAAAATACCGCAGCATGTTTTAAAGGAAAGGCGAATTTCTCTCCGGAATACTAATGAAGGCCTGCGTACGTTCATGTTTACAAAATAACCACATACAACCACATTAGGAATATCCGATAGGATGGATGTATCTCCCGGTAGTAACCTGAGCAGCTTTGCGTGAGTAAAGGAGAAAATTACTTGTTTTCACTCGGATAAATGTACGCAGGAAATTTGACAGATGATTTGCTCCAACTCGCGGGTTTCTCTTAAAGTAATTATATACTCAAGGCCGACTGGATTTGCTCTTTCCAATTATATCGTTATTCGTTAATATCTTTTACTTTCTTCCACCGCGGGCAAGCTTGCTTACTGACCTGCATTCTTCCTGCGATCAGCTGTTTCTAGGACGTTCACCGCGGTAGCACGAGTGAAAGAAACATAGAAGAGGCGCCAACAAATTCAAGTGCTCTGGGCGGTTCTTCAGGAGAGAACAATCACAGATCGTGACATCCTACAGCTATAGTTAATGAGCTGTCAACAACTTCACATTTTTTTCACTCTTACTTCAGGAAAAATTATATAAAAGTAACATTTAGATTTTATACAGAACCAGTATGGTATTTTCCGGTAAAAAGTTAAATTCACATTAAAATGTTGAACACTTACATTAGAAAGCACTTTGATACTATAAATGATATAATAAACAGAACTCTCTGTAGACTCGCTATTGCTACAACATTAACAATAGTAAGAGTAATATCTGATAATTCATGCATCATTTCGTGATAAGAGCCAGAGGTGATGGCTTTTCATTAGACCAAAAAAAAAAAAAAGTAGTTTTCGTATTAAGTCACTCACTTTATAGCAACGCGAGATTTAATACGATTCAACCTCTTAGTAAATTTGTGATGAAGCCCTTACCCCCACGCCGCACCGTAGCCGAGTTGTTAGACCATTCGCCTCTCACCACAGTGGCCCGGGTTCGATCTAAGGGTAATGCATGTAGGATTTGTGGTGGAAAAGGTGACTCAGGGGCAGGTTTCCTCCGGGTTTTCCGGTTTCCCCCGCCATCTCTTTCCACCGGTGCTCCATCTTCATTCTATGTATCATCAGTGTCCCCGCCTGTGGTGCCGCATCTTAAACACTACCCCTCCCCCCAAAAAAGAAAATAAAGCCCTTACCCCTTCATCGGGAAGAAAAAGGAGTTCAATTTTGCTAACTACTATCTTAAAATACATTATAAGAATACAATATAAAATAGTCACAAATTTACGTATTGCAATAAATTTCAGGTGCCCTCGTTTGGTTATAGAAATAATCCTTTAGTGTAATCCAAATTTATTGTCTCTTATGGATATATTTATGTAAAAAAATTCTAAAATTCGTGTTTTACAAGGTTCATATTAGTTTTTGTACTAACACATCTAAATACATCGATAAATGCTTTCCAGGCACTTATTCTATCACAAAATGTAAACTCCTTGCCGGTGCCAATTCTCTTCATACTCATTAAAGTATAATTTTATATTTGTGTATAAATCCACTATGAGAAATATTTCAAGGAAGCTTATTCTTAAAATTGAAAAACAGCTGAACTTATTTCTTATGGTTATTTTTGGGAGGTTTTCCTTTGGCAGTTCTTAGAGGACCAATTTGCATTATTGTAAATAAGTATTTGCAATACTTCAGAAATGGTTATCTCTGTGCAGTAAAATTTTCACTATCTCTCTTACGGTTTACCAGTTATGTGGAGGACTTCAGAGGGTATTCCCAGAAAATTCAAAATATCCTTTTAATTTCCCGTGGAAAAATCTTAAACATGCGGAAATTTAATCAAAATCGTTTAAAGTCATTTTTAAAAATCACATAAAGGGTAGTCCGCGTTTGGGACGTTTTTCTTGAAAATATTGTGTCACATCCTTGGAAGAATCTGCAATACCAAGTTTGACACATAACCGACTTTTACTTTTGAGTTATGTTGTTCACAGATAGTCTCTCTGAAACACACACACACACACACACACACACACACACACACACACACACACACACACACACACACACAAACACACACACACACACACACATACACACACACACATACACACACACACACACACACACACTTCACACAGACGTTTTCTAACCATATTTTTTTGGATCCAGGAAGCGTTAAAATCTGTATTTCGTGTAAAATCTCGAAGTCGAATATTTCGGTAGAATGATTCTCTACTTGCTGTATGTAGTAGAAACAGTAATAATGAAGATTATTAAGATAGATTACTTTTAAGGATAGAGGGGTGTTTCCAAACTTCAAAACTGCACATTCTGTTGACCGACAAATCATTAAAATATCCTGCAGTCTGCGTCTATATACATCTATCCAACTTGAAAAAACAAATTCTTGACAGTTCGTTTTGGCCTTCCTAAGTGAAGATAAGTTATAGTAAAGCTAAAACGTTGTATCTGCAATGCCAACAAGGTTGTACAAAATATCCCGTTTTCTCTGAGCACTCCTGGAGGCCAAGTCCAACAGCATGCACTATGGCGTGTTTATCAGCATTATCTCTTCTGGACGAACGCACCACAGTTGAGCAAGAGCAGGTTCAGGGGATGAGGTCAGGTGTTACATCTTATCTCCTTACAAGCTGCCAACTGTGAAAATACATGTCCTGCTTTTCTAATTAACCTATGTAACGATTGCCAACTTCCCGACAGTTTACACACTTGTCAACTGCAACCGGAAGAATTACAAACATACTCAAGTTTGTCACAAAATTGCGTATATCAGTTTTAATTAAAGAGAGAAATGTAAACTGCACACTTGAACTTGTGTTTCAACATGAGTGAGAGTTCCTGTAGTTTTAAAATCGCTTGATGATCATCAAGGCTATACGGGATTTCGATACTGAGTGACGCATTTCTGAAATTTGGAAGGGAGGCACTTCTTGGAAACTAATATCAATCAATCAAAAAAAATCAGGGCCCTCACAAACCACTCCATCTTATTCTATTTTTGACGACCTCCATCTCTGCCCAAGATTTCATACTTGATCGTTCTTTGCATGTGCTCTTGCATCTACTTGTGCTACGACTTCCTTGAGGATTTCAGTCGACGCCATTCTTGGCTATGACATTTAATGGACGGCGCATTCGAGAGGTTGTGGGTTCGATTCCTGCAGTCGACCTTCCTGACGCGGGTCGCTAGGCGAATGCTGGGAAGGATAATTACATCCCCCCGAATTTCCTGTCCCTCCACTTCTCTTTTCACTGCACCCTTCATCCGGATTGGCTCGCGTCGACAGGTGACTCGGGAACGGCATGCGCTCCAAACTTTCGTTCCCCGGGGGTGCGCTCTCTGGCTTGAAACACCAAGGAGGGCCTCTCTGGCTCCTGCGGGTGAAGCTGCCGGTTGAACTAGACGCCATCGGGGACACTGAAACTGTAAATAGAAGGGACCCTAACCTCTGTTTTGTCGAGGCTTCTGGACGACCCCCTCTGTCTCCTTTCGCCTCACTCCTTCCACTTGGCGCGGCTACAGAATGTAGAGCATGTGCTCTAAGTTCGCTGGTTTACTTTTATACAGTAAGTTTGTTTATATGAAAGATTAGGTATTATCTCAATTATAATATCCTCTGATTACAATTTTTCACCAGTAAATCTTTTGTTTTAAAATAACAAACTTTCTTAATAGCAAATAACACTAGGTGCTGTTCACTCTACAATTTAACTTAACTAATTTTATTCGTTTCTGAGAAAACGGTCATTTGTTCCTAGAAATGTCATTTCCAGAAATCGTTGTTCAAAGCAAAAGTGGGGAAAAGAAACTCGCATGTATTTGCAAAAAGTCGTGTGTCTTAAACGCACATTATCTGCAATACTTAAAAGTAGTAAGGATTTGAAGCGTAGACTTGTCCCTAAAAGATTGCCTAAATTTACCACTCTACTTCTGTGAAATGATACAGAATTCAGTTCGTCTCCTTAGCGCCGTGGCAATACAACTTTTTATTAAGCGGGAGACCAGAACTCGATTTCCGAATCCGCCGTGGGGATTTTCGTAATGCGGGTGCACTCAGCCTAGATTCCTTATTGCACAACTGAGCAGCTACTTGCATAAGTGCTGTCTTTCACGGCCGGCGTTGCTAATTCCATTTTGTATTCTTTCCGGGCTTGTAGGCCGTGGTCCAGTAGTTTTATTTTCCAACGTTTCGCCGAAAACTTTGTCCGGCATCTTCAGGGAAGTCAAAGCTGTGAAATACAGGCTCCGACGTCCAGCATGACCTTTGTCTCTTTCACATATGATGTGTTAATCTTTAATTTTGACCGTTTTCAATGCAGTTTAAAGTGTCTTATTACATCTAACATAAACATTTACAGTTAAGGCATTAAAATAGTTTCGTCATTTAAAAATGCGTTTCATATTACTACCCCAATTCCCAAATCCGTATTTCGTCACATGCTTTCATAAGTTGTGAAAATCCAAAAGTCTTATACGTATGTTTTAAAATGTATTAGTAATTCTATAATACAGTCCGTAACAAATGCTACTGACAATTTTTAAAATAGATGCATTTGAAATTCAAAGTTTTATCAAAAATAAATAAAAGGTCCATATTACCACCTGTTTCCCTAGTATGATAGCAATCACGTTGGGTGCTATGCCAACTCGGTGTTTTGAAGGAAACGCTAGTATCCCACACCTGTCACGTGTCGCAAGATAAACGTCCCACACGGAGATACCACTTTCCCTCTTGCACAACTAGTTATTTATGCAGAGCAGGTGAAATCTCGCCGTGCGAAAACCTCACACTGTTTTGTCTTTAGATCCATATTGAGGCAGGTCAGGCGCGCATAGAAATCAGGCTAATGTAATACGCATGTGTGTATGTGTGCGTGGTAACTTGTTCACCTTCACTTCCGCTCTTACTGCGGAAACAACCAATGACCGTTCTAAACATCGTTACACAGGATGTTAGTTTGGTAAAACACAAATCCCTAACGTGTTACCATGGTTTACTTTCAATTTCACTACTTAAACAAGTTTATTTTTCCCTATACTTTGTTAATTGCGATATACCATTGCAAAAATAATTTCTTACATGTTTTATAGCTTTAAGCGATAGTCAGATCATTTAAGACCTGGTTGCTATGTGATGACTTTGAAATTCCATTCGTTTTATATGACCAAGAGGAGAGAGAGAGAGAGAGAGAGAGAGAATAAGGTTTCGCGTTTGGGAAAATTACTTCGTCATGAAAATATTTAAAACATGTTTAATCAAAATTATTAAAGGCATTTCTGAAAAAATTAAAAATTTCCATGTAAAGGCTAGCTTAGTAGGGAAATTTTCTTTAAAACTATATTTTTTCTTTCTTTTTTTGAAAGGGAGATTTCCGATGAAATCACGGTATCGAATTTTTTAATGCAATATAATACTTCCTCTACTTAGTAAAAGTAAAGGTGTATGATTCAATACTGGGAAATTCAATTCGATTACAATATCGAATTTCTCGGTAATGGTTACTGGTAAAAGAGCTGTTTTACAAAAAGTGAGTTAATTAACCTGCATTTTTCCCTTGCACTACTCATAAGTTTTCTCCTAGTTTATCATTTGCCATTTATAAAATGTACAAAATTTACTCATAGTACCTCTGTGGTCGACTGGTCAGCGTTCTGACTTCTTGATGAGAGGTTCCGGGTTCATGTCCCATTGATGCTATTGAGCCTTGACGGAACGTGGACTATGGAATCTTGGAAATGCTAGCCGTTCTTTAGGTATACATACAATTAATTGTGATTCTGGAGAAATGGGCTTAGTTGCGAAAATATTTTCCTGCAATATTTATTTTTATATTTATTTGGTGAGCTATGTTAGCGTAACTTTGGGGCGTAGTAAGTGAATATTTAATTCGTCGTGCATCTCCCAAATCAGAAGAAGAAAAAAGGAAAAGAAGGAGAAAAGAAAGATTCGCCGGTACACACGATTTAAATTTGCGGAATTTAGGCGCTATCATCTGGGCCGTGTCGCTCAAAGGTTTTGTTATTTATCCTAATTATTAGATCCCATACATACTCGTCCACATTTCTTCTAGGGACGATGTAAATCATTTTGGATAAACAAGAAGTTCCTACCTCCAGCCAGGAATCGAAGGTTGTGATTCGAAGTTGGTATGCTGAACACCAGCCCAGAAAGGCAGTTAAAGTAATGTTTTTTTAACACAAAAGTGTTCTGTTTTCGGCCCCGCTCTCCAACTTTTTATTTCTTCACTGTGGCAGGATTTCACGCACATTAGTAAAATTGGGTGACAGTATTTTAAATATTCCAAAAACAACAGTTTAACACCAAGAAAATGTGGCTTTTATCTCAGAACTCCCAATTTAAGTTTGCTATAACAATTTAAAGCATGCAAACCCATCTAGATATGCTAATGTGTGTTGATTAGGCGTGGAATGTGGCATGAAAATGCTTCTAAGCATGGATAACGGTGATGATGACATTAAATTGTAGGAATGTGTTTGCTGGCTTCTGTGGTTCTCGAGGAAAGTTGATTTCCATCAGAACTGTCACACTTTAACTGGAGACTGTCATGGTTCTTTGATAAAGAAAATTAAAATGTCAAGAAAGATTGTGGGTATGCATTAACTGACAAGTGGTTCTTCTGCGTTCACTTTCCCTCTGTCATGAATCACTTGGATACCACGAGATGCAGCACCCAGTCGAGTCTACCCCTTGACCTTTGTAATATCGTGCCAAGAAACAAGGTCAAGACGTTTCAGAGATAGCCATCCTTGAATCGTGATGCCAGAGAAAGTGATGATAATTGCACTGAGGTCGGAGTCAAGAGATTTAGACAGATACTTCGCCCAGCATCCCGGATATGCTCGGGCAGGAAGAAGTTCCACCATGGAACTATAGCTACCAGTGTTTATAGAAATGAAAGTCTTTTTGGGACTGGAAGAAACTTGGTGAAAATGTAGTATATTGCTCAACCCAGTGCAGGAGAAATTATTACTGTTAGTTCAACCTTACCAGGTCACTTATGTCAACTTCTGGCATACTCCATAGAATACCAAATAGCTAGGTTTCACTTTGCAAAACAGATGTATAGAGCAATTCAGGTTGCTAAAAAATGCTGATAGTTTGTTTACTTATCTTTTCAATCACGAGGAATGCCGTTTCTTTTGAGTAAACATCTACACCATGGGTTCGGCACCAGCATGGCGTACATCTAGCAGAACATCTTTAAGGTGACAGGGAAACGGGAAAAAAAATGATTGAAAAGTGTCCGTGGGTTAGAGAAGCTACCCCTGCATTTCCTAGTGACAAGGGAAAACCACGGAAAAATCCAAGTCAAGGGCGGTCAGTATGTGAGGATCGTATGTGTGACCTGTCAAACGCGGGTCACATTGTAAACCATTTACACATCAACAGTAATAAGTAATTTGTAGCAATGTCGACAGATGAAACGAAACATGTAATTGAATAGTATTATTACTATTATCATAAGCACTTTTATATGGCAGCGAGACTTGGACATCAAAAAAGATGAAAGGAGAATCGAAGCTGCTGAGATGACATTTTTAATATTCATCACAGGTTATACACTTCTTGATTTAAAAAAAAAAAAAAAAAAAAAAAAAAAAGAAGGATTGAAGAAATAAGGGCTGAATTAAAAACACAGAGTATTTTGGAAATCATAAAAGCATATCAATAAGCCTGGCTGGAGTACATTCAACGAACGCCAGTAGGAATTGTAACTAAATTGTAACCCATATTTGCAATGCACGAGGAAACAGTTCTCTAGGAAGACCCAGGAAACGATGGCAGGCAGGATAATTTTTTTGGAAAGGGAACAGGCCAAAAGGCCTAACCCATGCAGAAGAACAAGAAGAAAAAGATGGTGATGATAACTTATTATCATTATTCCATTTGTACCCCAACTATTTTCAGTGTTTTTCTTCTTTTTTTATATTTTTTAATTTTTTGCATTGTGAAAATAGTTATTGAACCATAAGTTGGTATTTCTTCTCTTTATTTTATTGCTTTCTTTCTTTTTCTTTTTTCTAAACTACTTCCTTTGTTTATATATTTAGCTTTGGGGTTAAGGTCTGGTTTTGGCACAACAATGTTAATTATGAGTGTAATCTCAGACGGGCGACAAAGGGCTGCGTTGAACAGATGAAGCTTCCAACGTTCTGTGCCAAGAAGCCAAACCAGTCCTCTTACATTTCCTCATTATTTTGAAATATCCACGCGTTAGAGTACACAGCACTAGTTGATTCCGCACCATTTCTGCAGCGCCCTTGCTCTGCACACAAATTAATTCATCGGATTCACAACTTTCGTGCGTTACGTTTGAGTTTTTCTTTTCATGGCAGTAGAACGGTAGACCATGAATGAAGATATGAAAGATGAAGTATTACCATTGTGGTAGAAAAGAAACATCACAACATCGCAGCATGCAGTAGGTAGCTCCCACGTGGTCTGCGGTCAGTGATGTATGTGTTGATACGCTCTATGCCCTTGCATTGTTAAGTACTGCATTGCCAGTTCAGACCATCTTCCAATTTCTGTTTCTTTTCTTTCATTACATTCTCTTCGTTTTCTAAGTGCTATTATAGATTTATTTTCGTGTCAATTACATATTTGGTTATTTTTTCAATGGTTGCTGATACATTTTAACCAAAAGATGACATAACTAAGGAAATTCCTGCTTCTTTAATAAAAAAGCATATATTTATGCCAATATTAAAAAGAAAAAAACTGTTTGTATAGGGGTAAATGGTTACGGTTTTCTTTTTCATGCTTATGTCACCAAATTTCAATACCGTTTTACCAGGTAGATGACTTCATGATCTTATAACCTGCCTTACAACTCTATAAGGCAATGCTACCTTATTTTCAACTCTTGTGGAAATTTGTGTGTTTAAACTTTATAGTCAAAATATTGCACAGTTGTACAATTAGAGCAGGCAAAAATCATAGATTACGTTATAACTTTCATAAACTACCTAATTCTTATTTTGAATTATGTAGTACCTACTCAAAACTTTTAAAATTTACTAAAAAGAACAATGCTATAAGTAGGTACAAGTGAAAATGACAGACTAGTGACGAGTTTAAAAACTCGCCTATCTTTATTTTCAGCCCCATACTTATAGAATGTACTATTGCATTACTGAATAAGATAGCTAGATGAAAGTAGATCAGTGAAAAAGAAGACATTCATTTACGTCTTGTAAAAATTTCAGTCGGATATCTAAAATAGTTTCTGAGATAAAGTCATCATTTGGAAGATTTAACACTGGCTTTTAATCTACGCTTAATCTCATGTTTATGCATTTACATATTGAGCAAAGATATTACAGCGAATTACATTTTCATACTAATGCTGTAGGGACTAGAAACATTTAGCATTAGCATTCTTATTTTAATCTATCTTTAAATACTGTGTGTACATTTCACTTTTTGAGATTCTCATGCATTCCATAACACTTTGAAATGTCAAAGAAATTTTTATTATTATTTTTATGATTATCAGCAGCATCATAATTATGATCATCGTTATACGTTGAGGACTGACTACCGAGGCACTGTAGACAGTGATAAATGTACTTCCTTAGAATACTTGTTTTTCTCGTTCTTAGTCACTGTATCCAACGAGGCATGAAGCCGGGATTACGCAGCGAGTAATTCATTTAACAAGAAACCGCCGCGATTGTTCCTCTTTGCACTTCTTTTGTTTTCTTTGTACACCTCTTTGCTTGTATAGCATTGCACGCCCTTATTTGATTAAATGCTTGAGCTTGTACAGACGGCGACAAAAGTGTGTTGCCTGAATCAGCAGAATATAAATTGTTACATTTAAATTGTTTTGAAATTGAGTGGATAATTATATATATTTACTCCTACTATTAAAGCTAACAATTCTTAATTTATCTTTGTCTATAAATTAAAAGTGTAACAATAATTGTAACTGCTTTCACATTGGGATGACAACGTATATACAGTTAGTTCAACTTTCTTCTGTCTAAGGTTCATAAATTCAAATAAATTAGGACTAAAAAGTCACTATTTCTTGGGTAAATATGTATTAATATGATAGATGCTCCGTCTTTACAAAAAACTGCATACAATGTTCCTGCTACGAAAATTAGTTGCTTTTCGGTGTCTCAAAGGATGATACACAACATACCAAATTAACTTTTCTGCTCCCTTTGTATTTTATTTGGATTATTATATGGAGAAACCAAAAATACATGCACATACATATAATAAAGGTTATGTGTATTTAATTAATGGTCAAGGCGAGAGTCAATAAGCAATACAAAGCAGAAGAGCAGTGCATAAAGAAATTTCAATATTTCACCGAAATCCGGATGCTAATGGTTAACATTTTCAGTTTATGATATATTCAGAGCTTACAGTTTAAACCTTCCCTTTAAAAGCTTCATTGATCTGATAATACTTATCGTGTTGACATTTTTGTCTTATGTTTGCAGTAGACTTACCTAGGTGTTTCAACAGGACGAGACGTTTTAATCTAGTTACGAAATCTAGTAAATGTATTTCGAGATGACGAAAACTTGAGTGGCATTTAATTGGAATATTTCACAAACAAAATGTAATAAATTGTATAAATGATGGTTATTGTTATTAACGATGAAAGATAATGTATAGAAAAATAATTGGAATGAATTAGTTATCTAAAAAATATTAATTCTCGAAAAGTAATAATTAAAATTACAAGTGTTTAAAAAATCACAGTGAATTAATACATTTCATAACCTCTTTACTAACATACTATTCTTTTGGTTCCATTGTTGACTGCGCACAAATTTAAAGCTGACCAAAGTTGTCATAGGGTCATTGGTGACCCTAAAACTGTATCCAGTTTATTACGTTGTATCCAGGACCCTATGTTTTTCTCCCCATTTATAAACCGCCTTATACATCGAAGGTCATGTTAGAGGCTTTTCCTTTGGAACAATTGGTCAACGGCAATGAGGTCCATTTGATTACCATTCTGTTAATCTCTGGGTTTGTTTACACTGGGTTTTCTTTATAAATCATTAAACACACTCACACTTCCAGGCTCTAGGGAGGATGGAGGAGAATAATAATTCTGGCTAAAGAAAATTTCCTATCCTTGTCGGAAATCGAAACAAGGATCCCTGGATTTGGAAGCTAGCACGCTAAACACCGGACTGATTGACGAATAGTTGCTGAACTTCAATTGCGTGTAAAAACATTCGTCCCGTAAGCAAGCAATGGTATTTTAAGCCCTATAATTAGAATATTATGATATTTGGTAAAATACTTATATTACGGTGCGGTGCTAATGTTCTTGGTATGCGCCATGCGAGTGCTGGAGCCATACAGTGCATATGGCTTTCTAAAATATAAATATTACAATAAAGCAGGAATAATTACTGTATTTCAGTCGATTTACTCAAATTCTTCCCACTCCTTAGTATAAAATAAATAAATGAATAAAATAGTTATACTATCAAATAGAAACTCTGCTGTTAAAATAAAAATTACCATCGCAATAATGAATTTATAAACACAGCAAAAATAAAACCACACCTAACCTCAAACATACAGGAAGGTAACAAAAACTTGTAAGATCTACTGCAGTAAAATGAAAGAACTTGCAAAGGAAATAAATATTAAGTGATAAAATAAACATAAGTTGAAGTTCTATGCATTAGTTGAAAGCAATGTGAGACAAGTAAAATAGTCCACCTAATATAATTTCATGCCGCTCTAATAACAGCACAAAAACCTCCATAACAGTGTATTGCTTATGAATTTATGAATGCATTTTAATGCTATTGAAATTTGTCAACGCATACTAATGTCATCACTAATAGCGACGCCTAATGCAGGTAGAAACACAATTATCATTAGGTGTAACTTTCTAATAGTGCACAGAGTTGTACCTTGATGAAGTGTATCATTGTTGGAGCAAGAGAGGTTATATTAATGAGACTGTTATGTTATTGTTGCAGGTTGCCCTCGCGGCAGTACTACAAGCGTATCTAGTAGTTGGTAAAGCCATCCCACCCCAGGATCAGCAGCAATCACAGTAAGTGTACTTTAGTATGGGTGTGGTTGTCCTTACAACCAGTTGGTCTACAGCAACAGATGTTCCCAACCTAGTCACTCTCTGGTGTTGGGTTACCATGGAAACAAAACACTAACGTTCATCGTTACCAATCAGAACGTACAGATTCACTTCCAATATCTTCTGGTAACTTCTAAATCCCCTCAACGCATGTTTAAGTGAATCCACAAGTATAGAGCATCTTCTAGCATTGTTCCCGCCATACTGTACACATAAAGTAACCTACGGATCGCTGCACTTACAGATATAATATGGTACTCTAAGCAAGCGTTTCAAACCTGTGTCGACTTTCATTTCAAACTCGCCTGAAATGCAGAAAATCATTAATAAACCATGCGACTTTCTCATATCAAAAGTTGTATGGTTAGATTACAATCCCAGGCAACATCTGATAAAGTTGCAAGCTTTTAATTCACATACAAAGGTAAATATCTATTCGTAATAAACAGATAAAGGAAATTCTAAACATTAAAGTTAAGATGGAGGAGAATAAGGTTGAGCTATCATTGAAAGGTAGGGAGGTCGATAACAAGCCTCTGATACGCTTTTGGCATTTGCATACAGCACTCGGACCGGATTTCACCTATTACTGCTACCCTTGGACTGTATTGCTTTGTAATCGGTCGTTTGGGTGTAGATAACTTGAAGCCGACTGCTTAAGAGTTCCTGTGCCTAGTAAAATAACTGGTAATTGTGTGGAAAAACAAAAGTTGTATCAAACAATCAGTGCAATAGAAACTGGAATTCCTGATGATCATTGCAGATTGGTGCCTCCAGCTTACGTGAAATAAATAACAATGACAATGGTAAAACTACACATCTTTACATCCCCTCTCCTCTTTATTGTGAGACAGAAAATAGAGTACAGTTCTCTTAAGTTACTCAATTTATATCACTGTTTAGATGAACGTTAATTTTCACTACATGAGGCCTCTTCTGGCTGACATTCATTGTGAACTTTCAAACAAAACTAAAGCATTTACTAAAGCACCCCTCAAGCAATAATGAAATTGTTTATCATAATTCATCATTCCGTTTCCCTCCAAACACCTATTATCCCAACTATTAGATAATCTGCGCTTCAGTAGCGTCATGGTTGTGAATATATACTCCATAATTTGCTGTTGATCGATATAAAACCCACAGTTTTCTGCTTTACAGAATTTCTTGCAATTAAGTGACAATAAGCACTACCTAAATATGAGTATTTTCGTATTTTGCCACAAAGTTGCACAAACAACTCAGTTTTGGCAAGAGGACTTTCTTCATTTTTCCTCCCTGTAGTTCTGAGTTGATGAATGAAATTCTGTTGAATCTAGCACTAAAATTAGGTGTGTTTTACGAGTAATATGTTTATAAAATTATTGCATCTTTAACGTTGATGAAAAGTTTAAAATTTTCCAAAGCAAATTTATAGACCCCTTAGTTTCTTCCGAAAGGTAGAATTTTTGTGTGTAGTTTGTTTGTTCAGTTACAATAAATTTAAAGTTGATATTTATTTTAACTAAAAGGCAAAAACATACAAATATATTGATAGACTGGACTTATTTTTAATAACACTAGAATAGTTCTAGGTCTTGTTATATTAATTCTAAATCTATTAAGGAATTGGATGTACGAACTGGTGACTGCATTTATCAACCTGCGGGATTTACCCATGCACCTTTTCAGGTTATAGGGAAATTATATTTATCCTATTGGCAGAAGGTTTGGTATATCATAAAATGCTCAAGTCACTTCTCATTTCACTAGAAATGCATCAAGAATCTGGAAATGATAAAATGTAAATAGGAAATTCAGCCTATTGACAAGGCGACTGTTTTCTAATATCTAGGCTTCACCAACTGAATGAAAACAAGGGAACAGAAACTTAAGTTTCTTACTCTTTTATGCTTTCGCCAATCTACTTTAATAAGTCGTTCCAATAATTCTGCACACTGAATAAATTCCACTTGGTGCTCCTCTGAGAAGCGTGATGTAACATTTCTTGACATATGTTGATATTGGTGGTGGTTCATATCTCCTCCTGTGTGCATAACATTCCAATGCATTCTGATCCTACTTTCCAATAAACTCGTTATCAAACCAAGATGCTGTAGCCTTGTGATGTTGATGTCTGCAGGTCCACGGCAGTATTGGGCCCAGTGTTCCCTTTCCCGCAGCAGAACCAGGGACAACAAGCGCAGAGGCGTGGTGGCTATGAGGAGCATCACCACGAGCATGCAGAGGAGCACCAACATTACGAGGATCACCATCATGAGGAACATCATCACCATGAGGAACATCATCACCATGAGGAACCAAAGGGCTACTGGAAGAAGAAACTCATCTGGAAACCAGGCTGGCAGAAAATCTGGAAGCCCGCCTCCAAACAGATCTGGAAACCTGCATGGAAGAAAATCCACAAACCCGTTTGGGAACCCATTGAGGTACCTGCATGGAAAGAAATCAAGGTTCCTGATTGGAAGAAGGTTTGGAAGCCGGTGTGGGTACCAATAAAAGTGCCCGCCTGGAAGGAAATCCAAGTTCCTGACTGGAAGAAGGTCTGGAAACCTGTATGGGTACCGATCCAAGTACCAGCATGGAAGGAAATCCAAGTTCCTGACTGGAAAAGGGTTTGGAAACCCGTGTGGAAGGAAATTCAGGTGCCTGCTTGGAAGGAGGTTCAAGTACCGGATTGGAAAAAGATCTGGGTTCCGGAATTGGTAAAAGTCTGGGTTCCAGGAGAGAAACACCTTGGTAAGGACCACGAAGGCTGGGAATACACCTCTCATGATGTGTGGAAGAAGAAGGTGGTATGGAAACCGGTTTGGAAGAAGGTTTGGAAGACGGCTAAGAAACAAGTCTGGGTTCCAGACAAGAAATTGGTATGGAAAGAAGAGTGGAAACAAATCTGGAAGCCAGCCAAGAAGCAAATTTGGGTACCTGATAAGAAGCTCGTCTGGAAGGAGGCATGGAAACAAGTCTGGAGGACGGAAAAGAAACAAATTTGGGTACCTGATAAGAAACTCGTCTGGAAGGAGGCATGGAAGCAGATCTGGAGGACCGAGAAGAAGCAGATATGGATCCCCGACAAGAAGCTAGTATGGAAGGAAGCGTGGAAGAAGGTATGGGTACCGGACTGGAAAAAGATTTGGGTTCCTGCATGGAAGAAAATCTGGAAGCCTGTTTGGATTCACGAATGGGAGATCATCAACGAACACCATCCTCCTCACCACGAAGAACATGGCTGGGATCGGAAGGATAACCCAACAGCGGCGTCGCAACAACAGCAAAAACAGCTAGCGTTCCCTGCGCCACGAGCAAATCAGGAGCCTGACTGGAGTCGCAAGGGCGCCATATCCAGGTCCGATACCCCCACACAACCTCAGTATTTACAACAGCAACAGCAACAACAACAGCAACAGCAGCAGCTACAACAACAGCAACAGCCGCAGCAACAACAGCGGTCATGGCAATTTCCACGACAGTGAATAAGGTAGGTATGTGAACAATAATTCCTTAGCTATACGGGATGTACCCATATCTTGAAAGGATCGAGAATGCTACTTCAGAGGAATGTCTGCAGCACTAAGGAAGTTGCTGATCAAGGACTTGGAAGGCTTGTGAAGATTTAGCATCAACCAATGTTAGTTTTCCGGCCTAGTTATTGTTGTCTGTGAGAGCATTTCTCAGTTCCAAAGTGCAGTGAGTGAGTTACACGTGACTGTTATGGACTCAAATTTGCTTCAAGCTCGACGTATAACGTTTTCTATCGTCGATGCATCGTTTTACTCATAGTTTGGTTATTTACAAGGAAGAATAAGAAACAAACGAAAGCTAAGTGTTTTTGCACTTTAGTGAGGGATAAATTACTTTGTAACTGACAACCTGCTGTGAGTCAGCTGACAGAAGACTTGTCAACTATCTGACCAACCATATCAGTAAGATACATCTAGATGACTGATATAATTGGTCAGTGAGAAGACTTGTCCACTGATAGCTGACTTACACAGGGGCCTGTCAACCACAGCATAATTTCTCTGTCACTGAAGTGTAAAATGTTATTGTAATACGAATATTTGAGTTCACGACGTGCGAGTGAAGCCATGTATGTTTTCAGTAAATGCCTGCGATTGCTGTGCAGTCTAACAAGGCACGTATGTACATATATAGACTGCTTGTGACAAATAATTATAATATCTATGCCATATTTTAACAGTCGCACAAGAATGAAAGACTGGCCGTTCTAGTAGCATTTGCATGTTTAGTAAAACCTTTAACGTTTACCTCAAAGATAAACGACCAATGGGTCACGCCTCTTGAGATTATTCTTCCCTTGGCTAAGTACAACAATGGGAGATTATTTAATAATGCTTCCATTTCTAATAATATGATATTGTTATCCACATTATTAGTATAGTGTGTATGTGCGTGAATGAATCACACTTGTATTATACTGTTGTTGAGTTTGTTTTTGTAACGAAAAATAAAAACGTGTTTTACAAAGAAATGAATGTATTTATTTGTTCAAAATTCCCTCCCTGGCGGGAATTTAAGATTTAATATAAGAAAATCCATTGTTGCCAACCTAAGGATACCCATTTGTGGTGATTGCGTGTAAAATTTCTGCCTTTTCGGAATAAACTACACTCTCTTGAATTCATAATCCAAAGTGGGATATCTTTATCAGATAGTTGGTCTCATTAAGGTGGGTTATTTGCACCAAAAATATTATATTTTAAAAATATAATGTTGTGCAAAAATGTTGTACAAGAAGTGGCAAAAAGAATTGTTGTTTTTAGGTTGGCAGTAAACCGAGGCTCTGACGGTAATGCAATAATGGGGCGCTAGAGCTTACATCTAAGGTTATTGGCGTCATTTCAGTTGCATTGGAACCGTAAAAGGTTTTGAATAACGAAGAATATTCGTTATAGACAACCTTATAAGCCATGTGCCCGTGGCACAGGTTGATGTTTGTGGAACATAACTACGATATAAAGTAGCTTTAGATCATCAAGTATCTGCTGTGCACCATAGAAGAACGAGGAAGTGGACGAATATGCAGTTCTGCCAACCTTCAGCTTCGTCATTTTGAAACGGCTATGTTCCTGAATGGGGGTAACTTTTAGAACCTAAATTCTGATTAGTTACATTTATTCTTAGACCTCAATAAAATAAAGCATGAATTAATGTTAAAAGAAACACAAGTTATCTCATTTCAGAAATTATAAGGTATAACATTGTGAAATCCACACAATAAGCAAAAGTGTTTTAGAGATCAATCCTTTCGCTTTTCAAAACTTTTCCTCGATTCTACAAGACTTCTGTTTCGTAGTTTATATCCTAACTGTTGAGATAAATGGTGTTTAGAAGCCGAATTTTAAAACTTCCATAGTAGATGTTCTACATTGTAAGAAATTATAAGATGAAGTATCTTCCAGACGTTTCGTCTACAGCTGCGGTGGATCTTCCTGATCTGCAACAGACCACGACGAAACAGCCGGAAATATACTTCATCTTATTATTTCTACGCCGGCTATGAAAGCCTACGTGTTCTACATTGTGGTTTACAAAATCCATGTAAAAAATGATTTTTCTGCATAAGTGATGAAAGTTTTATCTTTGGAGCTTGTATGTAGACATGCTCTTTATGTATAATGTGGCATTATTAGGAATTTTTACTTCAATTTGTGTTTTGGACTTTCCTTTTATTAGAGTTATTCATTTGAAGCTCGTTTTTGAAAAGCTGATAATGTCTTAATCTAGGATAGGAAGAATCAGGCTGAAAGATTCAATCTCGTAGCCGGAATTTGAACCAGAATCATTCACTTTCCCTGCGATTGTTCTAACTAGTTTATCTACCCTGGCAACCACAAGGTGGTTTGCAGATAAAACTCGAGTCATTTGGGCAATTAAACGCCCTGCCGCATATTACAATGGTAGTTCAATTGATTAGAGCAATCGAACGGAAAACGAAATTTCGAAGTTCAAATATGTATTATGGCTTGCATTTTCATCTTTCTACCTCTCCACCCTTATCCTTATGCACGGCGTGTGTGAAAAAATATTAATTACCAATATCTTAACCTCTTTTTACAACACACATTGCTGCTTACTGCAGTTTCAGTTCAGAGAATATTTCTAAGCTTACTTTTGATAAATTATCGAGAAAAAACAACTTAGTTATAGTTTTGCAGGTAGGCAGGTAATAGGATGTTATAATTCTCTGTTTTATAAATCATAAGTACAAAAATCGTATACATCGCTATTCCTGATTTTGGGTAAATTCCTAAATCCTTATTCCATTAGAAGTTTGATTATCCAGGGAAGGCTATTTCAACACAAGAAAATTAAATTTCACACTACAACGGTGTTTTACTATGAAAACAGTATGAAAATTATAAAACCTAAAAACATGATAAATGCATTCTGTAATGCTCATTAGATTTAACGTACATCTCATCTGTCGTGCCTTTTAGTTTAACTTTGACATTGGAACATTTGCTCCGAGATTCTTTCAATATCAGGTAAGGTTCGTATCATTTTTCCATTTTGTAGATTGCGTTTCTGCTCACATCCCTTTTGTACAGCTTTGAGGATGCTGCATAATAATCCTTGTATTCGAAGTTCATAGAGTTATATGCTTGTCCCAATTTAACTGTAGTCTTCATTCTCTTGGCTTGGTTAATTATTGGATCTGAATCCTTTTGTCATCAGGTGTTGAAAAATTCTTCTGAGCATGACAAACTCTTCTGTGTTACTGAAAAATGAAGTCAAACCTCTTTTCCAGAAAGATCTTTCTTTAGATGAAATAATTACTCATAAATTCATTCAGTATTCCAGCCAATATATTTTGCGCTACCTGATTTTTCGTTCGCATTTTTCAACGCAGATAAATTACTTATTATCTATCTGTGCTTCTGTTCAAAGACTTCTTCACTTCGCCGCTACCTTGTAGTTTCCACATAAAACTGTCGTATTGCATATAAAGAACTTCATTTATCTCTTCTTTACCTCTTTCTTCAATGATTCACAGAGTATTATATTTTGTAACAAAAGATTCTTCCTTTGTTTAATGTACTCAAAATTAAGCGCCATATTACTTTTTTCATTTTGCCATATTTGAAGGTATATTGTCAATACTGAAGTGGGTAGTGAGTATACATTTAAAGGCTTATACTTATATGTTCTTGGGCATTTTTTTCCAATATACCTACCTCCTTCAAGATGTAAATTGTTACTCGGTCGTCAACTTTATTCCAATGAAATCTGTTATGTATGATTTTCGCAAGCGTATTCGTAACTCTGTTAGGTATATTCTTAGATAAAAACAATTTTAATTTAAGATTATTTATTGAAAACATCTGAAATGAAAGAATACTTAATATATCAAAAATAAATGTAACTTTAAGAGTAAAACACAAGAAACACGTTAGTTTATTGCTTTACTTCAGTTTTAATGTTGCAAATAGCCTTCAAAGTTTTATGACGTTTTTATTAGTCTTTTATAAAATATTGTTAATTTCGAAAGGAATTATCACATTAAACTGGCGTTTTGTACATCAGATATCATAGTCACAAGAAAACGTTTTCAAGTTTTAAGCTAAATAAGATGACAGTTACAATAACTAATAAATTCAATCTCAGGGCCTCTTAACTCTTTAACACCATTCATATTACTATTTAGCATCCATTTTCTCCCGAATTAGCAAGTATATTTCGTTTTTTCCCCCCATAAAGTCACTTTAACAGCATCAGAAATACCAAAAGTGTTATTTTTCCTCTTTAACCTACCCACCGCTGTTCTGGTAAGTTTTCCACGATCTTCTATTCTGCTGTTCATTTTTCTGTAACACAATTTTTCTCACTTTCACGTAACTTTGCACACGTAATGATTGACATAACAAGTCTTCTATTTCCGGGAACCTGTCCCGAAAAGCTTGAAACATGTGACTTGCCGACTCATTCGCCAGTCGTTGATCAGAGGCAAATAATTTCGCAAGAAGTATGGACAAGATGGAGCGCCCCCGCATTTTCTAGAGAAGCGAAAGCAATAGGAGCCGTTAATTAGGTAGCATGTGTGTGGAGATAGATGCAACTGGAGAAAGTGGTAGCAGTGGGATGCTGGGACTGACTGCACCAGAAGGTGAAAGTAACGGCGGACCACCGAGAAAGCTGGTCAGTTTTCACCGTGCATGTCCACACATGGACAATCCAACTCACTCACTCACTTTGTTTTCTTTCCTTTTTCCGCGTGTGGCGGATGATTAACGCTGGGGCCAGTTCGGCGAAGGGCAAGCTAATATTAAATTACCTTTCATTCCTCATAGGAGAAATCTCAAACGGGGAAGCCTATAAGACTGCTTCGGTCGAACATCGTTCGTTACTTCAGACCACTTCTTTACCTGTGTGAGTTCTATACTAGAAATTTATGTTTCCCACGGATACGTATAGTTAAATACATTAAGATGCATCTACTGTATTAATCAGCTAGTACGATAACGACAAGAATAGGTATATATCCAGCTTCAAGTCATAATATGGATATTAAGAATTTCCTAGAGAAACTTTTTTCCTTGCTCCATTTAGATGCCGCTTTTAAAATCTAGGTAGGGTGGGGAATGAACCTGTCTATAGAAAAATTACTACCCTCCAGCCGGGAATCGAACCTGAAATTCTTGTTTTGAAAGCTAGCATCCTAGCCGCAATACTTCTATCTACTACAGGTAAGTGATAGGGAAAGTGAAAAGAAACAGGTAGTTTCCTAAAATATGGGCACAGACTTCAAATAAGTTCATGGGGAGAAGCTGCCTGTTTGTCAATATACTCAAACGAGTGTAGGGGTAGTCTCACCGCTGCAGCTGCCTCCTCTGATCTGTGTGCACTTGGTTATACTGCTAGCCACTCATTCTATCAACTTCTCTTACTTTAATACAAATAAAATTAGGACTATCTAGTATTGAACAACACAAAACACAGTCCGCTTCAGCTTGATATCGTAAGTAATATCCATACCTCGGACTTTTAGTTCCTAAAAATCTTAAATTAGCTACCTAAAATAGGCCCTATCACAAATAAAAATAGCTTATAAAATTACAAACATAGGTGAACAAAAATGGCGTTATTTTATTTCTCATTACAAATTAGCCGAAATATTTGACAATGTCTTTATTGTATATGCCCATAATTACAATCACAGTAAACAACA
Source organism: Tenodera sinensis (assembly GCA_030765045.1). NCBI lineage: Eukaryota > Metazoa > Arthropoda > Insecta > Mantodea > Mantidae > Tenodera > Tenodera sinensis. The sequence continues at coordinate 25,401,316 of CM060961.1, read as the reverse complement.
CCTTTTCTAGGATTTCCATTCCGAAACTGCATCGCTTGCCACATAACACCAACTTATAAGCCCAAAATCAGCAGTTCACATCAACTGATGTCACCGGAGCATATTTAAATGTGGATATAGGCGCAAGGGAACAGCACTTTCATGTGTTCAGGTGTTTTGCCAGACATCGAATTTTTTGGTTAAAAGTCAAAGTTGGTGTTTAAGTTTAATATCTTTTAATGATGCGACATGAAGATTTTGAAGAAAATTCCTCCACTCTAAACTACCCTTTACGTGGAAAATTTTTCGAAAGTTTTGATGTTCTCGAAAATGGCTCCAACTATTTTGATTAAATTACATATATTTAAGATATTTTTATGGAATGTATATTTTAAATTTTCTGACAATAGCCCATGCAGTTCTGTTTACTCTTAATGGCTTTTGCATAACTGGTTAACCGTAAGAGATAGACCAAATTTTACAGTGCAAAAATGCATATCTCGTTAAAAGACACAATTTATGTCCAAAGAGTGAGCCATTTATGAGATATTCCTTGTTATTTGTGAGTTTTGGAATACTTAAACTTTCGTCAAATAGAAGATCGTTATTCAGTTTTTATATCTTAGCTGTGCAAAAAGAACAGAATCTCAAAGCTTTAAAATATTTGACTATCGCTCAAAGCCTAATGTATTCTAATATTCCCCTTGCGCCTACAAGAAAATAAGCAATAAGATAATTAATAAAAATATTTATCCCAACAAACACGAAGAAGATATAGGAATAAGAGTTTGTAAGAATGGTTAGTACAAGAGTAGAGAAAGTCATGTGAGTGCAACACATAAATCTTGTCTTTCAAATGACGGCCACGCTTGATGCCACTTAATTTGGTACAGGAAAAGGTGTAAGAGAGGAATTCTGTAGGATAATAATAAAAAGTGCACGAACCATGTTTTTTTATTCTATTTTTATTTACCTTTAGTAAACTGAAAAGATGACAATGCGAGAGCGATGTCCCTTTTTTAAAAAAAAAGTTTTAGTATAATAACTGAAGTAGCTTATCTGTTTCATACAGTATTATGTAGTATTGCATCTTGTATCATCTCTTTTGTATTCTGAACTCTCAGATCGACAAATCTTGCCATATTTACAGTTTTTATCAACTGCCAATAGTGAACAGGAAAATGTATGAGGCTAAGCTTTCTAGATCCTTAATCGAATAGAAACACAGATTAAAGGAAGAAAACATGTATTTTTTGGGCACCGTGCTTTAAACCTATCGATTAAGTTCAATTTTGATCGGTAATAAGGCATTAATGCAGACATGGGTACGAGAGGCGAGGTAGTGATTGAACTTGCCTTACCCACCCCACATTCTCTTACCGAGTGGCATAGGTTGTTTGGATACAACACCTACAGTGGTGGGTTCGTTCCACCTGCGTGATAATAATAATTTATATGCTGCTATTAACTATTTTTTTATATTGAACTTATTTTGCATACAATAATTATTACGGCCACCTTCTGTGGTTAGGATAATTACATAATCTTGAAGTTTAAAACGTTCCTTTCTCTTATGCAGGTAATATCCTTACGCTGCCTTATGATTAACATACTGTTTCTCTTTCACAATAAATAAAGTTCCATTGCTATTTAAGCTTAAAAATATTTTAAAACTATTTGCTTACCATAATAAATTCTTTGGTTTTAAACTTAATATTATGTTCAAACTTTGAAACATAAAACACATGTTTATATTAAATAAACTAATAAACTAAATCACTAAACAGTAGAAACACATCGTCCCTTTTATATGTTTACGAATACGAGTATTCAAAAAGTGCCTTTTGAAATTATAAATAAATACCTGTAGGATCACCAAAGTTTGATTTATGTTTCTGATCAAAGTTGTGTTTGATATTGTAACGCTTTATATTTGAAATCTGCATAACTACCACTCTTCATGAAACAGTCACACTCGCCACTGAATGAGGCATGTCGGAACCGAAACAGCTGTGCAGGGAAGGTTTGGCCGGTGGAGTGAGGCAAAAACGTGTTTCAGGGGTGTGGCCCAGTTGAGCTGACTTTGCCCATGCCTGTATTAATGAGACCATGCCTACTTGTTTTGCTGACATCGTCTACAAACACTAGAATAATTTTAGATTCAATGTGTAAATACCGTTGTGTAAAATCATGTGCTGCAGAACATTGTGATGAGTTCTGTCAATAAATAATATCAATGCAGTCCACCTCTGTGAAGAGATCCCGAGTTCGAATCCCGTTTAGGGTGAGTTACCTGGATAAACTCTTTCCGGGGTTTTACCTCGTCCTAATGATGAATGTCAGCTAAGCTCTATGGACCCGGAGTCATCCATTTATTTCATTTACGTCCAATATGACATAACCTTAAAAAGAAGCTAATGCAAGTCATACGTCAATTAAAGTACCTACATATGTAATTATTCACGTACACCTTTTAAAACTCTCCATCTAAATCTCTGATGTTTATATCCACCAATTGCTAGTGAGAAACTGAAGCACTTCTTCTGTTTCGTGTCCTTATGAAGCTAGATGAACATCTGGAAGCACAAGATATACCTACCTGTTGCAAGTGGAATTAAGAACTTGAGAAACGTGTGATCAAGCACGCGATATGTTCTGATTTAAGGGATTCCTAACAAAACATGGGTTGTGGTATCCTCTGTCACTTTCCAAACAAGATAATGGACGTGTGTTCAAGGTTCCCCAGTTTTTCTGTCATTCTTCTCCTGTTTCATGCTAGGAGAACTTTCTCGACCGCGGATGTTGCTTTTCACTTGTCTACAATCCGGTATACCACCATCCATCTTCCTGTTGACGTCCCGAGGTGAACTGAGAGCGAAGGTTGCACATCTGTGCATATTATCCAGTTGTATTGGCAGCAATTGGTTCAAAAAATAATTATGCACTCTTCCTTTTAGCAGAATGCAGCATGAGATATGGTAAACTTCTGGAAAGATGTGCGTTTATACTGCATGGCCAATAAATATTCAAGAGTAAATATTATTATGAATAATAATTTTAATTCATTGTCACATTTAGTATAATGAATATGTTTATAGATGTAATAAAATAATAAACAATCGAAAACATTTTTGCACTATAGAACTTGATTATATTAATTTCTTTTTCTCAAGAATTTTGCTTATTTGAAGCAATGTGATTTTCATACAGTTCCTCTAAAATTAATCCTGAACATTACGAAAAAACAATTAAAATTGTATTATAAATGTAGATTGTTAGTTATTCATTTTTAAAGCAACAAATACAAGTAAAAGAGAAATGCTCAATAACAATGTTTAATTTCTGTACTATGTACCTATGTACTATGTGTTGATCATAATTCTCGATACATTTTGGCAGATAGAGTTTCAATATGCTTGCAGGTTATTAGGGGTATAGGAGGAATAGGAGAGATACGGACAGGTTTCGGCACTAAAGCTAGGCTTATGCCCCCAAAAGGACACCCCCTGAGGTGAGAGGAGACATCGGGCGGCCAGATCCAGACTAACAACACAGATATTTATAGGGGTTCTTGGTTTTCCAAGTTCGACGACTTCTCGAGGTCTTCATGTCTTCTTCTTTTTGTAGTGTTTAACGCCCGCTTTTACTACATACAGCATTGATGTCATTGATGATGCATAGAAATGAAGATGGAACACCGGGGGAATGAAATGGAGAGGGAAACTGGAGAACCCGGAGGAAACCCGCCCCAGCGCCGCTTCATCCACCACGAATCCCACATGCGGTTGCCAGGGATCGAACCCGGGCCACTTTGGTGAGAAACGAATGGTGTAGCCACTCGGCTACGGCGCGGCCGTACCATGTTCACCCAAGGGGACCAATGCCCCTATCTACCTTATTATTTTACTTATTAAGAGTAGTATGTTGTAATGTTGGTTAGTACGTCCAAATAGGAGTGACATACAAAAACCTGCAGAGTGGGCAGGCTTCGCGATAACGGATGTTGGAACTGAGTTCGAATGCTTTGCTTTCTGCAAGACTAATGACCTGGGCCTGCAGATTAAGGTGTGAACAGTCGATGTCGATACGCATTAAGGTACCATTTATCAAAATATCTGTATCTGTACCCCTAACGACCACTATATTGTGTAGCAAGTACGCAGGGGCGTACAGGCTGATATGTGACAGTCAACTATTTTCTACCTCTGCATTGATATTTTATTGTTTAATTATTACTTGCTATAAATATAGTGTGGCATTGATATAGCGTACATACGTCGAACTTCCGTGCAGGAAATGTTCCATAAATTTAATGCTCCTTGACTGACGTCACGTTGCCGAGTAACTTTGTGAGGAGTTGGTGATTCTAATTGTGAAAGTATGTAGTAGAAAGAATTTTAGTGAATAAAAGTAATAATTTGTGTTGTCATAGCCATAGCTGAATGTAATTTAAGGAAATAGATAATTGAAAACTAACCGAACGAGAACAATTTTTGCAATATTTTACCACAACTGTAAATTCTTACGTAATACACATAACATGTAGAGTGAATTTAGGATGCTGTTGTCTTGGAATTGAGAGACAGTAGCTAAAGAATAAAGCCCATAAGACTTGTAATGTTCTTCTAAGTATAAATTCAGTCTACACACGAGTAGCTAAGGAATTGCTGGTGCTTGGTTTTTCTTATTCTAAGGATCATTCGCCGAGGAATCGTTTTAACTAAGACGTAGTGTATCTATTAAGACAAGTAGTAAACTCATTGAAACAAGTGCTGCGATAGCTCCCCGCGTGTTTTTATCGCTCCTGTAGTACACAGTGTTTGACAGGCAGCGCCACTAGTTCGCAACTTTCTCCACGCAGTCATGGCCTCTGTTACACGGCCAAGGTCCGGCGTTGTCATCGTGCAGGAATGCAAATCTGTCTCAACTGCTTGTTTAATTACTCCTGCCCAAGAAAGTGACAGCCAAAGCTTTTGTTTGTACACTCTTTGTCGAGTGGCAAACAAGCGTAGCATTGACGACGGCAGAGAAACAAAACACTACTTAACGTCTTAACGTCAAGGGGCAAAAAAACTGCTGTGCTGCTTTTCTTATTATCGCTTTTAGTTACCACTTGACACATTTGGCAGAGCATCTCATATCCTCAGGCTCTTTTGTTTTCTCTGCACAAAGGATGAAATTGAATTAACGAAAGAGTTCAGTTATTTGAGGCAATCACAATGTGGACGATTAGCACTAATGACTAACTCCTTAGATGTTAAATAATTGTGGCTGAGTGTTTAAATGCATCCTTATATAGCAAATAATCTTCCGTTTCCAATTGTGGAGGGTTCAAAACAGAATGGCAACTTTGTGATTTGATCAGACGCATTCTCCATGAATGAAATGAATATACTGCATAGTAAAATACTGGAATGACTAACATTCATCAGCAGTTAAAATAGCACGATTTAAATGGCAGTTGAACCATCAGTAACCCACGAGCTAAGAGAGAAAATCATTAATTTTCTTCCAAAAAATGTACTAGACTGAGTAACGGATGACTTACTTGAATGAGTCATTGCTTATTAATAGGGTCCGCATTTTATGACCCAAAGAATGTTAAATATGGACTTAAAATTATAGCTTTATAACCTTACCTTTATAAAATTAACTTCATTTGTTGATATCCTTGTAAATTTCACTTATACTTTATCGCTGAGTGCTGAATTACAATACTGAATTCGTTACAAGTAGGAAGTTGCCACAATTTGAGGACTGTCTATTGTCAATTATTAGAACTTATATTGGGAAGCTTTTTTCAACATCAACAGAAGCTATAGGAGCATACTTCAAGCAACAGGTATTAGGAAGGAACACCTCTTACCTGACAGTACATCAGCAATCTTGTAATTGTATCATATCCACTGTGTTTTGTTCAACACATTTTCCAGTTTAACAAAGACAAGTTTGATCACTCCACCTTGCTCACGACTTAAATTATTCGCAACTAATTTCACAAATTCTATTTGGTTTTCAATTTCGCGAAAATATTTGATTTTACAATAGACATTAATCCTTTGGTTGTAGGAATACAAATTTTTAACAACACCACATTCCAACACAGTTCAAAAAGCTTTAGATGTTGAGGTTATGAAACTGGATATTCATGGGAACGGGCAATTTTAATATGGCTGTAACATAACCTTAACTGAGTTTTATATACCCGCAAATACGATCATCTGGAAGCTACAACTTTGTCACTTATTATTCACATTTCTTATTATTTAGTAATAGCAATTATGTTCTGTAAATGACCTCCTTTGCGTACGTATTCCTGCACTCCTGGACCCAAGTTAGGTGGCGGGGCGGGCCAACTGATGTCATTCTTCGAGATGAGGTACTCGCCAAAGAGCTGTCGTAATGCAACGATGGATTTTCTTGCTGTGTGAGCCTAGCTCCGTCGTACTGAAAGCACATGGACTCATTCACACAATAATTTTCATTTTCATTGGTGAGGAACGTTTCAATCATACTGTGTATAAATGACATAGCTTATCGGCAGTTCCCAAGAGTTAAACATGGCCGACATTACACTAAACAGCTGACGACAGTACTCCAAAAAGTAGTACTGCTAACGTACATAGTAAAAGCATTTCTAACCTCAAATATCACAGGATTAATGTAACATGCTCTCAAACGATAATAACGCTTGAACATCATTACCACACAAAACATGATGAACCTACTCAACGTCAACAAATCTTGTTCTGCAATGACACTTGCTTTACCATGGTTATTTTTTACGATTGCGGTACTAATGCAACCTAACAGATGGAATATCTCCAGGCCACGCCATAATGGGGGAAGAATGTCACAGTTGATTTTTGGGGTATCCCAAAAGCTGTTTCCTCTATACCGTTGCGAATTCACAGTAACTGAGTGGCCGGCATCATAGCTATAAAGAGAGAGATAATCATGATGATAGCCGCCCTAACTAGGGTTTCCCAAAAGGATCGGCCTACTAAAATGTAATTAAACATTTGAATGTATTAACAGGATGGAAAGCATAATATTAAGTGGGAACTTGTTGATTCAACTTTTTTCAACCCATGTCTTCACAGCGCGCAGTGAAGGAACAAGATCATGACGCCCAAGTTGGAAATGACGTCGAAATTCTCGCCGTGCAGCTTCATAAGAGCCATTGCTTTTATAATAAGCCTTTACTACTGAAGCACGATATTCTCCTGACCACTGCACCATGGCAATTGGAATGCAATGTGTGGTTTTAACTTAAAAAACAACATTTCTTAACGTTGGTTTTTATCACTTTTAATAGTAAACATACACATTCGCTCCCACATTCATACTTCGGGACTCTATGGGGGATAGGAAATTGCACTGGCCATTCTAATTAATGAAACATTCTCAGTTGCAGCGGGAATCGAATCCGGAAGCTGGAACGTTGACCACTCGACCACAGAAGTAATCGAGGAATAGATTTCTAGCAACAAGAGAAATCAATAGACGCTGTTACTGTAGTCTCCATTTAAGATTTATCTCGCTTAAAAATGAAAATAAGGAAGCACCCGTATTTCAGCCCATTATAAGTAATCCAACATGTCATTTTGGATGTACTTCCTGAAAAGTCTAGTAAACTTTATTTGAGTTCATTCATTGTTTCCAAGAACCAAAGGCTAATCCTTATATTCTTATAAAACGTAAAAGAAACCTTTATAAAAGCTTAAAAGTATTGCCTCTGTGGTGTGATGGCTAGCATGCCAAGCTTCAAATGCATAGGTTCCATGCTTCGATTCCCGGCTGAAGAGTGGGAATTTTTCTTTAGAGAGGGTTGTTCCCCATCCGTGCAGTCTGGAAGTATTAACGAAAGTGTGAATGTGTCTGAATTTAATCTAACAACCAAAAGATTGACACCAGTGTAGGCGAGTAAACACCATGTTATTGATCAGTTATTTCAAAGCTAAAAGGCCTTGGATGTTAAAAGTGGAATCATACAGAAGGAAAAAGAAAGAAAGAAAGAAAGAAAGAAAGAAAGAAAGAAAAAGAAACAGCTCTAACACGTCTTATGAATATTCTAATTTTATTGACATCCAATTTAATTCTTAAATACTTCCCCAAAAGGAATTATAGCCTTGTGACATTCACTTCTTGAGGTTGATAACTACATAACGTTCCCAATAAATACAGGAGTTTTGAACGCACCTAATTCTCCTTTGAACAATTCCAAGACAAGCTATACAACGATTAGCCAATGTTGGCTAGACACTAACAATTAATCGTGCACTTTCGTGAGACCAGTAGATAAAAGTAATTTCTACTTATGTTCTGCTTAAAAACAAATCACTTCATTGCAATTATGGAATGACCTTTGAACCTTTTGGAAGACATTTATCTGTAAGCAAGCTATTTAATTGAGTAAGGCTTCAGAAAATCTAAATGCTGCCATTTTGTTCTGAAACTCGAAAACAAATGACAGCCGGTAGTTGCTTCATAAATATAGAGGAGGTATAATCATCGTGTTTACGTCACATGGGTGGAAAAGACACCTCATCTACATGCATTAAGTGAAAGTAAGACCGAATTTCTGATACAAAGTAATAAGAACAAAAGTGAAGGCCACTATAGAAGAAAGTATTCCTCTTAAAATATGTAGAAAGGGGTGAAAATAGTGAATGTCCTTGAACTGTTAAGAGTAACGAAGGAAGCAATAAGGAGTAAGGAAGGAGGGGGGGGGGATGTTAAAAGTAGGAAGAAAGAGAGTTTCTTCACACGGTGTAACAATAATGCATTCTGATCCCGCGCCACACGTCTGACCTGGGGAGTCATGAACTATGTCACTCTGAGAGCGAGCTAGCGAGGAAAGTGCTCACAGCAAGTTCCGTTCCGTTCCGTTTCACCTGTCTCAATACACGTACCACGTGATCCTTCGTCTCACTCAGGAAGCCAGGAATCAAACATATCAAAGCATACAACAATACCTTTATTTTGGTTTCATAAATATGACTAGAGGAAAATACGTTCTACAAGCATGTTATGTTCACCTTTCCAAAATTGTTTCATATTTAATGGAATACACCAATGAAGATAACATTTTCAAAACTTTTACTCAAATTACCTAAATTTTACTTTAAACTTTACCCATTGCTTTTCATAGTTCATTTAATGGCCCATCTCATCTTTGCTTTAGAGGTAAATAAATAAAAAATCGAAGTACAAAAAATCCAATACACCTTTTAGATGAAAGTTCATTCATGTGGAACATTCTTGTGAACGAAAACGCTGAGAAAAATCTTTGCCAGAAAGATCGTAAATAAGCTTCCATTTCAGCCACGAAAATGCATTTTAAAATCATATACTTGAGCATTTTGCAGTTCAAACAATCCAGATGTTCTGTTTCCAAAGATTCTTATAAAACTTCATTGGTGCTTTCCTTACAATATAGTCACTTCACACAAGTGGAAAATATGTATAAAATATTTTTATACATATTTATAAATTATTACATAATAGAAAAATAAATGTGTACCAAAAACAAGAAAAACAATATTCTTATATAGTAAAGGCACAAAAAATAAACTTTGCTGTTAGATTAAGAAAGACTAGTACACCATAAGTACACTATGAGTCTTCTGTGATTAGACATTAAGTACAGAGATTTCTATCATATGGAATTTGGCAGTGGTTGAGGCACGAATCTGCTTGTTATTAAGTTTTTGCTCTCGAGTGAATTAAGTTTAATACTGGGTGCAATGGAATTAATCAGATTTCTTAATTAGTGCTGCCTTTTCAGTGTCATCTGGATCTCTGTGTATTACAAACTCTTTGAATGAAACAGATATTTGCTAACAGTGTAGATAACTGTAACGGAGTCGAAAATTAATTTCAAGGCTTGAGCCAGTATAAAAAATATTAATTACTTTCAATAGTTACAGTACCTGCGCAATTATCATTAACTATTTTGTTGAAAAGAAAAACAAATTACGTACATTAACAAATCTTCTTATTGAACTTAACAGGTATTTCTATTAAAGTAGCACATTTTTAATGTCTAAAAGTCGTCACTTGAAACGCAAATTCTCGTATAGCACAAATTCTAAACTACACATAAAAATAAATTTAGTTAGGTTTTTATTTGCTTATTTTAATGCTTATGCATATTTTTGTTTAAGGAAACATGACTAGTTGTTATAGACTGAATAATTTGCATTCCTGGTTGTGGCAGAATTACTTGTGAGTAAAATATTTGTTGTTCCAAAATTAATAATGAGATGATTTTCTGGTAAAAGGCTTCACCGATAGTTAATGTTTCACTCTGCTAGAAATTTAGTTTGAAAATGTTGTGAGATAAAAGTGAAGCTATTGACAGTGCAGCAGTATAAATTAATAAACATTGATAATATTATAATAATTGATAATAATTTGGCAAATAATTGATTTGCGAAACGAGTCCTGTTGGAAAATGTGTCATTATAAAAGTTAAGTGAAGATATAATATTTGTTTATATTTGTTAATGGAATGTTTTGTTATGAAACTCTACGCGTTCGTAATTAATCAGAGATGACCACGCCTATCGAATGGCCTGGAAGGACCTACTAAGTAAGTATGTCACCTTACCATTGCATTATCCTTATACCGATATCTATGTTAGCTCCCCATTATCATTTATAGGTATGTAAGATTACAGCTAAAATGTTCAAAAGTGTCAAATTGAGTTTCGTGTTGCTGGTATTTTACACTTGTTCTGTGATAATTTAAATTATCCTGAGAAAATGCATTTTATGACGTTACACCTTAAACTAGATTTTCCCGTTTTCAAGTTCCTTCATATATGTAAGCACAATAAATGGCATACGTAATGAAGTTTCCAACTCAGGCACAGCTAACACAAGTAAGGCAGCAATTCGGATAAAACCGCTATCCTATTTTATGAAAAAGTTTTTGAAAATGCGATATTGTCTATTAAGAGAAAAACATACTTCAAGTGGCCTTGTGTTAAAAATCTATGATAGTTTCTATACTAAAATATTTACAGGTTTTAGAGGTCATATTAATTTTAATAATGACTTTTGTAAGAGCAGATAAATGTTCTTTTGTTTTTTAAAAAATCAAAACATGCTTTAATCTAAAGTATTTGCGTTTAGTAGTATGTTATACTACACTTGCATGCACAGTAAAACCACTTTCACAGCATTTTATACTAATAGGTTTTAATTTGGAAAAGCAAACTCCACATATTACAGAGATATCTAGTTTTAGAAAGAAATTCGAGAAAAAGGGAAGTTAAATACTCTTATTACTTTGTTTTCTGATTTTACGAAAACAGGGAAACGAAGGTGCTATTATCAATAAGTTACGCTAAAGAAGAAAATTATATGTTCCAGCGCCTGCCCAATGTTCAACTACTTTCGCCCTTATAAGAATATGCGCAATTACACGAAGTGACGTCACAGCACAGCTTGGCTGGAAACTAGTGCTGGAACTGAACCAAAAGAAAGTTCCTTATTTTATGCGGCAATAAAAATTGTTGACACCATAACCTCAACAGAAATTAGATCAATGCACAAAGAAAGTGATGGAAGGAGAATTTGCAAGTTTAGATACATAGACTAGCATTATTGTGGGTTCATTAGTATTATTGTGCTGTGTGCGTACGATTTCAGCAGATATGGGATTATTTTTAGCTTTAAAGCATTGAAACTATAGCATGTTGACAAAGGCTACGCCACTCATTGTTGCTCAGGGCAGTAAAATCAAGTGTGCAAAATTGTAAAAAACGGAAGAAATTATTCGATGAAGCTGAAACTGATTTATACCCAGCGGATGGCTCAACCGGTAACGTCCTGTGGCCCACATTCCTGAGGTCCGGGGTTCAAAGACGGGATTGGATAGCTAGAGAGATAGATACATATCATGATGATAGCCGCCCTAGCTAGGATTTCCCAAAAGGATCGGCCTACTAAAATGTAATTAAACATTTGAATGTATTAACAGAATGGAAAGCATAATATTAAGTGAATTTAAAATGAATATAGAAAACAATTTTAGGAGATTAATGATATAAAAAGGAATTTAGTGAGAGCGGCTATTTTACAATAAAATTTTTAGAACATTACAATATATCTTTACAAGATGTTTGGGGAGAATACAAATGATATCGTATAATTTGGAGTGAGAATTTTAAAATAGTAGAAGATATTGCCATTGGTGCTGATTCGGCAATTTTGAGTTTCCGAAGAAATTCCAATGTTAGCTGCGGAATTGATCCTCTAGCTCCAAACATGATACCAGTAACTTCCCAATTACTGATGTTGTATTTGTTACGTAGATATTGACAGCATGGTTCGTAGATGTTTTTCTTTTCCAGATTTACTTCATGTGGTTGCTATTCATTTACTTCGTATCGTACCGTTGGATCTATGACAAGACCCGTGTCCTTTTTGCGGTCGATTACCACAATATCTACACGCCGAGTTGAGCCATTTGTGGAAAGACAGGTTACTTCTTCATAAATCTCATATTCGGGCTTAAGGCGGAGATTATCTGAAATCAGTGAGCGAACTGTGTTGTGTCTATCTATACGTAACAACTCTCCCTGGTGGGTGGCAGGAACCAAGCACATGTGCGAGGGTTTCTTGCTCGTCCCATCTTCTGCAACGGGTAGTGACGAGGCTCCTACCAGGAACAGTTCTCACAGGAATGACATTGCAACTCATTTTTATGGCTTCAGTCCATTGACTGCTTGAAAGACCTTTCCTACTACAGATCCAGGCATTTCCCTTCTTCCAGTGTGAATAGAGTTTCACTCCTTTTCCTTTAGATGGTAATTCTGTCCATTGTTGAAAAGAACTTTCACGTAGATGTTTCCTAATGTTTTTTGGTTCTAGGTTTACAAGTTATGTAGGGCTGAGTGATAAGCGACAAATACTCTCATCAGTTTCTTCCTGTAAATGTCTGGTGATTTCAACATAGGGATTGCCATCTGATTGAAGGCGCCTACAGATGTTTATATGTTGAATGAATGCTTCCCATCGTGCTCTTAGAATTCCAAGACCTCTTAACCTTTTGGGAGCGTAAAGCATAGCATCAGGAACGTCTGCTGGTAAATTCATAATTTATTTTGTAGTACTGCGGATGAGCTTATCAATATCATTCAGAAATTTGTCTGTGAGATCTTTGAGGGGTGCACACTGAAAAGGGTATATAATTTGAGGCCAAAGGTATTGATTTACGATATTTAGTTTTTGATCAGGTGTTAGCAAAGGCGAAGTAACCAGATTGTTTAAGTTTTTATTTAGATCTTCTATTATCTTTGCTGCATTAAATTTAATTTCGTCATTGAAGTTAACTCCAGGATATCTTATAGTTTCTTCTGATGTAATACTTGAGATTTTATTGTCTTCAGCTGTGGCAATCACAGAATGGTGAAGCTTTCCTTTGCGGAGCGAAATAATTTTGCTCTTGTTAGAATTAACTACTAAACCGATCTTGTTTAAGGAGGTAGAGACAAGTGATATTAGAGGTTTTGCTGCAGTTTCGTTCTTACACAGAAGGGCTATATCATCAGCAAAAGCCAGAACTGATATGTTTTCTAACGTAGGTGTTATGCTATACCCATACTCCTCTTTGATGGTTTTCTCATTTAATTCATGCAAAATGAAGTCTATTGCTAAATTGAACAAAATAGGTGCCAGTGGGGCTCCTTGGGCGACACCTTTCTCTAGTGTAATGTAGCCTGTTCTTGTGGACCTATTGATGTTGATGCTGGTAGTATTTCCTTTCATAAAGGCAATGGTAAGGTCTCGTAATTTAGTTGGAATAGAACATTTATTTAGAGTTAATTCGAAGTGTTTATGTGAGATGTTGTCGAATGCTTTAGATATGTCAAGAAACACAATGCAACAATCTTCTGTATTTTTGAATCCTTTAAGCAACCGTTGACAATAGATGAGTTAATATAAGCGCCAGGGCCATTCATAAAACCGTGTTGACTTGGGTTAAGTTCCAAATGCTGTCTCAGTTTTTTGTCAATTGCTCTCTCGATGATTCTGCGCAGCACTGAGAAAATAGTAATTGGTCGCCAGTTTTTTATATTTGCTGCATCGTCTCCTTTGAATATCAGAATGGTTTTGCCATATTGGAAACAAAGTGGAACAAATGACCAGCGAAGCATATGTGTGGCAATAAAGGAGATGGTCCTATATACCTTAAGTTCTCTGATTACTTTCATTTGAATTCCATCTTCACCTGGGGCAGTGTTGGCTTTGATTCCTTTGCAGGCATTGAAAATTTCATTTTCTGTTATTATAATGCTTTCTGGGTCAGGAAAATCATTTTCATTTGAATGTCCATAATCATCAAGTATATGGTTATTAGTTGTTTCAAAAATGTCTTTGTAGTATTTAGATATCTCCGAAAGTGGTATTTGATATTCAACTAGTGGAGAGGAAGACATTATGTGCCTCACTACCTTCTTACGTTGATAGTAACAATAGAATTGAGCTAGTTCAAAATTGTACTTGTTTTTCCGTCTATCAGCTATTCGTTTACTGAGTTTTTTTTAGTATTCTTGCTTATTGCATGAGTTATACCATCTGGATTAATTTTTCTTGCTCTCCGCTTTTTATAATATTTAATTGATGGATGTTGAGGACCTTTACAGCTCAGTATAGAATCTTTTAGAAATGTTGTTGTTGTTGTTTTCTAGTGCCTTGCATCTGGCAATGAAACCATTAGCATTCGTGCTTTCCAATACTTTTGAACTGTAGTTTCTTCTGATCTTAATGCTTCACAGGTCTTCAAGTGGTCTTCATTCATTTCTGCTGGATCGTTACACAGGACACATATTGGTGAGGCTGAGATACCTCTTTTAGAAATGTACAATAGCTACTTACGGTTTCGTTGAATTGGTTGTTATCTGGTGAGTCTGTAGTGGCCAATAATTCAAACACCTTCTCCCATTCGAGTAGATCTTGGTTAGTAGGTTCAGGAGTAGACACATCTTTTTCAGATTTATGTTGTGGCAAACACACAGACAGGTTATATGACTGATTTATTTGATTTCTATATGCCTCTGGGTGGGAACGAAATAGATGGCGATTAATACTCCCGCAAATTTCACACTTCTTCAAGTTACAAACAGTTGCACTTGCATCGGATCTGGTTATTTCGGAAACACTTTCATTTTGGTATAAATTGGTTATCTTGCATGGCCCACTTCACTTCACAACACTTCACTTTACAACCCACAATTCCACCTTAAGTCTAAATCAATAATAAAAATGAAAATCGACAGTAATAGTGAATGTTCTGCCATCTATCCACGTTTTAAAGCAAGTAGACTGAAGCCATCTGTCTGGCATGTGTAGAAGTAGAGATACGGTTCTCTGGTACTAAGTCTCTGCTGACATATTGTGCCAAAGTAACCACCTGCCCACCACCTATAGAAGCAGAAGTACAGTTGCCTAGCACTAAGGTCCCTGTGGACAGTGTCAAAGCATGCTTCTCTATTTTATAGTAGGTATTTTTGAATAAAAAATAGAGTTTATTACTAAATAATATAGAAAAACTGCTTTGCTGCTTTAAAAATAAACGTTTAGATATTGTTTACACAGACAGAAGCCTAGTTCTAGCTATTTCCATAAAATAAAGTTTAAGATTTAAAATAAAAACAAGAGAATTGAAATATTTTCAAAAATATTCAGTAGTAGGCACACAAAGATGCCGCCGTTTTGAATAATTAAGTATGTAAATTAATCTTGTGAAATTAGCTTCAACTGCAATAAAAAAGGTATTACGTTTTTAAGACTTCTATAGCAACTTTGTGCAGTTGATCCATGTAGAGGAATTATTATTGGATATCACTAATTTTATACCCCTTAAATTGTACACACTCCCTTGATTAACTAATGACTAATTTGTATCGCACAACAAGCTGTTCCGCAGCAGCCAATGAGAGATGAGTAGTGCACGTGACAATTGAGAGATACGGGGAAAACATATGGAACTGTTCAGCATATCTGATTGCTCCCAGATCTATGCGCCAACAAATCATGATCCTCGCTAGAACTTAGTTTCTATGTTCACCGGAGTCTCGTGCACGAGTGATCTGACTTACCTCTACAAAAATGAAACCACTGGTTGCCTATATTTAGACGTAGCATATTCAAACTGTTCATTGTTTAGTCTCTAACAATATATCATCTTCTTATTTGCTAACTTCACAAGAAAGACCTGCTTTCATTTTGTGGTCAGCCGATATAAGATCTTATATAATTCTAAGCAGCTGTCATGGGGCCAAAGAAAATGTTGAAATGTTACAATTAATGAGGTATACACATTTAGTTGGAAAGAGTGAGACTGAAAAATTGAATGGCATGACCGGGATATGTAGTTGTATTTTGCAAATCAAAAAATGTTATCTAATTGAAGCTTACTACTTCACATTATTTCTCACAACGACTAAGCTTATTCTAAAAATTCTAAAAGGGAAGTCCAAGCACAATCGTATGCGCGTAATGACAAACAAACTCATGTTTAGATTTGTGCTATACGTTGAAAAAGAACTGTCATCTCTTACTATCATATTGTACTTATCATATGGTCACTTTTAAATCAGTGAAACAATACAATCACCACTTTTATACCCACAATGTTTGATGATGGTAGTAGATCACTCCCCTCTGTCCTTGATAATGTTGTTTGACACCACGTGATCTTTAGATTGATCCCACTCGAGAGGCACTGGAGGTTTCGGGATTGGGACCCATTCTTGTATCTCCACAGGTCCCCATACTTTCTTCCACGTCCCCTTCCATACTTTTACCTGTTTCCACTCTTTTATCCACCTTGCTTTCCACACGACGTGCTTCTTCCAGACACCATGAGGGCCATGAGGGTCGGTCACGGTGATGCTGACAGGTTCGCTGTAAAGGAAAATAAATACAACTTATAAATAATCTCAAGTAAAATTATGAGGTTTACATGATTTCAATTCCAAAAAGCGACAAAACTACGGTATTTATTAAATCTACTGATTTGATCCACGCAATTGCACGACTGCTATAAAATGTTCTAATGCACATATTACAATTTGCGGAAGTACATAATAGAAAGGGAACTCCACTGTGTAATGTAAGCACTACAGTTTCACTCCAGTTGTAATATAATTTGTATTCTACCTGAAATTAATATATGACACCAGTCACGGCAGAGGTAACAATAAAAGACGGTCGGGGACGGCCTGACCCTCCCACTGGCGCGGCGCGTAATAAAGGTGCTCAACGTCAAGCTTCCCCCACTATTTACACGAGTGAGCCCATGATCACCGGCACTCTTCGCAGCTTACATGGCCGATCTCCCGACGCACCCCAACACACACATCTGTCAGTATGCGGACGATCTCATGATCTTCGCTACTAACAAGAACCCGCGCTACAGTTACCGACAAGTACAAGCCCACCTCTGTGCCATCAATAGATGGTGCGAGAACTGGCGTATGTCTATTAACCCGGAGAAAAGCTCTGCGATTCTCCTGGCTAATACGATAGCCAACCGGCTCCCGCTGGACCTCGTGCTTCGGCGCCGTCGGATCCCCTGGGTCACTACGGCGAAGTATCTCGGGGTCACGCTGGACCGGCGGCTGACGTATAGACATCACGTCAGGGGCAAAGTACTTCAAGGCCACGCTGTCCTGCGGCAGTTGTACCCCATCCTCAGTTCCCAAACCATGCCCCTACGCCTGAAGCTTCGGCTGTATCGAGCGATCGTCCCGCCTCTGGTCCTGTACGGATGCGAGATCTGGGGAGTGGTGGCAAGATCCACCTTCATCAGACTCCAGACGTTGCAGAACCGGGCATTAAGGATGATATATGATACAGGCCGAAGATTTCCTGCCCATATCCTACACGAACATTCCGGCATCCCGTACATTGTCGACGTGATCAAAACTCGCGCTCGAACAATGTACAATAAACTCCAGAACCACCCCAACCCTCTGGTGAATACCCTGGGCCAATACGACCAGAGACAGCCGCGCCGACTACCATCCAAAAGATTGCCGAAGGACATCTTAAGTCCGGCGATCTAATCCAAGATGGGAAAGGCGAAAATGCAATCTGTACTCAAAACAGAGCGAATCACCAGTTCAGTCACCTCTCAGCGAGTGACTGACGGCCAGAACCCTGGTAGGAATTAGCGCGTAAAATTCGCGCACAGCTCACTTGCGAACCAATCCCTACCTACAATTACTATAAAAACCCCTGTCCCAACAAATTTCCCAGTGAAAACATCCCTGTAGTAACACCGTCAAAACCATCGCGCAGGTAAAGCCGTATGACGGCTAGGTACTGCGGTAAAGACACTCGACCGGAGGAACATTCACCTCACCTCCGTTCGACTCGAACTGGCGTCTGGCTAACGACAATCAAGCGGCAACACAAAGGGTTTTCCAGAGCATTCGAGGAGTGTCCAGCAGCCGGCTTGTTTGTAGAAGTTCAAGAAAGATATCGCTACTTCGGTGGTATTAAAGCTTGTGGAGTGCTTGAGGTTAGACACTTTTGAGTCGCTTAGCGTATCAGTGAGTGCGAGACAGCTGTGACAGATACGTCGCGTAGACGTGGAGAAGTTTTAACGAGTGTTAAGTGACTGTATCGTCGGAGTTAGTCTTCGGGAGACAGAGAAGTGAACAGAGATAGTGGACGGAGTGAGTCAAGGCTACAAGAAGAAAACGATTGTGAGTTGTAATATCATGTCAGTAAAAGAGAATTGTCTTGGCGCAAATGTTTAGAAGTTAAATAAGGTGAAAAAAAAAAAACTGAACTGAACTGATTTTGTCGTTTTGTCACAATAATTTTCAGTAATAAATGAAAACCCAAACTTACATAATTTTATTTGCCCTTTAAATGTGTAGCTAGCATTGCATTTTAAAATGCAGATGCACAAATACAGTAATAAAGAATTTCAGCATCGCACAAATTAATGTTGCTTTATGAATGTAAAGTAAATGAATGAATTTCCGTATCAGTTGTAAGAGTCCAACAGACACAGAATAATAAAGTAACGGAGAAGGCATCCTTGATATAAAGAGACTAACAAGATAAACATGGTCAGGTTAAGTTTTAACCACGAACATACGAATTAATGGTAAACTTTATTATAACCCTTGTTGTGTGCTATTATATTAAAGAACACTAAAGGAGGTAGGTGTTGCATTAACTAAAGAACATTAAAGAAAGAAAATATAAATACCCAAATAGTGGTGTATAACTATATAAAAATAAAGCAGCAATGCTCAGCGGGATATGTTTGGCTCTGTTTACATCCTACCTCCCCTAAGGAGTATGGTATTCAGCAGAAATGTTCCTCTGCTTTCCTCGTTTTTCCAGCCTACCAGTAGCACCCAATATGCCCTAACTCGAGACAGTAAAGAATCACGGTGAAATACTTTATTCTCAACTACTCAGTATCCCTGTAGAGTTTCAAAGATTCCTCCTCCTTGCAAATCAGGCATATTGAAAGTATTCAGGAAGTAATTTTTATCATTCGAGATACACGAAATGTTTTTCATCCGATCTACTGCCTAACAAGTTTGCCTCTGTTTTGATGCATTGCTCTGTACCCTACTCCGATTGTGCTTCCAATGAAATATTTTCCTTACCCTTGTTTTGTTTCCTGTCAATATACCGCAGGCAGTTCTAATATCTCCCCACAAAATCCCTCACCTACTGCTCAAATGCAATCATCTGCAGTCTTTGTTAATGTTGACACTCATCTACTTTGAACTGTTTATGATAGCGGACTTCATTATTTAGAAACTGGTATCCATTAACAATGAACAATCCAAATTTGGTGATTTCCAATACATAAACACCAGCAGACTGAGTTGCTTTGAGCTGTGACTTCCATAGTCGAGTTGCGAGGCAGTTTTTTTGAGGTTGCCTATAGGAGCTGTGTTAAGCCCAGGCTTTTCAGTGGAAAACCCCGCCATATCTGTATTGCCCTACTTTAGCTGGCGCAGCTATACATTTTATATCACATATGTCGTCATCAACATTAATAACAACATTCATGAGTTAAGGCTTGTTCCGGTCTCATAAGTATTCGGTTTAACAAATTGAATTCATCTGTTCTTCCGTTTGACGACATTCCTTTCTGCTTATAGGTAATCCGCTGTGTAATCTTCGGAATGCGGTCCACTTTTATTCTTTCAGCATGCTCTCTCCAGACATTTCTAAATTGTTCTGTTTTTCCATTACCTTAAAATAGTTTTACTCGTTTTTAATCTTCATGTTTTATTTTATGTAAGAGTGGCACAGTCGGTACACTTCTAAAAAATCCTTTCACTACCTTTGTGATCTTTTCTTCTCTTCTGATTAAAACCCAAAAATTCCCAGTTAAAAATAAGGCGCTGCCATAAACTTGCAAAACTTTGGTTTACTTCCCATTCTACTGCTTTTAATGTTATCTTAATTGTGCACGTGTAAACTTACATTCTCCAAACTTATTAAACATATCCTTATCAATTTCTCTGCTACGTGAAATAAGTAGGAGAAATATTGTATTCCCCCAAAACTTCGATGCGGAGATTTCGCCGAAAACGCTTGTTTTGAGACCCCCTGAACCGACATATAATTTAGGTCCGTTTGTGTGTGTGCTTGTGAACAGCATTTCTCAAACACGAAAATTCGGTTAAATAAGGAACGTTTAAGTTCACCATCTTTCAAGAATGTAAATGAAGATTTTCAAGAAAATCCTCCTACCCCAAATTACGCTATATACTAAAAAATGTCGTTTGCTTTTATTTCCCCAAAAGGCTCTAGTATTGCAAAACGCACACCGAAATACATTTGAACATAACTTGAGTGTTTTAACGAGGTAAGAATTTGGCCTATTATGGTTTACCAGTTATTCAAAAGTCATCAAGAGTAAAAAGGACTACATAAGCTATAGGTAAAAAATTAAAAATAAACATTTAATTTGGTATAAAAGTGTCTTAAACATATGGTCATTTACTCAAAATCTTTAGAGCCATTTCCGCGAAAATAAAAATGTTTAATGCATTTTCCATGCAAAGTGTAGTTTAGATTGGAGGAATTTGCTTCAAAATCTTTATGTCTTTTCCTTGAAGGATATAAAACTTAAATACCAACTTTGTTTTTTAACCAACTTTTTGTTTTTGAGTTATGCTGTTCACACACAGACTCACACACACAGAGGCACACACAGACACACACAGACGCGCACACACAGACGTACACACACATAGACACACACACACGGACAGACGCACACGCACAGACACACACACGGAGCTTTTTCTAAAAATTCTTTTTCTGGATTCAGGGGCCTCAAAACATAGATATATTTTCGGTGAAATCTCGACATCGAAATTTTTGGTCAAATACAACATTTTCCCTACTTACTTACTTAGTAGAGAAAGTAGTAAGCTGTCATAACAATAGAAGAATGTAGAAAATAATTCTGTGTGGAAAAAGGCATGTGAATGTGACATATGAAATTTTTTCTAGAATTATTTAAGTTATTGCACTTCACCGGGCGGGATGTCTGTAACCCGCATTCGGAAGGTCGTGGGTTCAATTTCCGTCGTTGACCATCCTGACCCAGGGTTTCTTCAGGGGTTTCCCTGGATTCCTAAGGGAATGCTGGGAACGTTCATAACATCTCCTGAACTCCTTTTCCCTCCATTTCATCTCACTTCTCCACTTGGTTCTTTCAGGATGATTCGCATCAACAGGTACTTTGGATGCTGCATGGCAGGGAAAAGGATGCTCTCTGTAAAGCTTCGTCCCCTATGGTGCGGTCTCTGGCTTCCGAGTCTCCTCACGGGTAAAGTTGTCGGTTGCACTATCGCCACAGGGTAGCTCCAGTCTAAACTGTTAGTGATCCTTCCTCCCGGGGCGTCCCTTTGTGGGACACAGGTTCACAAGACCACATGAAGCGGTGTCAGGGCGGGTTTTCTCCGGGTACTCCGGTTTCCCCCGCCATCTCATTCCACTGGTGCTCCATCTTCATGTATCATCAGTGTCACCGCCTGCGGTGCCGTGGTAGTAAAAGCGGGCGTTAAACACTACAATAACCACAACAATAACAACAAGGCCACATGGGTTGCAGGTGCTGAGGTAGTACTTAAACATTACCTTATTGTTATTTAAAAATGACTCTTCAAATGAAAACAGCATATCTTAATTTATCGCCATAAAATAATGAAGTAATCACCGAGTCAGGAAGAAACACACAAGTTTGGGCTGTTTTAAGGGTTAAGTCTAAATGATGTGTGAATAGAACTTTACAAGGCCTTGCTCGCTGTTTTATTTTCTAGATATTGTGTTACAGAAATACAAGGTTTCGGCGTGGAGCCGTAAACTGCTCAAAAGTCCTTACCTCCTTTGGTGCGGTGGTACACCAGAGACTCCCAGGTGCAAGATGATCGCCAACAGCAATAGCAACAGGTTCACTATCACCTGGTAACAATCACAAAAACATTGAGACCACAAACTATTTTTGGTAGAATGCTTTACTTCAGTTCTAAATTCAATACTTTTTATCTGTGTCTATGTTTACATTATAAAGCGAGAAAACTGACGCGCGCATAAACAGGATGGAAGACACTGCTTCGGCCGGAATAAACTGGCTAATAAATCTGGATGTAAGAAATATAAAATACTAAGTTTCGTTCCGGTAGGTTTAATCGTTTTGTAAAAACGATCACTTTTCGGCAATGCTGCCTTACACATGCCAGCGTGTTGTACCCGACCGGCGTGCGCTTCGATGTAAGGTCTGCCCTCAGACTAAACAAAACACTCGACTAGTGCGTTTACCGTACCGCTGAAGAGGCCACTGTCTCGGGCAAATCCACAGGAATCGAAATTTTATGCCTGACAGATGTGTATGTTACTGAAATTATGTATTTGTTCAAATAGTAAATATGATTCACTTTTCCATAGTAAAGGAAGTAGAAAAATGGAGCAATTGAAACCACGTATTTTAGGATTAAAACATTGCTTACATAAAAGGATATAGATCTTCCCAATATCCACATTATTATCCATTACGGGCTAAAACAATAGTAATTGCTTTTAATAAAAGTGATCTTCATTTTTCTAAAACAATTGCGTTCTGTTTTAGATTGCCGGACTGAAATAAAACTAGTGATCTCCTTGTCATAAATTTCAGCTGAAGCTGCCACCCCAACCAACAATGCTTATACCTGGCGCATGAATTTGTTGCCTGCCCTTTCCTCTCAGTTTTAGTAATGCCAGGTGATACCCCAACTAGCCTTCTCTCCATCCGAATGTGCAGGCCGTTGAACCAAGATGAGAGCACGCGAAGTGGCATTGCCACTTTTCTCTTAGAAATTAAACTTTGCATGACATTTTAACATTAAATTGTGACTAAATTAATTGGAGTTAAGGTAGGACATTACAGTATTGTTTACACAATATTTGCGCGACAGTTGGTGAAATAATAAACCATTTATATCCACTCGTCAAGAAGCTAGATGGTTTCAAGTATTTAACACAATTCTTTTCTTTTTTCGGCGTAATGGTTCTTTATTGACAATAATTGTATTGGACATAATTGTTACATTCATCATGTAGAATCCTAGTTATCGTATAGCCAAAGCAGTACCTTCCACCCTGTATGTACCACTCGTACACTTTATCTTGAGCTTTCAAATGGCATTGTTGTCGAAGATGGTAAAAGAACTTTTCGTGTGTTTTACGTAGTTCAATTTTAAACTACACCATAAAAGGCTTTAATTTGTAGTTTCCGCAATTGTTTCTTCCTGGTTAGCCAAGGGCTGAAGTAAAACACTAAACACATGACTCCCTCTTATACTGTTTACAGCAATTAGGGGTCCGGTGCTGGATCTGCTTCAGGCATTTAGTACTTCAATTACTGTTTGAGTTGTTGAACACAAAAGTAAACCGGTATGATAACACAACACAACAGCAACAAAGATAAGGCGATACAACGAAACGCACAAGTGGTAACACTGGAGTTGGACAACAATGTTCAACTGTTATTTTGGCAAAGCACAGGCCTTCTTGACTCGGGCCGTTCATAGCACTAGGTTCCAGGGCTCAAGATAAAGTGTGCCAATATATCTAGCACAATCTCAAAGATCACTCAATTTATTTTTATAATTTTTTCACCATTAAAAATCTCTGTTCTTCCAGATGGTCACTGACTACATAATGCTTCTAGCATTTTCAAAATTGTGGTGTTAGGTGTTTCTTTTTAATATTCATGTTACCAAAATTTCAATCCCTTTTCGTTGAATATGGATATCACATTCCACTTTTGGCACTTTACTGCAAACATGGCAGATTTTAAAAGATTTTCCAATGACTTCGAGCTCAAAGTGGTAAATGGGAAGACTTAAAATATTTTAAAATTGAATTATTTTAGGGAGTGTTGTTTATTTACTTATACTTCACTGAATTTTTATCAAGTAATACTTTTCGTTTAATTTGGACGAAACTGGATATATTGGGTTCTAGAAAGTGACAAATACAGTAAGCTTTCCACGTATTATGTCCCTATGTTCAACCCCTAACATACAAATCAACACACTTCGGCCCATCTATTAGAAACTTTGTACCTTATACTATAGTACCCAACCTTTCAAATCTGAAAGCTACCCTTATTATCTTTTCAACACCATATGTAGAAATCTGCATTGATTAAACCATATGATCAACATATTTCACAATAAATACCTATGGAGTTGACAAAATCCTTATTTTGAATTATACAGTATCTATTCGAAAATTTTAAAATTCACCTTTACTTTATTTTCAGCCCATTGTACAAAAAACTATACTTCTTGGTCAACCAAAGTACAATACGACTTGACGAAAATTATGATACATGCAAAGTCAAATCGCTATCCATACTCATGGGTGTTTTTCAACCGGTTATGCATATATAAATTACTGCTATTTGACCAATATGGACAAAAAAAATTTAATTCAAACCAACAACAAATATCTCAGAAGTGGTTAATGACACAAAAATATCTTTGACATTAATTATACGTTTTAACGAGACCTATATTTTTGTATAGCAGGAGTGCTTCTTATGTTTTACAAGGTATACAAAATGCGTTACGAATTAAGAGTCTATTTCCAGAAAATGCCTTATTTACATTTTATTTGTCATGCAAATATTTTAAACGTGTGTTTTTTAATTAAAATCGTTAGAATCACTTTTGAGAAATTAAAATTTATTAAATTATATACCATTTATACATCACTTTTGTATTTAAACCACTTTTGTTTTTGAGTTATGTGTTCATAGCTTCTTTTAGTGCCTTTTTATATTATAGCTTGTATTTCTGATGAAATCTTGATATCAAATTTTTGTGTGGAATAAAATTTTTCCTTTATTTCCTATAGGAAGAAAAAAGACAGATCTTGTTCAGTTTCTTGATTCAGAAATTTCCACGTACAGTGCTTTCATTTTGTACCGTGTTAAAGTTTGTTACAAAAAAAGGGGTGGCTAGAAATCGCCACATGGCAGATGACGTGCAGGTAGCGCGCAAAATGTTTCACTGTGACGTAATCACATGTAACATGTAATTAGCAAGTAATAACAATGGAGCTATAGCGACGATTTTGGGTGGAGTGAATAGCACCACAAACAACCTGACAACGCCCGCCACCAGAGAGCGTAGGATAGCTACAGATCTCTTATCTGACCATAGTAAAATTCATCAGAGAAACTTTATGTTCCATGGATGTCTTTTTCTTTTCTTTTTCTAACTAAGCTTAAATATAATTTAGAGTTATAAACTTAAACAACTATATACATGTATTCCAGAAATAATAATACATTTTGCATGCTTCCTGTTATGCCTTGATTCTGAATAGTATTATCTTTATTTATTTTCTTGAAACATTTGTTCCCGGAGTTACATGCGTTATACAGTACCTGTATCGGCTGGAGGTAAAAAGAAATTATTCAAATATTGATCTTTTAGGTTATGCTACACAATGATCAACCAAAGCGCGCAAAATTTCTGAAATCGCAGCCCTGACTGTCAACCCAGCTGCCGAGCCTGGGAACTGTTTAATGCTTAGACTACTCGAGTAAACGATATGATACCTTTGCTTACTCACAGTGAGTAACACATATCTAGTCTGCATCGAAAGTGTTCTGCATCTGGTTGTGTTTTTAAAGAGTAAATAATGCTTATTAATACTTGTGATATTTATACTACGTTTTCAAAATTAACTGGCAAAGCATTAAATAGAGTAGCAAAATAGTTGCAGATATCTCCGACTTCATAAAGCATGGGGTAAAGATAAAGAAGTGAATGAGTGAAGATGTGGTGCAGTGTATAATCGGGTAGGGATATTTGACGTGCACTCCTCCAGCATTCAGTGGACCGGTCAGTTACTGATCTGGTAAGTAACTCCTTTCTTAGCTGTTATTAAAATTTTCACATGTCTAGATCTGTTGCACCAATTATACTGCATCGAACAGGGGAGAACTAATTCAGTCTGACTTTACCTTCTTGGCCAAGCCAAACACTTACTTCTTAATGTGGAAAAAGGAAGAACGGTATTATTGATTTTATTGCATTTCTTGCAGTGCTAAAAACGGCTTCACATCCTCTTCTTTACTTCCCACACCTTTTCCAGTGTAAGACGATGCTTTTGATACTATTTCAATATCTCTTTGATGAGTATACTGTGGTGAACTATGGCATCTTTCTCTCAGGGTATGGATGGTTCTGTTTTTAAAACAGACAACGCCAGTTAATGGATGCTAATAAATGAGCTATTTGCAGCGAGTTGCCGACTATTTGAGGATATATAATTAAACCTTTCTGGGTGCTTGCCCATACGGAGAAGTACTGCGAAACAGCAGACATCAAAAGTTCCGAAGCTTGATTGCAACAAGTATGAAGGAGAAAGATCTCGAGGTCCATGAGGAAGTGTGCGGATTGTCCAATAATGGTAACAACAGGTGCATCTACATCATTGCCTATAAGACATCCAATGGCAAGTGATCCTTGATCCTACTGTTCGCTTGAGTCCCACTGTAGTCAACCTGAAGAAGTGGACGCAGAAAAAAAAAGTAATTTATAAACCCACTATTTGGATTTTTATATAATGTAAAAAAGATCTCGGTTACTGGATTAATGATAGGAGCTAGAGGGACAATACCCAGAAAAGTACATCAGTTTTAGTTAGATTATGGTCTGCTATATACAATAGCAATCACGGCAATTCTGATTTCTGAACGGACTGAGTTGTAATTATTGGAACCTTAAGATAATGGATTTCTTGTTGAGTGATTTCCTTAAAACGCCTAATTGCCTTAGTTACACTGACTTATAACTGGTTACTTGTCCTCAGTACATAACTTTTATTGCAAATGCTTTCTTATTTAGAGGCAAATTGCGACTAGTGCTTCTTACATTGTGTATTTATTTTAACACAGGGAAATTATTTATTGCACCTACGCATCTATCGTTTCTTTAAAAATGTATTAATATTATTTTTTTCTTCACCTGTTTACCCTCCCCTTATGTAGGACTTGCATCCCCTAGGACTTACAAGCCTGTGCCTAGGGTCAGACGCCTGTCGGGGAGCACAGGAACGTATGGACAAGACAGAGTGAAGACCTGGAAGCGGGTGGTCAGCCAAGCACCAGATATGACAGTGAGGAAGACGATGATATGAAATGCAGGCGAAATGGATGATTGGAAAGGTGACAATGGAGCAATTTGTGGAATGAGTGGGGGGAGAGCCCTGAGAAAACCCGCCCAGACGGGGCTTCGTCCACCACGAATACCACATGCGGTCCTCTAACCGCTCGGCCATAGCGCCACCAAATTATTAATATTCCCAGCCAATAATTCCGGTATCAAAAGATTAATAAACATGTCCCGCAGTGAGCAGTGTTAGAAATAATTCAGTCTATTTTCCTTCTTGACGAAAGCAAATTCATTACTTCTTGATGTGGAGGTAGAAAGATTAATTCATTGACTGTATTTGGTTTATTACACATATGTTTAACATATTTTTATGAGAAGTGAAATGTATATTTTGAATGTTCTTGCTACAGCCCATGTAATCCTGTTTACTCTGGATGATTCTGGAATAACTCGTAAACCGTAAGAAATAAACTCTTACTTTACAAAAATTGTAGATCTCGCTAAAACACGATTTATGTCCAAACAAATTTTTTGTAGAGTGAACCATTTCAGAGACATTCCTTGTTGTTTGTGTCAGTTTTGGAAAACAAACTTTCGTCAAATGCAACTTCGTTGCTCATTTTTTATATGTTAAGCGTGCAAAGAGAACGGGATCTCAAAGCTTTAAAAGATCCGACTATCGTTCAAAGCCTCCATATTCCCCTTGCACCTAGAAGGAAATAAACAATAAGATAATTTCTGTAAATGTTTATCTCAAGTAACACGAAGAAGATATAGGAATAAGAGTTTGTAGGAATGGTTAGTACAAGAGTAGACAAAGTCATGTGAGTGCAACACATCAGATCTTTTTTAGTTGAAATGATGCTCAAACCTTATCCGAATAACTAAACTTAACGGAGATTCGAATTAGGGCTGTTGAATATGAGGCAGACACGCTACTCTCACATCACAGAGATGTAACCTGGGTGTTTTGCTGGAGTCTACCGTTTTCTAACAATTGTGTTTCTCCTCAAGGTGATAAACTTATAATCCAAGCTTTTCCTCTATTTGCTTGCTGTGTTTGTTTGGAAACGAGAAAACATTTCGTTTCAGAAGAACATTTTATATGTAAAATTATACCCAACTACAAAGTAACTTTTGTTACTCTTAGTAGAACCACCATTACAACTTCATCCATCTTAACTAGAACATTCGTCTTTTATTACTGCGAATACATTACACATGACTTCCATAAGGAGATGCACGACATTGCCGCTAGGGCGCAGCACTCAGATGTTCTGTGACTTGGTGTTCACATGAAGATATTCGTTGTATGTAGGTGCTTGAAGGATAGAGGAAACGGAATCTCTAGCAGATGTTTATATGTATAATGAAACTGTTTCTGCAGAGGCTTATTCGATTAACATGAAATAGAAACATCAGCTTTGGTAAAAATAGTTTGTAGAAGCTGTATAAAACAAACGATAGTGAAAAGAGAAAGTTATGTGAATGTAACGTATTAGATTTGTTCTATGATAACGGTTCCGATATTCAATGTTCCCATGTGCTGATTCCGATTGCAGCCAAGTTTTTCCGAACACTAAACTGTGTTGCAACTGTTGCATACCTGAGAACAGGTTTGGAAGAAAGTTCACTATGGAAATCACAGAATACAAAAATGAATACGTATATTTGATGGGGAAAGTGTGACCGTACTGAATCAACGACTACGACGAAGTTTCGGCTACCTACCAGTTTCTGCATTTCTGAGGCTACAAGTTCATGGACGCCCACACACAGACACTAACACATGCACTATCAAACACTGACTGTTCCCAAAAGTAGGACTATCGATGTCTTTATAGCATTCCGATAAGGGGAAACCTTTCTTTGATTTTTGGTCTTCGATATGGAGGTTATGGTGACGGCTGCACATGCTGCCAACGTTACTTTCAACTCAGGTGCAGTTACACATACTGATGGGTGTCAAGAATAATATCTAGGTCTCCCCTGTCTCTCTCTCTCCCTCTCCCTCCAGAACAGTCCTAAAGGTTACAACTATTTTTAATTTATCACTTCTTGCAGCTCTTACAAATTATAACCTTTCCAAATGATAGTAAAATATTCTAGAGCAATCCTAGAAATAATTATTTTATCTTTATTTACGCAAAAAAAAAAAAAAAAAAAAAAAAAGAATTACTGCAGAAACCAAAGGACAATGTATTTCTTCTGGGTACTACACTCTCCTTATTTCTAAATAAATTAAAAAGCGGTATTCGGTTCCTCTTGAAGCTTTATCACCACGTTTCCGTGGGGAATTTAAATCGATTTGAGTTCTCATTCCGAATTGAATACTGCGTAGAAACACGGATTCAGATCGAACTGATCCTCTTAGAAGTGGGATCGGATCGAAATTTTGTTACATAGAAACACCTACCGAATTCAAGTCGATTTGAATATTTCTTAGCGAAGTGGTGTAATAAAATACAACAAAGCCACTTTTATTGTTTCTATAATCTCGCAATATATTCTTCTGAAAAACATTCACTAGCCTCAAAACTTACTTAAAATACACAGAAAGCAAGTTTTTACAGGTTCACCAACATAAACCAAGTGAGCAGCATAAAAACTTGAACTATTTATGCTTGAGTCTTGCGTATCCAAATCGAGTTCATTCCGGATGGAGTTCAACATGGAAGCGCTAATCGTATTGAGATTGGGATTGAACTCAAATCGATTTCGATTCCCCATGGAAACATAGTGAATATGTAGCTTCTAGGTTCAAAACTCTCCTTATTTCTAAAAAAATTAAAAGGTGGCATGCGGTTGGTTCCTTTTGAAGCTTTATGTTACGAGATATTTTCAGCAGTTTGCTTTTCTCTTTCTCTTGTGGTTACTATGTTACATAAAATTCGTAAGAGTACTTTACAATCTATTCACAGGTAATACCGAATATGCGGAATCGCAGATATCTCAAACATATGGTATTTTAACCCAAATGGTTAGAGCCATTTTTACTTTTTCTACTGGTAAATAGAGGAAGTATTGTATTCCACCCAAAAATTCGATGTCGAGATTTCACCAGAAATATATGTTTTGAGACCCCCTGAATAAAAAAAATGCATTTTTAGAAAAAGGTCTGTGTGTGTGTTTGTGTGTCAGTCTGTCTGTCAGTCTGTCAGTCTGTCAGTCTGTGGACAGCATAGCTCAAAAACGAAAAGTCGGTTAAAAACCAAAGTTGGTATTTAAGTTTAATGTCTTTCAAGGATGCGACACGAAGATTTTGAAGAAAATAGCCCCACCATAAACTACCCTTTACATGGAAAATTTTTCGAAAATTTTGATTTTCTTGAAAATGGCTCTAACGATTTTGATTAAAATGTCATATGTTTGAGATATTTTGATGAAAAATGAAATGTATATCTTGAATTTTCTGGCTATAGCCCCTGTAGTCGTATTTACTCTGGACGACTTTTGCATAACTGGTAAACCGTTAGAGATAGACCAAATCATACTGTACAAAAATTTTAATCTTGCTAAAATACACAAGTTATGTTTCAATAAATTTTCTTGTAGGGTGAACCATTTCGGAGATATTCCTTGTGTGTGTGAGTTTCGGAAAACTTAGAACTTTCGTGAAATGGATCATCGTTGTTCACTTTTTTATATGTTAAGTGTGCAAAGACAACAGAATCTCAAACATTTGACTATCGCACAAAGCCTGTATTCTAACATTCCCCTTGCACCTACAAGGAAATTAGCAATACGATAATTTGTACAAATGTTTATCTTAACTAACATGAAGAAGATATAGGAATAAGAGTTTGTAAGAATGGTTAGTACAAGAGTAGAGAAAGTCATGTGAGCAAAAAATTCACATTACAAAAGTTTCGATTGGAGATTTCTTGACAATCCTCGTCTGACTCCCAGAATGATGTGTGGCTCAAGTAAGAACTTCGCATCTATCCGACTTTTCGTTTTAGAGCTACACTGTTCCTAAACACTCACAAAGATACGCCAGCCTTTTTCCAAAATAAATTTTGGGGGATTATTGACCCTAAAATGTGCATTTCTGGTAAAATCTCGGTACGTAATTTTTGTATGAGGTGCTATACGTGCTTTACTTATTATAAGGATGCGGTAGAAAGAGTAATAATAACATTATAATAGTTTCTGAAAGAAACCACTTATTAAACTACTTATTCGTAGATCAGTAAATTAGTAAAATTGGTAGAATATTACTGTAATTAGAAATAGTAATATAATTACTTACCATACCACCTTCACTTTTATTTTTTATTTTATTTTTTATTGTATAATTGTTCTATTCTATATTTTCCCCTTTCTGTTTTACTTTGTGCTCATTTGTGTTTTTCTTGTGCTTTATTTGTGTATAAATATGCAAACATTATGTATGATGAATATTGTAATAGGGCTTCCAAGCCAAGGATAAATAAAAAAGAGGAATACAGTCCGTAAAATCGGCACACAGTAATATAATGTTGCACGCACACATTGTGTACCATTTGTTAATGTTGTTGTTAGCTAATGCTGGATTTCTGACAATGAAGTCATTAATCCTCTTGCTCTCCAATATTTTTCACTGATGATATTGAAGAGAGCAATAGCAGTAATAGTAACCGTTTTTTAGATAGCACCATATTTTTATGTTTTGGCGGTCACATCGCTCTCTCACAACCCCCAGAATGTCTGGAGGACCACACCTGTCGTTGGTTTACGGGACTCACCGATCTGACCGGGAGAATTATCAAAATAAATTCACCGACCATATCCTCTGATTACCAATCAGAGGACGTATTACATGCCATGGCAGGTCAGCATGTTAGGGGTTAAGATTTTATAGAGAAATTAGAGAAATGGAGAGGTTGGAAAAATAAGGACTCCCTAGCCCTCGGGAACGCTAATAGCATTGGGGTTGGAAGAGAACAAGAGATGACCAAGGTAAGGTCAGATAGAAAAGTTACAGTGAGGAGCAAAACACCAGTAAGTGGAAGTAATGTTCTGCTCAGCTTGGGTACCTTGTGGTCGCTATTCACATATCCCCTAGACGGAGATCCCTGAGTCTAAAGGAAAATATACATTTGTTAATGTATAAACATGTAATTGAGTAAACAAACCAAAGAACTTAGCTTAAAGTTTCAACTGCCAATTAGTTGCATATGAGAGGATGGAATGTTTTCCCGGTATTTTTTAAAAATAATTTTAACAGTTCAAATTAAACGCCATAGCTTTTATGACCCTAAATACAAAAACAGTAAGAGTTTCTAATCACTTCATTTGCAACTCCGTCTATAACCTAACCACCAAGCGTTAATTTTGGTATCTGTTTTCTACAGCCAGGAATGGCGTGTGTCGTATGCCGCATACTAATTTTGACTTTTCCTGAGCGAAGTGCTTTGGAACGCATGAGTGCAGTGCACAAATAAAGACAAGAGTTATGTGTTTGGAATTGTTCCAGGAATTTCCTGATAATGTACAAAATTTGTCGGTACAAAGCTCAACTGTTCTTCTATATCGCCTTTAACATCTAAGGTGAAATCGGTGGCTTTTCCTTTGGAACAATTGCTCATCGGCAATGATGTTCACTCGTTTACTATTTCTTTGGGTTTGTTTACGTTTGGTTTTCTTTAAACATTAAATTCACACATAAATTTACTCTGACTCATATTTTTAGACCAGGCACGGGGAAGAGGGGTGACAGGAACGTAATCGAGTATTTACCCTCTCCACTTACACCATCACCAACTGCAGGCCATCTGTCTTTTCCGGTTCTGTTTGTTTACGGATGCACACTTCTTTACAAACAAGGCAATGGCGGATCCCAATAGAAACATGATATATTAGTTTTGTAATTGCGTGATTGTGATTACGTTGCATACATTTTCTTTTGGTATAGCAAACACAAAGCTTTATATTCAAAAGTATTTGTTTCCATTCGGCTTTGAAGTATCGTTTTACCTTGTTATGCGACATGAGTCCACCACTGACAAAGTTTGACTAGTTTAAAATTCAGCTCTGAATATATTAGCGAAAATTGGCAAAAACTACTTTATGTATAGAGTACCGCCAAAGATGTAAATCTCTAATATCGAAAATTAAGGTTAACTCTCAAATTTCAAATTGGAAACTTCAGCCAAAGCAAAATATGAACAATCCAAGATCCATCTCGTGGAAGCTGAAGTAGCCAACGGAGATATCAGAGGAACTGACAGGAGTTCTCTTTTCTGTCTTGAGGCAGAAAATCGGTGTTGCCATTCAACGAGGCAATGCCACTAGTGCAATGGAAGCATTCACTGATTCAACTAATTGTAACGAGGCTTTTTAATTCTTATGAAAATGGCAAACTTATAGAATATATTTTTTGTAAACTGCAACTATTGATTGAGTATTTTTAAAAGCGTATAGTGTGAAGAATTTGAACTAATATTGTTTACTGCAAATTAGGCAACCTTGAAAGGTAGAATCTAATTCTGCCTTTCGAAGTTTATCAGTGTCATTTGTCTAACAGCAACTCTTCTTTTGGGCAGTCTCTATCAAATTTCAGGCTCATTATTCTTTCAAATGCTGTTATTTCTCCTAAGCACTGAAACGTGCTCAAGTATGTAACAATTGATCCACTTCCATTGCTACATACAGGCTGTTAGAACAATCAGTTATCATTGATTGGCCTGATATATGAAAACTATTATGTAGTCTTGTTTGTACTCACCTTGAAGGATGTTTTTCTTGTGGTAACCTCTTTTGTTGAAAATCATGTTCCTTGTTTATATATTTTTGTGTTTTATGAACATTGCTTGGAACAAAATTGTAAAGGATATAATATCATTATCTTTTTGTGCTCCATTGATACCGAGCGGTTAAACCGTTTGCCTATCACTAGGGCGGCCCGGGTTCAACCCCAGGGACCCGCATGCAGTATTCGTGGTGGACGAAGAGGCGTCATGGCGGGATTTCTCCGGGTTCTCCAGTTTCCCCCGCCACTCATTCCACCAATTGCTCCATCATCACTTTTCCAATCATCCATTTCACATGTATTTCATATTTTCCTCTTCCTCAGTCTCAAACCTGGTGCTGGGCTGACCACCCGCTCCTCACTACAGTTGACATCAGTAGTTATGACACAAGGTATTTGGTCATGGTTGGTGAAATTGTACAATTTTATGAAGAAATGAAGAAAACAAGAATACATCTCTGTTTACAATAAGATAGAAATATCAAAATCGTTATCTTCCACAAAAATGATAAGTATGAATTTTCAGGATTTTTTTTCTCCAAAAAATGTGGATTTAGCGAATTTAAACACTGTTCCACATACACTTTAATATGGATCATGTGTGTTAAATATTATGCAGATCTGTGATTCATTAAAAAGTAATGATTTTAAATAACTAGTGCTTGTTCAAAATTTAAACGGGTTAGAGAATCGTTTTAACTACCTACCAGTGGCGACTCGTGGCTCGTAAATTTGGGAGTGTGGCATAATATATTTTCAAAATTAACACATGGGCATGACAGTCAATTCTGAAACTCACCCGAAGATATGTGAAAAGAAAATGAATCATAAATCGAAAAATTGCTATTCATGGCCTTCCATCTGATCATCAATCAGATTTTGAATTCGTTCAATATTCACCTTTGGTCTTGGCTGTCCGAGCTTGTTAAGTTCCAAACGAGACGCAAAACTCGTTACACCCGCACGAAGTACACTAGTTACACTGTTGATGGTTCATTAATTTATTTCACAGTCCTCGTCAAGATTCACACTATGACACCACTCTTAAGCGCTGCTAAACCTGGGTTTGTTTAACCATTACAACTACTTTTCAGTATAATATGTATAATTATACATATTATGACGTAATGCGTATTCAATGTGTAATGCTAGCAAAATTACCAACATGAATGTAGTATTAATATACTATACCCCTATACTAACCCTATACCTCTATACCTCTCTGCCTATAGTCAAGCCATCTCCGCATCTCCTCTCACCGCTGGCAGTATCTACAAGATGCGAACATGTTTGGAGGGATGAGCTACAGTCCGAAATGCATCCGCAATGAAAACATCCGCGATCTTCCACGTATTGGCGACGTAAAAACATTTTCCGCGAAACAAAATGGGTGAATAGAAACAGTAGGTGTGCGAATGTATTTTAGCATGACGTCTGATGTCAAGGATATTTGAAGTAATGCTTTTGATGCAATGGTACCTTTTCTTTTTATTTATTGGGAGGGCGCCGTCCTAGAGTCCTCCATTGCCAGCCGCCACTGCCACCTGCTACTAAAAGAGATTAAAACAAACTTATACACGACGTGTAGTTGTGGCAGAACGTTTGTTTTTTATCTCATTGCTTTATTCTTTCTCTTACTTTTGAGGTAGGGCAGTTTTCATTTCTTTTGCGACATGATAGTTATTTGTTTTTAAACAGTAGAATCAATAGGACTTGTTCTAATCCTGTGAGCAGTACTTACTACTGTGCTGCTACTACTGCTGCTTAAAAGTAAGTACATATATAGTTTATTTAATCATTATTTAATGACATATGATATTGGTGTAATATTATGTGAAGCAACATAGAAGTCGTGACATTAAACTTCACTAGATCAATAATTCAAAATCACTGTGCCGCTAGGTACTGATAACTAACCATTCACAATTTCACATAGTTTGTATTTTAGAGGATAACCGATTAGGTTACGTATTGTGTTTTGCCTTATATATTGCATACCTGCCATTGTGCTTACAGGTATTTATACGTATATGTGACTTTTTTCCTTTCTATTTTTTGCTCTGGAAACTACTTCCGTAAGCATGTTGGCGAACATGACAAATCGTACCTAATAATTTTGAAAGTTTAATTTTTTCTTCACTTTTTATATTATCTTTCCTTTCTGTAATTTTTGTGGGCGAAATATATTAATAGTGTACGCGATTTATTAACGGCTGCATAGATGAATTAATGAATGAGTAAACAAATAAGTAAATAGATATGTAAATAAAATCCATTATTGGCGGGCTCCACGAAAACTAAAACCTGAGGAAAAACTTGTCCCGTTACTTTGTATCGTACTCGATACAGTAGCCATAATGTTGGTAGCTGTGCGCAGTCTTCTGGGCAAGCAGTTCATAGGTTGGTTATCAACTAATTGCGCAGGGGCGCTATAACAAATGTTCGTGATCGGCAGAGAAAATATTGTAATAAATATTTTAAAAATGGCGGAAGAATGTGACAGTGAAGGTGTTACAGACTCTCCCAAGAAGGGTAAGTTGAATATAAAATTATTTTCGTCGTAATCCATACTCAAGCCAGTAACATAACTTGAACTTTTAATGCTTTAATTTCCTGTTGAGAGAAATAAATAGAATCTTTGTTATGTGCTTATGTCAAACATTTTAAAACATATACAATAAGAATAAAAAGAAAGTAGGAAACATGTAAGTTTAGCCTTGACAATGTGTTGTATGTAGTTGAGGTTATGTGTGTTTGCTGCCACTTTTAGGACCCACACTGTCCACAAGCACTAGCAGTTTTGAGGCTCTGGATCCACATGACCCTAACCTGAGTAAACTGGCAACTACAATGTTCCAGAAAACTGCAGACTATTTGTTTGGTGAACTGACTGCAACTCAGGTAAAGTTACTCCTAGCCAATTAATTACTTGCCCAATATTTCTACACATATTTTCAAATTTGACAATGAGAACTGTAATTATAGTATAATAACCGTATTAATGTTAGAGAAAAATGCTGCCCCATGCTGTGTGACAAAGAAGAACAAGTGATTAAGTTAACTATAGTCAGTGGTAATAGGAGGGATGGGAATAAAAGTTTAGGGATAGTCAAGTAGGTGTTATAACGAAATGAAACTTCAGTGAGGAAAGGAAGTGGAAGTGATAAAGAGATAAGAAGAAAGTGAATCTGTGAGGTGTAGGAAACCATGAAACATAAGAAAAACATGAGGGTGAAAATAAGTTTTAGAACGGCATAGGTAATGTAAATTAATAATGAATTTAGGGAAATGAAATATATAAGGAATTTTGGTGCAAATAAGTGAATCAAAAGACTGAATGTTAAAAAAAGAGAAGAAAGAAAAGAAGACAGATTTCAAGAAGCTTAATTAACAGTAGTTAAGAATAAACAACACTGCATGTCAAAAATTATATCTAGAGAATTTCAGAGAGCTGTCCAATGACAGGGGTTAGGGCCCAAGTTCCTCGCAGCTCAAGATATATATATGTTTAGTATTCAATAAATTCATATTTGTATAGTCATATAATGTTACATAGTTCTATACGGTTAACATTGACATATAGGTACAAATGAGTATGCTCATTGTAATAGGTTAGTAGGTTGTTGCTTCTGATGCAACATAAGGAACTTGTTATACAGTGCATTCTCCGAGTGAGTTTTTGATGACAGTTGGGACATAACATGAGTGGTGCTATTGCAAGAGATTAGAGACGTCTTGCATTTGATATGTAAAATCAAGTACAGTACTTTATTTAATGCAGAATTTAAACATGCAATTCACATCATAGATTGGCAATTATGATATCTGTCCCCCTCTCTCTGTCTCTTCTCTCTCTCTTCTCTCTCTATCTTCATGAAACGTCAAGCTGGATACATAGAGTGAAGCTGTAGATTATTTTTCTCTCACGGGATTATTTATAAACATGTATGGTGCCATTATTTGTCATTGAAAAGTTTCTACACTTCTAGAAACTTGAAAAGAAACATTAATCAACAATAATTTTATACATATCAGACAGGTGCATTTGTGATTTGGTAATATTGTGGAGTTAATAACATGAGAGCTTTTACAAATGGGATAATCATGTTTGTGGTTATGGGAATCACTTTTGAGGAAATAAATGCAAGCTGATACTTTTTAACACCTGAGCACTTTTTGTTTAATTTTCACTCATAGAAATGAATGTTCACTGATAGACATGCGATCTGAGATATGTGTGAATTCTCGCTTATGTACATTACAGCATCAGAGAAGTTAAAGACGCTCGATGGCAAATAATGGGAATATATTTTATTAAAAATTGCATATTGTTTAGGAATAACCAGGTACTTAGTTTTATTGCCTGCTAAAAGATTTGGAATATTGTCCAAATTAGCTTAAATAAATCATTAGCAATGACTATTATTACTTTGTTTGCTTTCAGGAAGACTACAGGCTACTGGAGTCCATGAACAGAGTGACAATAACAAAATATTCAGATATGAAACAAATAGCTGGGAATGTTGCCCGTACTATGACAGATCTCAATGAAAAATGTAAGAGTCCTCTAGAATATTGTTCAGTTTTACAGCTAAAATGTTATTGCACAGTTGTAACTATAGTGCATCTCACCCTTAGAAGACAGTAGACGTTAAATGGAGCGCAGTATTACAACATGTACTAGTTGCGAATCTTTCTCCGCCAATGACCCCAAGGTGGCCGGAGTCCAGTACTTAGTCCTTCAATTGCTGCTTGAAGGGCACTTTTAACTTTGGTATCCCTTCACAACTTTGTCACTGTATGGCCTAAATTTACAAATGACTCGTCTGTATAAGCAATTGATTTCCCCTGGTCTCTAAACCTTTTTATGTCTTTTAGATATTTATGTCGCCATCTGATGATATCGTCTCTTTCTATTAATATGCACTTGTTACCCCTTCTTTCATATTCGGACCCCAAATGATGTAAGAACCGACTAAGAGTGGCCCTTGAGAAATTTGGTAGGGTCTCATCACTGTTGACCCATGACAAAATTATATTCAGCGTGGGTGGAATATTTGCAAACAGTAAAGAATGAGCAATTCACTGTACTCTGCTATGCACTATTCCATCATATTGCGTTAACCTAGCGTTTTTTTCTTGTTTTCCCACCCTTTGTGCTTTCTTTTTCAATAGCATTCTTTGAGGTCCTTTCATTACTTCCTTTTTAATCTACACAGTACTCCTTCTGAACACCCGATAGCCTTAGGTGTTCTTTTACTTCCTCACTAACACTCATTTTACTTGAAAAATAATCTAACACATTCATAATTATTTGGCGTTCCTTACATTTTAATTTACCAACATATCATCTCTTCCTAGCCTCCCCCTCCATAACTACAAATATTTACGGAAAATATTAAATAAATAACGCAATAACAGCTCACATATTCCACAAAGTTACACACACGACTTCTTTCGAACTAATGTTAGTGCTGCTCCTTATACCATCTTCTGTGTCAGGCCTGGCGCGAGAATACACTGAATAGATTAATACCTTTTGTTTGCCTTACAGCATGAAAGAAAGAGGTTACAGTTTTGGTTTATTTTAAAAACTTTCTCCAACCCTCCTCAACATTTATTCTCGCTTGGTCCCCAATGTAAACTCAATAACAAAAAAGTTTCACACTGCGTAACTTTTGCAGTGCATAGATATAAAATTTTCCGAAAACATTTAATTTAAAAAAATTGTAACACTTAACTGAGCAAACATAGAGAATTCAAAGTGGGCAGGTAGTAGCACTATAGTTTACTCTAGCTAAGAAAAAAAATACATGTACTCTAGCAGTTAGTTTGTTAGTTAGTGCGTGATGAGTATAGAAACAGCAAATATTGGACTTCTATTGAAAAAAAGATTTTCTGAAGAAATATGGACCTATAGAAATGTATAATGGCTCTAAAAAGGATATAACCTGATAGAGAAAAAAATTCGACGTAGGTTAATGTGTTCAAACCTGAAATTTATAACAACTCAATATTTACACCATGCTACTAGGAACCTCGCAACAGCGCGAGGGTAGAAAAGAACGAGGCTAATGGAAACTTGTATGCGCTAGATAGAGACAGATATATCCCATAACTCCATACTGTCATCTAAGGTTGAGACAAGGTATAGGACTTGGAATTTGATGAAATATCTTTTGTTCTAGGCCATCACAGACAGTCCAGGTTGTAATGTCAACTCATTTCTCTTAAATACGAACTAATACTGTGTTTCATTGCATAATCATTACACTTTTTATTCTTTCTTAATAAAGTTAAAATACACAGTGCAACCATTGTGCAAAGAATAAATTGTTTAGAACTGGTTGTATTAAGAGGTAGAATCAGGACTGAAAAATTCAATCCCATAGCCGGGATTTGAACCATGATCTTCTTGTTCATGTGCGGCTGCTCTACCCGCTGAGCTACCACAGCAACTTGCCAATATGACATTAAATTCCCCAACCAACTCATATTTTTCCTGGTAGACCACTAGGGAACCTCACATCTGATATGAGTACCCCAAGGGTACTTATCTACCTCTCAAACATTGCCCACACACAGCTTGTGTGTTTAGAAACACCAGCAGTAAGTTGGTTGGCATTCAAAAATAACTATTACCATCTAAAGGTTATTTAAATCTGGGACATAAAGTACTTATGATTGTAAGTCACACTCTCAAAGATTTTTTGGTGTCGCATTATAAGGCCAATCAGTGATAAATTGATTATTGTAATACACACATATAGGCAAACTTAGAAAGGTAGAATCAGAACTGATAAAGTCAGTGCCATGTCTGGGATTTGAGCTCTGTGAATGGCTCTTCTTAACCACTGAGCTATGATAGCAACATGTCACTACAGCACCTAATTCTGCAAGTGATTTGCATTTTCCCAGTGAACCACAAGGTAATCTCACATTCGAGAGCACATGCTCCAATGGCAACCTAACAATTGTATATGCTGAAGTCCTGGGTTTAAGGTTTTAATTACAGTTTCCTTATAGAAGGCCAATAAGCTATAATTTAGTAGTATTCTTTGTACCGTTTTGTGGCAACAGTTCTCTGATTTTTCAGCCCAATGGTTGCCATGGCCACTTGTGGAGAAGAAATTAGCAACCATTTTCTTTCCCACATTCTGTAATCTCTTGACTTTAACATCTAAGAATACCTAAATGGAGGACCGGCAAACTGATACATCCGTACTTGATCACCTGCAACAATATCTGAAACATGGCAAAACATTTCACAGTTAAATCTTTGCAGCATTTCTTGACACCATTCTGGAGCTTCAGTGATGTGGTACCCATGTTGTTGTTTTTTTACTACACAGAGGTGTTCAAAAGGTTTTAAAGGTTCAAAAGCCCCTGCCCCTTTGATGCTCAAGTGACTGTGTTTCATTTAAGCCACATTTGAAGTCATAAAATATATTGCAAGAAAATGGTCCATTTGAATCTCCATTGCACTTGCACGATCATGCACACTTTCCAGGAGTTAAACATAAAATGAGGAAAAATGAATGATACAACAGAGCTCTGCTTGCTGCCATTGCAATACCAATGAATTGGCTACAGGGTCCTGTTTACGTATGGTAACCCATTCTGCAGGCTCTTTCCATGTGTGAGAAAACCGAGAAAACCGTCAGGGAAATTTTGCATTAGAGGCTCACTAAAATCTTTACCTTATTGTTGATACTGGAAATATTTACCTTTTGCTCTCAAACAGGAGTGTAAAAATGTTTTCGGCAAGAGCTATCCTGGCAATTGACAGCTATGTGATTCACTTACCTGTGAATGAGCCCTATCTCGCACAATCATGTTACAAACATACAGTACAATGATTAGTTGATGCACAATTAGCCTTGTTGTGCATCACCAACTGGTTTGCAGGTGAGTGAATCATGTAGCTGTCAAGTGCAAGGTTACTTCTTGCCGACCATACTACCCTAAGCTCAGCTCAAGCACTCGCATGCACACGTACACATCCTTAACCGTGAGGTTTAACTCTCCCTGCTTTAGCACCTGCTCTTTTCATTGCTACTAAATACATTTGCAGCTTATTACATCAATGCCCTCATGTTCAAGACTTCAACTTTACTGAAAAGCTTAAGTTTGAGCTTTAAATCTAAAACAGTGAACATTTTCTTTTAACAACCATTGACTTATATTAGGCCTTTACTCTAAATTACCTTACTTGAGTATCAGAATAGATACTTGTGTTCTTCTTAAATATTTTCATTCAGAATTCTTGCCGAAGTGTATAGCATAGACATAAATTCTAAAGCGTTTGGAACGTGTAATAAAGACATAAGGAAAGGAACGTTCTCGCGAGATAGAAGTTTAACA
Source organism: Tenodera sinensis (assembly GCA_030765045.1). Taxonomy (NCBI): domain Eukaryota; kingdom Metazoa; phylum Arthropoda; class Insecta; order Mantodea; family Mantidae; genus Tenodera; species Tenodera sinensis. The sequence goes on along the minus strand of CM060961.1, from coordinate 25,358,551 downwards.
GTTCCCTATTTTGCCATTGTAGATCACACCATAGTGTGTACTGGGATGTGATGTTGATGGTTCATAAACAAGTCCCTGCTTGTAGAGGATGTTCAGACTCTCGGTAGACTTTATACAAGTGATGCTTAACTCACTTCCCTAGTGCCCCTTATATATCTGCTCGAACCCAAAGCATCAGTAATATAGAATACTGTCTGCTAAAGACCGCCCTTCAGTTGCCAACTTGGTCTACAAACACATATGTTGCAATTGCTGATAACCAAGTAGTTGAGTGCCCTTAAACCAAAACCAAATGTTGCAACAAGAGGTTATAAATCCCAGTTAATTAAAATACCGTATTTTATCGCGTAATTCCCCCCCCCCCCCCTTTTTTTTTTCTCGAAAAATTTGCTTGAAAACACTGGGGAGGGAATTATTTGAGTGGTGCTTCTAGGAATTCAGAAAGAAAGGTAAACTATGGAGTATTATGTAAAAGTTATATAGGTATACAGTAATTTGTGAATGAACTGGATACATACCATGGTTTCATTGGGCCTACAATGTATTGTTTCATTGTTTCTTTTCTCTCGCTATTCTGCGGTCTCACTTTTGTCACTATCATCACTATTTTCATTTATATCTGGCTCAGATAACACATCTTCATTTTAACTATTCCACAACATGTCGTCAGAACCATTAATGGCACAAAAAATACCAGTTTGTTTTTAAAACTCTTAACAATATGATGACTTGTAACAAACTGACTTAGAAACACGTCTGCAACTTCACATTTCAATTTTGCGATACGTTGTGGCAATGGCAATACGAGTATTTTTGTGGCAAGCACTGCGTCCATTGTTGTCCGTGACAGGCACCGCTGCATCCATTGTTGTCCATTATCAAGTCATTTGAAGGCCGCTCCAATAAGAATGAACCAGGAGAGGGAATTCTGCGATGTTTAATAGGTAAATAATTTTTAGTGACGAAAAATCATAGGGAAGGAAATATACAAGGGGGGCCCTTATGCGATAAAATATGGTATATACTGTGAACACAGGTGTGTTTATATAGATGAATTGCATGTACATTCAAAACTGGTTATAACAGCGCTGAAGGGACAGACAGTTTGCAGTCATATAGCCATAGTCGCCCAGACTGGGTGTTCGCATATTTTTTTTTTTTTTTTTGTAAGCTCAACAAAAGTTTGAGAATAAGCATTACAAAGATATGTTTAGATGTGTCGAATTGCTGGAAGTTGTGCAGTGGTTTGTGGTCGGGTTCACTTTTGTATTTATAAGATCATAGGGGTGTCAGATTAGTATCTCTCCAACTTCCGTGTAGTGAAAAAAATCGCACAACTGTGTGTTTTAAGTACAGTGCCTCTCGCATATCAGCAGTGTCTTGTTTATTTCCAGGAAAGAAACAGAGATATTACCCCCACCGTCAATTTGCACAATATCACTCGCGCAAATCCTAGCAAGGTCATTTGCCACATGTAAAAATATTTCTGTACATTGCTATATGTAACAAACAAAAATGAAAGTTGGATGTTATAGTTGATATATTTCTCTGAAAAGGTAATAAAAATACGTTGTTTTATACGAGAAGTCACATTATGCAATGCAATGTCGTACTAAGCAATTTTTTTAAATATAGTGTTCATATAGGGTTCAGATGGGACTGTAAAATTTTGCTGTTACAGCCAATGCATCATTAAAAGTGATGCTGCTATAAGTGGTTTTGACTGTATTTTAAAATGGCTTTCACTCCAGTAACTTTGTTTCTCTTCCATACAGTATCACAGATTTTGCATTAAACATTTTATAATATTATATATATTTTTGGCCTTGTAAGCCTTGGTCCAGTTGTTTTCTTCTGTGTTTCACTGAAAACCACATCCATCATCCATGAATATGCTGAATGCAGTTTTTGGTGAAATGTCGGAGAAGAAAGCAACTGGACCACCGTCTGCAAGCCCGGAAAACATATATGTATAATGTTAACAATGCCAGCTGTAAAAGGCTTAACATTTAGGAAAAATATTTTAAGTTCTGTTAATGCATTGTTCACAGATAAGAGCCTGCAACCATATTTGGACCAGATAGATCAAATAGAAGACAATGTTACCAAGCTAGAACAAGCTGCATACAAACTTGATGCATATTCAAAGCGTCTTGAAGCAAAGTTCAAGCAACTAGAGAAGAGATAGATTTGGCTTTTGTATACATGTTTGCTCATCATTGGGGTGACTAGATTTTGGAAATAAAACCTGCAACATCCACATGGATATGAAGACTTTAAGCTACATTGATGTGTACAGCAACAATTCATGGGTTGTGAAAGATATCCATTAACTGTAGATTACTAATGTTATGTCTGGCAAACTGTGCAAGTTGTACAACTTGTATGGTTTTCCAACCAGTAGCTGTGCGTGCTAGTCCTGTTTCCAGTAGCTATTAAAAGTATTAATCAAAAAACATCTTACATTATTCACATGCTTGAACAAAAGGAGTTCCAATAAGTTAAACCCAAGGTGTGTGCCATTTGCTCATTCTATATTTGATGTGTGATTAGGTTTTATGGTGAGTCTGCACTGCATTTGATAAACAAGATTTGATGAACGTCTTTTCCATAGCAAAACCACTGATTGAAGATAAAATCACATGTGATTGTGCTTATCTTTGTCTTGCCATTCTTTTGTTTCCATAGAAGCTGTTTTAGGCTCAGATGTGAGTTATTTTGAAACATAAGCAGTCCCAACTATAAGGTTATTTAATGGAAATTAATTGCTCTTGCACACTATCTGTGTGATAAGGATGCGATTAGGGCACAATCAGACTGAAAAATTCACTTTAAAATTGAATTAAAAAATTCAAGTTCTTCTTATTTGAATCATGGTTCTTCTGGTCTCTGATGGGTTGTTCTTAAGAGCAACCAGACAGAGACTGGAAGATTTGTCGTTCAAATACCGGCGATGGCATTACATTTTTCAGTTGGATTCTACCCTTTAGAAACACTCCCAGTTGACCTACATTGGTGGCAGAGATCGTTAAGGCACATATTTGTAAAACTGAGGTTCATATTTCGAATCCTGCTGGGATTGTTCCCCTGTCTGAATTTTTCCAGGTTTTCTATAATTACATGTCCATGATGCTGCAATATTTCAGGTATCTTCCAGTCAGCAATCACATACACAGGAAATCTTGCAGGTCAAGGATTGAGAAAATGCACTTGGTGCTGTTTTTATAGATTACGTAGGTGATGTTGATGAGCTTTTGACTCTTTTGTTATCTCGGGTAGTGGTACTGGATGGAATGAACATACACTCAGATTTAACTTTGGTGAAATATTTTATTCGCACCTTCTTGTTCACAGTATTTAAATTGTATTACAGTAGTAAGTCGTTTATTTCAGTGGATCGACTTCCCTAGCATTGCCGGGATTTAATGTCTAAAAATTTAGTGATATTTTGCTAAAAGTGTTTTCTATCACTTTACACTTAGTCTATTTTATGTCCTTTTATTTACTCGTGCACTTCGTATTAACTAACTTATTAAAGTTAGCTAATGTTTCACTTATTTTACACAAATTAACGGTCTTTAAACACTTAGTAAATTTACTTTCAGTATTTTATGACGCGTACACATAAAAATACGTCCACCTACTCCAAACACATAGACGCTAATCCCAATTCTTTTAGTTGCGAGTCTCTCATTCCGACTGCCACATGTACATCCGCGCATGCGTTCATAAAATAGTTCGTGCATTGTTAGGGAAGCAGTCCTTAGCCATTTTCCCTTTGCTTTCAATATTGAACACATATAATTCTTTTATTTATGCATATATATTAAAATTAAATATGGAAATATTTATGACGTCTTTAAACAAACTTAATTGTTTGCAACTATGAACATTAGTAACACGTTTTCGTCATTTAACCAACTCATACCAACATCAAAAACAAATTACACTCTTAACAAATATTCACATAAACGATTTTCTTTTGGGGTCTTTTAATATTCTGTCTCACACTCATCGGGAAAGATTGCATGAATCACACTGTGCACTTGCAGACTGATATGTGGTGTTGCACTATCTTGCATAAAACTGCAGTTCTCAACAGTTACGTTCTTGCAAGGCAGGAATCGCCTGCTGCACATGTACAATGCCATATTTTGGCGTGGTAGCAAAGATTGAAACTAATCTTTTTACCTTCTCTACCATGTACATAGTGAGTAGTTAAGTATTGCATTCTGCTGAAATTTTTGATGTTGAGATTTGACTAGAAATACATGTTTTGAGACCCCCAAAATCCAAAAATAGTACTTTTTTAAAAAAAGGCATGTGTGTATATCTTCCTTCCTTAGAAGTTTGAAAACAGTGTGGTTGATAATGGAGGAAAGTTAACCTCCAAAACGCGTTCCGGAAAATCATAAATGTAAGTGTTGTTCAGTGTTATTGATTGACTCACCTTTTAAATTAAAAGGTGTTTGTAGCATAACTGAAAAACAAAATGTCAGATAACTAGCAGATATGGTGAGTTCCATGTCTTCCAAAGATTGACACAGGGATTTTTAAGAAAATCCCTGCACCCCAACTTCCCTTTGCCTGGAAAATTCTTGCAACATTTTCTGTTCTATCAAAACTGGCTTTTAAAGATCTTAAGTAAAATGCAAAAAAAAATTTACTTCTCAATTAGTTTATTTCCTTTAATTTTACGTCCAACTATGGCCTCATCCAACACAAATTATCACAGATACACTCAAAAACCATTTTGTGTACATAATTGTTCATTGTTCATGAATTGAGCATTTCCAAATCTAAGTTACTTTCTGCCTCCTTGGCAATGTAACATCAGCCAAGGTGCATCTAATTTATGGGATGGTTTCCATGGAAGTTTATTTTTTGTTGTTTGACGATGCTGTCAATTGCTAGGATCACATCAGCATCGCCAGTGTGTCGGAGACTTTCCATGGAAGCTTGATGTATCTATGTCGCAATATATATATTTATATGACAAATTGTTTATGTGGGATTTTCAGGCAAGAGCCTTTTGAAGTCCTCTTCATTCAGAAGGAATTTTGTTAGATGAATACATACTCTGCAAAAAATGTAGGTCTCTTTAACACAACTTATTTCAAATAAAGTTTTATATGGCATTAGTCATTTCTGAGATATCCATTGTTATTGGTTCAAATTTTTCAAAATCTTGTCATGTTTTAAAGCTTTGATGCTCTTCAATTGTTTTTCATGTCGGGAAAAGGCAGTGAAATTTTAGGGGCAGTATATGGCATCCCAATTTTAAACATCTGACCATTAATTTGGTTTCCTCTATCCCCTTGTACCTACAACAAAAACTGAATAATTTCTGTAAGAGCTCATCTCTATTAATACGAAGAATAGAAAGATGAGTCTTTGTAAGAAAAGTTCGTAGAACCTATATATAAATGAGTCTTTTCTGGGCGGTTAAATCACTTTTGCATTCTCATATTAGCATATCTACCATATGTGTAGTTTCCGCAAAAGTTGGTTTTCCAGTTCCTTACAAAGTGATTATTTTCCACCCCTGATGTGAAGGTTTCACCACTTCCCCAGCAATTAGTGCAAACCTCAAAACCACATAATAAATACAAGGGCTCTCCCATGTTGCCAATAGTTTGAGCTGCTGCTGTTAGGATTAGTTGAAGAAAATCCTTAGTGCTGAGTGGTTGTTTGAATTCTGCATAACATGTATAGTTTCTAGAGATTAAAGTTTTAAATTTAGTGTAGGTAAATATTGCCTCATAACAAAATGTGGGGACCATGGCAAGATGTTTCATCTTCTGCACCAAACGAATGCATTGATCTAAGTGAATTCCATCTAGAACCGCATGGAATACCTTGTTCTTCATCCCCTGCAATGAACACTTGAATGCAAATGAGCCCCAACCGCAACACAGTGAAATACCTTGTTCTGTACGAAGTGTAAAAATCCACCACATGACTTACAAAACAATCACAGATTTTGGTTCAAAATGTGTATGAGTGCGTGTGCGAGAAAATGTTAAGCAAGGGACCTATTTCAGAAACTGCAAAAATATTCAAATTAAGCAGATCTACCAATAGCAAAATTGTCAAGAGAGGTCCAAAAACTCCACAGAAACTGGGAAGTAAGGAAAAATAATTCTTAAAAATCGATGACTTTGACTGCCACGTTATTTGCAATGAAATTTATAAGTGCTTTAAGAAAGGGTAGAACTCATACCATTATACCTAATCTAGGAACGGCAAAAAGCATCAATGTTACTATGCCATTAGGTGCGGGACACTCACTTCCTCACCCCTAAATTGTGAGCATGGCCCAAAACAATGCGCCACAAATGCCATAAATTAAGCTACCCCAAAGCCAGAATCAAAGAAGCCAAACTGGAACCACAAAGAGTGGCCCAGTTATAATTGCTGTATGTCAGTATAGGCCATTCTGGGTCACTTTGTGTGGCATCAAATAACTGTCTTGTATACACTTGTGTAACACTACATACTCTCTGCTTTAGTAGTTGTGTTCGTGCAAAGATAGAGGACTTATTATGGAACTGTGTAATTGAACTATGGTTGTTTTTTAGAATGTTTCCTTTCTTGGAGTCATTCCAGAACAATAATTACAGTATTTTTTTTATTTCTGCTGCACCTAGACTTACAAATAAGAATACATGTGAGCAATCAGTGAAATGCAAGGTGAGTGTAATGGAAATCAAGATGCTTCCTCTGGAAAATAATCATTATGCATGTCCATTGCTACGGGTAATTAAGAAACCTGGTTTGATGAAGTGCAGATCACTAGAAAATGTGTGTGTAGAATTTATTTTACCAAAAGTAAATTCAGGGAAAACCTGTGTTGTGAGAAAGTACAAAGTAGTAAAAGAGAATATTGTATAAAAATCTGGTCCCCCTGCTCAATGCAGATCTAAACTAACTTCACATTCCTTCTTCTGTGCTCTTAATTTGCTAAAGCTGTACAAATTGTGGTGCATTGATTCATTATTAAAAATAAATTTATATGTATATATTATGTATGAGTATTTGTACATTGTAAATTATTGTAAACAAATGCATTAAATGTCTTCTTTCCTTGTCTGTATGTTTCTTTCCGAATTCTCCTCTATATATCTCCATTTCATTATTGAGAAAGTTCATTCATTGCAGTTGTTAAGCTTTAAATGCAGTTGCAGACACAGTTCTAAACATAACCCTATCCTTACAAAATCCTATGCATTGATCCTCTAAGGTCTTTGGCTCAATTCCTGGCATTGTCTCATTAAAGAGAGGTAGAATTGGAACTGAAAAACTAAATGCCACAGCCGGGATTTGAATCCCAAACCTTCCGCTCTACGTGTGGCTGCTCTAACCATTAAGCTACTGTGACAACTTGCAAGTATGACATTGAATTCTCAAACCAATGTATATTTTTCCCAGTAGACCACAAAGGGGATCTCACATCAGAGATAAATACCCCAAGGGTGACTTACAATCGTAAGTTCTTTATGTCCTGGGATTAAATAACCTTTAAAGGGTAATTATCATTTATTTATGCTAACAAAGTTACTGTTGGTATCTTTGAATACACAAGCCATGTGTGGCCAATGTTTAAGAGGCTTGTGTGTTTAAAAACACCAGCAGCAAGTTTGTTGGCATATACGAGTATAAAGAATTGTCATTACAGTTTTAAATATGGAGGATTGCTTCAAAAACATTTTCCAGCACTTCTTCAGTTCACAGAAGTGTCTTGAGGCTAGAAATGCAGTTTCATCTTACTCAGAATGCAATGGATACATTTTTACTTACTCTGCTACCTATATATAGTAATTAGAGGAAATATTCTACTCAACCCAGAAATTTCAGTGAAAATATGTTTTGAGGTGTCTGTATAAAGAAGAGCTTTTAGAAAGAAGATCCATGCATGGAGTGTATAGAAATATTTACTCAAAAATGAAAAATAAGATAAATATCAAATTTGGTATTTAAATTCACCTTTCAGGGATGCAACAAAGAGACATTCAGAAAAATGTATTCCTTCCAAACTACCATATTACATCACATAATTGTCACCATTGCAAACTGGTTGCACCTTAGTTTATACGCAAGCAATTAGGAACTTAGGCATTTCATTGCATAATCGTTGCATTAATATTCCAGAGCATTTCATCACGTAATTGTCACATTAACATTCCAGCTGTTCACTTTCCAAAAATATTGAAAATTAATGTGCTGCCACTGCAACTTTGAGTAGCGTTGGTACTGTTAAGATTCTCGGGAGAGAGTAGAGGATAGGTATGCAGTATATTCTGAAGCCCAGTGCAGAGGCACTATTCTAATTCTAAAGCCATTTATATTTCATTGAAGATATATTAATGCAAAATATATTGATGCCATCAGCTTGAGATGAATTTTCTGCAAGTAGCCAGTGAAGTAAATATTGCATAACTTCAAATAATTGATAAACCATAACAGATAGACAAAGAAATTCCACATATATTGTAGAGCCGTGAAAGCACACTGTTTAAAAATCATTTTGTGCCATTGATATTTCTGAAATACATATCCATTCTTATTTGTTTGAATTCCTCAATGCAATGAATTTTAGAAATGCTGTCGCTATTGTTGCTTATTATAATGTCATGGAAAGTGTTGAATTTCTAGGCCAACCCATAACGATCTCCTTTTAAGCATTTGATTATCACTCCAGTGCCCTGCATCTCTCTTGCACAGATGTTTCCAAATGTTTTCCAGGCCCCATGCTCCTAACTGTGAGAGGAAGACAGGATGGATTATCTGTAAGTTATGCCAGGTGACCTCAAAGATCAACTTGCCAACTCATATCTGTCCATAAGATTGAGGGATTTATTGTGCTCGTAGTTTTAACAAAAGTATCATTCCAACATTTCTCTTAGACTTGGTCATTAGAAAGTAATCTCAGTGTAAATGAAACAGTATTAACATTATAAATTCAGAACAAATTTGCACTAACATAAGCAACTAAATATTCAGGATTAAGGTGTCGTATCACTCTATAAGGAAATTTAATTTAAAAAGTTTAAATAATGGCGGCACCTTGCCAAGCAGTTAGAGCATTCGCCTACCACCTAGGTGACCTGGATTCGATCCCAGTGACCTGCATGTGGTATTGGTGGTGGGCAAAGCAGCGTCAGGGCATCACTCATTCCATCAATTGTGCCATTATCAACTTTTCAATCATTGATTTTGCCTGCATATCATTCCTCACTATCATACTTGGTGCTTGGCTGACCACCTTCCAGGTCTCTGTCCAGTCCTGTGCTCCCATACAGGCGTCTGATCCTACGTATTGGCTTGTAAGTCTTAGGGGGTGTAAGTTGTACATAAGGGGAAGGTGCCCGCCTTGGTAGCATGGTGGTTAGCATGTCTGCCTCACATTCAAGAGGTCGCGAGTTCGAATCTCGCTTAGGGTAAGTTATCTGGGTAAGGTTTTTTCTGAGGTTTTCCCTTATCCTGAGAAGACGAATGTTGGATAACTTAAAGCTACATGTACCTTGGGCTCATTTGAGCATCATTTCACCCGTTTCATTCATTCACTGTCCAATATGACATTATGTTGGAGGACGTTAATTAAAAAAAAGGGAGGGCAATCGGGTAAAAAGAAAGTTTAAATAATTTTAATGATGTTAACATGTTTAAAACGGACTAAAAAGTGTAACAATTTCTCCCAGCCCCATACAGATACCAAACCCCATATGTTTCTTGAAAATTTGTTATTATGAATGTTTAATAGCTATGAAAATATTTGTAAGATTTAAAACAAATAATATGTGTCACATACAATAGATAGCTGATGAATAATTCACTTCAGTCACTAATAATTTTATTGCACTGCAAATGATATGAACTGTTTGTGAGTTTTATCAACAACAGCTTGTTCCTACACTCCTTACTATTGTGCATTGCATGTGCCCCACGTGTTTCATTTTAAGTCTTAGTAACATTTTCATAGCTATTAAAAATTCAAAATCACAAAGTTTCAGTACAATTTGTATGGAGCTAGGAGAAATTATTTTACACCTTTTAGTCCATTTTAAAAATGTGATATATGAAAATGTTTTAACCTTTTTTATTGAAATAGTTACCTACAATCAAAAAACCATGCCTGCCTGTTTTTCATCCAGTCCTGAGCTAAGTTTAAAGTTACAAAGAATTTAGAGGATATTCCCAGAACATTGAAGATATATGTATGTAGGTACATTTCATTTGTCATAAAATATCTTAAACGTATGCTATTTTAATCAAAGTCGTGAAAGTCATTTTTGTGAACATCAACATTTTTCTACTTAGTTTCTGTTGGAGGATTTTCCTGAAAGTGCGTTAAGTATTGTATTGTCATCAAGTTCTGAATTGTCTTTAAAGTTTCAAGTCTCCAGTTCATTGTGAAGTTAGTCAAAAATGTTTCCTTGTAAAGGGTAGTTTGAGCTGGGGTATTTACTTGAAAGCAAGTTAATATTGCATTATCATCCAGTTCTGACTTATGTTTAAAGCTTCAAGACTCTAGCTCATCAGGTAGCTAGTTTAAAATTGTTACCAAGCGACAAATAACAGAGAAGAAACCAAGTTAATAAAAACGTGTTAACATGAGTTTGGTTTCCAATATTCACTGCCTTCTCTACCCGTTATCAACCAATATATATTCTTTATTCATCATGTTACTCTCATTAAGCAAGATTTGTTTTACCACAAGGTATTTCAAATTTCCATAAATTACGTTTTTCCTATTTGGTTACTATAGAAAACTATATTTGGTTGTAAAAAACTATATTGCTCCTCTTAGTTTCAAAACATTAATAGATGGTGAAAATATAGTCTTCAATCCAACTTGCATATTAATTAATATTTCCGAGATGATAATGCTACAATAAAATTACTCCATACAAGTTGAATGTTTTATGAGCTCTGTACTTTTCCCTCAATAGATTTTACGTTATATATTATGGTTGCCCATCGGGGTTGCCAATATTTAAAAAATTATAGATTTGGATTCAAAATTATCGTACATCATAAACCAAATGATACAACAATAAAAATATCAGTATAATACTTATGAAAATATAAGAGTAATGATGTTTATTATATCCACTTATAAGATTGATGACCTCAACAAATACTGTTGCAGCATTATACAAATTTGTTGTTGTGGTAAACCTAAACATCTGGTGAATTTCAGATTTTCAGATCTACCACATTCTTTCATAAGCTGACGACAAATTAAGTTCATTTACCGTATCTAGTGCCAATCTGTTTCTAACTATGGTTTTTATTAAACCTCTTTTAGAAAAAAACTTTTACAAGAAGCGCTCCTGTGGGGCAAGGAAACCACTGATAATGCAAAGGCCGCTAGTTCTTTGAAATGAGTATTTCCACCAAGGTGACACATGTATTTAACAGCACTCCAGAAACTGTCAGGTTCAGGCATGATCTTTATTTTACACAGAATATCACGTATTCTAAGTTTTCTCCATTGATCATCAATTTTCTGAGCAGTGCCTTCTTCATTGAGATTATTAGACCTGGGCACACTGGCAATAAGAGGATAAAGGGTAGCAGGCTTAGTAGAGTTGGAAACGGTTGCCTTAGAGGGGTGGAGACAAGCCATGAGGGAAAAAGTGGTGTCGCTATTTGTAATTAATTTCATTCCGCTGGTGTGACAAACCAGTGAAAATGATATTTCACCGATATCGAACTATCATCCATTCAAATTATCGCACATTCACATAATTATCGTACGAGTTGGCAACCCTGTTGCCCATTTATGTAAACATAATTGAAAATGATGAGGACTTCAAATGCTAATTCGTAGATAATTCAAAATGCACAGTTTATTATTATGTCAATACTTGAAATATATCCATCAGGGGTGTTGCAATAAAACAAAAATAATGGAAGAATGTTTACATAACGAGTAATTTGGGTTAGGAGTGTATGGATACCTCCGTCTGGGATGCTTAAACATTGTTTTACTCGTGTATCAAAGTTTATATTTACCTGGCCTATGGTCTTTCGTTTGTGTTGTTTGAACATGCACTCACTGTCTCTTGCACACATGCACAGACCTGCCTCTAAAAATGCTTTTTTTGGATTCAGGGAAGCCTCAAAGCGTGTATTCCCGATAAAATCTCAATATGGAATTTTTGAATGCAATACAGTACTATAGGTAGACAACAGATAAAGTGAAAAGAATTGTGTGCTATTAATGCATTCCCATAAGGATATTGGAAACTAAGAGTGTGATGGAACAATATTTTTTGTTGTAGGGGCACAATATCATTATATTATACAAGATGACTTAGAACTCAATGAGAAAACTAACGCTATTAACAATGAAGTAGCACAATTTCTAAATACATTAGAATCCCAAAATAAAGCGTTTGTTGTTGGTACATGCTTTAGCCCCATGATATATTGAAATGTGAGCTTAAAAGTGACAAAAATCAATACTGTAGAGATGGTGGGAAATATTCGTGCAATAATAAATTATAGTACATTGTAAAGTATGTAATATATAGTAAAGTACACCACTTTTAAATGAAACTACACAGCAGTTATGCTAGGGTGTATTCCAGTCTTGTAACCAATCTTAATTTATACAGTACATACAATTACACAATACCTATTTCACACTAACCTAATTTTGCATTGTGTTAAAGAAATCAGTAAATTTTGTTTGGCGGCATAATTCACAACTTTTTTACACAGTGTTACTGTTTGATTTTAGCAAGATGGAGATGAATGCTCTTCCTCCATGCACAGTAGCATCTTGTTTATGGTACTTATCACTATACTAACATGCAGAATATCTTCTTCCATATACATTGTTACTTCGGGAAATTCTTAGCAATGCAGTGTCAAGATCAATGCTAGGGGTAGCGAAAAGTATATTCCAGTACTGTTCTTTGATGGAAACTTTAAACTCAACTTTCAAAAATAAAAAATAAATAAAAAGTAGGATATATTTTTGAGGGACATACTTTCCTCTATGTCTCTTGTACTGTTCTGAAGCTTTAATAACAGCCGCAAATGCTAACATCAATAAACTTGAACAAATACAAAATCAGGCTCTTCGCCTAATCACTGGAGCAGTTAAATTCATACCTATTGATGCCATGCTTGTCTTAACACGGACCCCATCAATAACAACAAAAATATAAGGACAAGCATTGCTCCAACACGAGAAAATGTTACGACTGCCAAACTCTAAATGGACAGAAGAGAACCTCCCCCCTTCAATCCTTAAAACTCATAGTAGTTTCCTAGAAAAGTTAACACAGATTAAATCCAAATTGAACATTCCTAACACCAGAGAAAATCTACTTATAAGAGAAAATCCATTGGAATTATTACAACCTACCTTCAGTTTGGAATTAATAGAGGAAATAAGTAAATCAGACACACCCAAAAACTTCTAGCTCTGGAAACAATCAATACTAGGTATCCCACAGAAGAATGGCTGCACATATATACTGATGGATCCTCCAAGGAAAACCTTACTGGAGCTGGAGTTACGTGTTCACATTTTTCCTTTTATCATTCTGTTGGCAGAGACACAACAAATTATGATGGAGAAATGGAGGCTATATACATTGCTCTCCGACAATTATTAAATCTTCCCTTAAATAAATTTAACAAGGCAGTAATTCTTTCAGATTCTAAAGCTGCAATTCAAGGAATATGTTCAAATACTACAAAGAAGTCAACAAAAATTAGAGAATGCTAAAAAATGTTAACACAACTCCAAAAAGTTAATAAGACTGTTCATCTCCAATGGATTCCAGCACACTGTGGAGTCATGGGGAACGAAGCTGCAGACTCACTTGCAAAGAAAGGCACAACAATAAAACAAAAGTGTAAATTCAATTTCTCATATTCCTCAATAAAACGCTTGATCATTAAAAAATGTTCTCATTCATACCTACAAGAAATAGAAACAAATGCCAAAGATAAAAAATGGATTACACTACTTTCCAACCCAGATATAATCCCCCAGAGACCAAGGAAAACAGCGGTTGCAGTCTTCCGACTATTCACAAATCACGACTGCTTAGCAAGTCATCTCTACAGAATAGGTATCTCATCCTCACCAATATGTGTCCTGTGTAACGATCCAGCAGAAATGAACGAAGACCACTTGAAGACCTGTGAAGCATTAAGATCAGAAGAAACTACAGTTCAAAAGTATTGGAAAGCACGAATGCTAATGGCTTCATTGCCAGATGCAAGGCACTAGAAAACATCAACAACAACAACAACTTTCCTCTATGTGATCTGCAAGAGGAAATGGATCAAAACCACCTTTAAATATGCCCTGCCACTTCTAGCGCCCCATCCATCATTGAAAAATATTGGAGAGCAAGAGGATTAATGACTTCATCATCCGAAACCCACTATTAGACAACAATAACAACTTTCCCTTGCATTAAATCTGAATCCCTGGCATAGTAAGCCTGAATTCTTTGCCAAACCACATATCTCTCCTTTTCCATTTGTCATTTTCTTGTATGTATGTTTCTATGTACTGAATTAAAACAAGTCCATTCTGACAGCCATGTGCACACATGTGCCTGAAACAGTTTCCATGACAACCAATGCTTCTCCCAATCAGCAGTGTAACAGTGCAGTGCACGACAACATTGTTAACACATGCATAGCAATAGTGCATTCTGAAGATATTGAAGCCTCGCCCAATATGCCTACTATTTTGTGCTGCAACAAGAATAATTCAGTATAATTATGTACAAGAATGTGTGTAATATGTCTTAACAAGCATAAACACAACATATGAGTCAGTAAATTAATACCAGTATGGAAATTGTTTCAATAATTTAGACAACTACAGGATGGTGCAGTTAAAAGTAGCCTGCCTCCTCTTTGAATGCGAATGCAATATTGTGACTTCTGAACTTCATGCGCAACAATGCTACAGCAATGCTGTTATTGAATAGAGTAAACAGCTACAACAATAGACAGTTCTAAGCAATTATGCAATTGTTGGCATTCTTCTGTCAGAATTTCACTTTATTTCACCAGTGAAGTTAGACATTTCTCTTTGCGTTCCTCAAAATGACTTTCTTGATAGGAGAAAGAATTGAAATTGTGGAAGCACATGTAAAAACAAGTTCAATTAAGGAAGCTGGTGAAATTTTTGGGGTCAAGTATCCAGATTTCCAACAAAGAGAACAATACAGAGTCTGTATAAAAATTGATGCACCTACGGGTCTGTGCAAAATGTAAAATGACAGGAATTCCTTCAGTTTGCACATCAGAAGTTATTGAAGACATTTGCCCAAGAATTATTCAGAGCCCAAAGAAGTGTACAAGCAAATTGGCCCAACAGGTGCTTGTAAGAATGGCGTATTGCTAGTAGATATCGAGAAGTCTTAATTTGAAGCCATATCATGTGACAGTTGTGCAGCAATTACTATAGGATGACAAAAATGTGTACTTTACTGCATATGACTTTTAAATAACACCAACGATGGTCTATTAGATCCTTTCAATTGCATCATGAGTGATGAAGCATAGTTTTGTCTTTCTGATCATGTGAATTCACAAAACACGAAATACTGGACAATGGAGAACTCTTAACATTGTGTCAGCAACCACTCCATTATTAAAATGTCAGTGTTTGGTATGGTGTAACAGGAATGCACGTCATTGGACTAATATGTTTTGACACTACCCTTGACACGGTTGCTTTTATGAACATTTATTATACATTTTATGCTCAACTCACTGAGTATGAAAGACAGTACTGCTTCTTCTAGCAAGATAGGGCAATATGCCACATACCTAAGGTATCCCGAACAGGTGCATGATGTCTTCTTTGAGGACCAAACTGTCAATAAACATTTGTGACCGCCATGTTCACTGGATCTAACAATATGTAATTCTTTCCTGTGAGAACACTTGAAGAGCAAGGTCTATGAAACAAATCCACACACAATAATGAAACTGAAATACATCAGTCGTGAAGTTGCCTCCATCAATATCCAAACTTTACGCTGAGTGTATCTGAATACGTTTAAATGTGCACAGCTGTATGTTGATGTTGCAGGGGACCACTGATCCATTTCAGCTCTTCTTTTCTGTAATTTAAAGGTATTTCCTTTATACTTAAGCAGGCTACTTTTGTCTATAAAACAATATGTATGACAAAACAGTTGCTAAGAAAATGACACTTTCTGCCATAAGTACACATTTCAAGAAAACAGCACAAGCATATGAAACAATGCTGCATATTGTAGTATAAAAATCACTGTTGTATGATTAAATAAATAGACAAAAACAAAATAGTATTTTTAATTTTCTGAAAAATTTAATTAATTCTTATTTTCAATCATCAAAGACGTTATTACATCAGTCATTTTTTCATGAATATTACAGCATTTTTCCTATGCTCACTTTCAACAGAAAGTTTCATAATTGTGACCTTTCAGTTAAAGAAAACTTTCTACATCTTATTGGGCTAAACAGTAGATACATTGTGTTTGTTACAGGAATTCATTCTTTTAATGATCTGTTTTAGAAGAGGAAATGATTGTCCAAAAAGGTTTAACATCTTAAACAAGAAATCTTTCGCTAAAAAATGAAGCTTCTCTGACACCACTTTACAGGTAAATATTTGTTCTTTTAATGGAGCTGATTTAGCCAAGGTCACACCTGTTAGAAATAACCATGCACGCATTTTGTCTCTATAAACTATGTAATGCAGGGAGTAGGATGATATAGGATGAGAGCCATCCTGAATTTTAGACAATCTTAAATTTAGAGATTTGTTTGATTTCCATGGTGGATCTTCCTGACCTATAGGTTTTTGGGAGTTTCCCTGGGTTGCTAAAAGAATGCTGGGAAGGATAATTACATCCCTCGAATTTCCTGTCCTTCCATTTCATTTCATTAATCATTTAATTCATCCTTAATCCATTGTTCTTTCAGGATCGCAAGTGTCAGTGCAAGTGTTAGGTGCAACATAGCAGGGATAATATGTGTACAGGAACACCTTCTGTCCCTCGTCCATGGGATCCGGTAGGGGAGCAGCATATGGGGGCATTGGACCCTGAGTTGATGTCCCTCTGAGATGGCTCCTGGAAAACCTAAAGGTGTCATCAGGGGTCATTACACTGGGGAAACCTTAGGGATCTATGGCAATGTCTGTACTGTTAGTCTGGATCTGGCCACCTGGTGTCTCCTCTCACCTCATCCTTCTGGTGTCCCTTTGGGGGTGTAAGTACAATAAGCCTGGCTTCAGTGCGCAACCCGCTCCATATCTCTCCTATTCTTGTTCCTATTCCTAGGCAGTTTATAATCTTAGTTCCTGATATTCCCAACCACTTTTGCTATTTTCATGCAAAACTTCAAGTTTCTTGGTAGATTTTAAAGCTTAAAAAAAGAACATTTCTATGACAGAAAAAAGTTTACAGAGATGTGAACAAAGTCATGGCACATGAACTGATTATAACCCCCATAACCCCATGGCACAACAGTCCATCCGGGCTAAAGCCTACCGCTCAACCACTATGTCCCCCACTTCTGCCCACCACAGGCATTATGGGTGGGGTGCAGTACTGGAGCTGGGACATGGTCACCACCTCAGCCCCTCCAAGCCAGTTATGCGATCTCGATCTGAGGCCACTACTTATCACTCAAGTAGCTCCTCATGAGGCTGAGTGCACCTCGTGTGAGACCTTCCAGTGGGTGAAAAATCCCCACACTGGTCCCAGGATTGAACCTGGATCATCCGCGGCAAAGTCAGGCATTCTTCCATTCTGCTACGTAGGTAGTCACTTAACTGAATAATGATAGGTGATACATTCTAGATCAATGTCCACTGCCATTATAATATCTTAAATACCTATTATTTTAGTCAATAAATCATATATCCAACTACTTGGCAAGAGTGTAAATGTTTTAGCTCTAAAATGACAAATGGAACATTTTGCACTTCCTGGTTACCTTAAGATGAAGAGTCGGTCTGGGTGGCTCAGATGCTGGCCTACTAATCCCAAGGTCGTGGGTCAAATCTAGCCCAGATTTTTAAATATGCTTAAAAACAACAGCTCCATGCCAATAGAATTACTGGCATTTAAAAGAACTCCTGTGGGACAAAATTCCGGCATACCATTGATGCTGATGTGATCCTGGCAATTGACAGTGTTGTTAAACAACAAAATAATTTAATTTAAGATAAGGATTTGTGACATAAGAATGTAAGGAAAGAAAAAACCAACCTCGTCATAAGATTTTGAGAGGTAGAATCAGGACTGAAAAAATCAGTCAGTTGGGGGATTTAATATCATGCTGGTATTTGGGAAAGGAACCATTAATATGGAAAAATATAAACTGGCTTATAAATTTCAGCTTTCTAAATGAGGCAAGAATAAAACATAGATTTATTACTTTGACAGAAGTAGAGTTCAGCTCAACATTGGTTTTATAAATAGTTGTCAAGTGCAACGACACAAATAAAAATAATAAATCTGATGTGTTGCACTCACATGACTTTCTGTATTCTTGTACTAACCATTCTTATAAACTCTTATTCCTATATCTTCTTTGTATCAGATGAGATAAACATTTGCAGAAATTATCTTATTGCTTATTTCCTTATAGGTGCAAGGGGAATATGAGAATACAGTAGGCTTTGTGCGATAGTCAAACCGTTTAAAGCTTTCAAATTCTGTTCTCTTTGTATGACTAAGATATAAAAAATGAATATTAATGTTCCATTTGATGAAAGTTTGTTTTCCAAAACTCACACAGATAACAAGGAATATCTCTTAAATGGTTCATTCTACACACAAATTCATTTGGGCCTAAATTGTGTTTTAACAAGATGTACATTTTTTGTATAGTAAGGTTTGGTTTATCTCTTATGGTTTAACAGTTATGCAAAAGTGATCCAGAGTAAACATAGGCTATAGTCTGAAAATTCAAAATATGCATTTCATTTGTCATAAAAATATCTCAAACATATGGCATTTTAATCAAAATTGCTAGAGCCATTTTCGATAAAATCAAAATTTTCAAAAAATTTTTCATGTAAACAATAGTTTAGGGTGGAGGAATTTTCTTCAAAATCTTTGTGTCACGTCCTTGGAAGATATTAAACTTAAACACCAACTTTGGTTATTAAGAAACTTTTCGATTTTTAGTTATGCTGTCCATAGACTGACACACACGCACGCACACACGCACGCACACACACACACACACACACACACACACACACACACACACACACACACACACACACACACCCACGCACGCACGCATGCACACACACACAGACATATACCCAAACATTTGTCTAAAAGTGCTTTTTTGGGTTAAGGAGCCTCAAAACATAGATATATTTCTTGTGAAATCCTGTCATTAAATTTTTGGGTGGAATATAATACTTCTTCTATTTACTATACGTAGTAGAGAGAGTAAAAATGGAACAAACTTTCCAAGTGTAATAAAATGGAACTTCAGGCATTCTGAGTAAATTAAACAAAGACCCTTCCTATTATTGAAGAAAGCAAATGTAGGTAAGGTTAGGATCTCATTTGCAAATATTTTCAGCCAAAAGTAACATCTACATCTGCACTAGGAAACTCATAGTGGATCACAGCTGATGATATAAGAACCATCCCAGAATTAGCTGAAAGAAGGCACAGAGATTTTGGGAAAAAACATCTTTATTTCTCTATATAATCTTCTTTCAACTGGATACACTTTTCCCAGCAATGCTCAATAGACTGGATTCCCTGTTTATAGTAAGAACCATCAAGCTCTGCAAAATAGCCATCAACTGTGGACTCTACCTCTTCATTGTTGGCAAATCTTTTACCACCAAGCCATTTCTTCAACTTGGGAACTAAATCTGGCGTATAGGGTGCATGAGGAGGCAATTCAAAATTTAACTCTTGATTTTGGCCATGGTGATAATGGATGCATGAACTGGTGCATTCTCTTGATGAAAAAAACTTTTTTTTTTCACTAAGTGCAGCCACTTTTGCTTGATTTCATCACTCAAATGCTTCAACAAGTTTGCATAGTATTCGCCATTGCTTGATTTTCCTTTTTGGAGATAATCAATCATGGTTGCCAACTCGTACGATAATTATGGGGGCATACGATACTTTTAATGTTTGCAGACATGGTTGCAAACCCGTATGATAATTATGGGGGTGTACCATAATTTGAATGTATAGTAGTTTGATACAGGCACAATATCATTTTCACTAGTTTGTCACACCATTGAAATGAACCTAATTACAAATAGTGACACCACGTTTGCCCCGATGGCCTGTTTCCACCACTCTAAGGCAGCTGTTTCATATCCTACTAACCCTTCTACCCTTTATCCTCTTGTTGCCAGTGTGTCAAGGTCTGATAGTCTCAATGAAGAAGGCACTGTTCAGAAAATTGATGATCAATGGAGAAAACTCGGAGTAAGTGATATTCCGTGTGAAATAAAGAACATGCCTGAACCTGACAGTTTCTGGAATGTTGTTAAACACATGTCACCTTGGTGGAAATACTGATTTAAAAAAATTAGCAGCCTTTGCATTAACACTGATTTCGTTGCCCCAGATAAGCACTTCTTGTAAAAAAGTTTTTCCTAAACTGGGGTTAATAAAAAACAAAGTTGGAAAGAGATTGGCGCTAGATACAGTAAATGGACTTATTCTGTCGTCTCAGCTTATGAAAGAATGTGGTTGGTCCAAAAATCTGCAAGTCACCGAGAAGATGTTAAGGTTTATCTCAACAACAAATTTGTATAACGCTGCAACAATTGAGGAAGATGATGAACTTTCAGACGAATAGTGTGAGAAACATAAGTACTAAAGTTGTATTACTGATTAAGGTCATCAGTCTTTTAAGTGGATACCATAAACATCAATACTGTTACATTTTCATACGTGTTATACTGATATTTTTATTGCTGTAGCATTTGGTTTATGATGTACGATAATTTTGAATCAAAATCTATAATTTTGAGTGACTGGTACAATAACTTTACTTTTAAATGTTGGCAACCCTGTAATCAATGAAAATTATGCCATGTGCATCCCAAAAAAACTGATGCCATAACCTGGCCTGCAGGTGGAACGCTCTTTGCCTTCTTTGGAGCCAATTCTCTCTTTCAGTCTACTGTTTTGACTTTCCTTCATCTCAGGTGTGAAGTCATGGACCCATGTTTCATCCATGGTTATGAATTGTGGTAGACAAAGTGCTTCTGGGGTGGGTTTTCTCCAGGTTCTCTGGTTTTCCCCGCCATCTCATGCCACTGGTGCTCCATCTTCATTCCATGTATCATCAGTGTCACTACCTGTGGTGCCATATGTAGTAAAAGCGTGCATTAAACACTACAACAAAAGAGTAAAGTAAACATTAAACTGTAACAGCTTGTAAGCACAGTTTAATAAATTAATAATTTTTAATATTTTAAAATTAATATTTTGGTAAGTTATAATAATTAATGAACTGCAAGATATGTTTTTGAGACATGGGTTGTTCTAAGGCTTTTAATATTCCAAAAAAATATTCTGAGAAGAATGTATTTATCAATTAAAAATAGGAGCAATGAAGGTTTCATAGAAAGAAATAGTTATACAACAAAATTAAAAAAGGAAAAAATTAAATTTTCTATAAGCACAGGGAACTGAATGTACTTAAACCACATTATGGCATGTGACAAAGGTGTCTGTTGGTAAAACTACCTTTCTAAACATCTAATCTGACATGTTGGTGTGTGTGCATGTTTGGGAAGAAATGGACTGTCAATTAGGTGTGTATAGAGTGACAAAAGGCACATTTGTAGAGCATCTTTAATGTATGCAAAACACCTTTATGAGTTACAGCGCACAATATATTAAGATTTGTATTCCTATGTCAATTGCAATATATATATATATATAAGTGCTGTCGCTCTTCACTTCTCTTATGTCATGGGAAGAATGTGGAATTTAAAGGTCAGCATAAGCCACTAGCTTGAAATATCTAAACTGTTAATATGTAAAATTTGAACTTTTTATTACTGCAACCTCATTTTCTACACCAGAACTGGGGCTGTGCCATAGCCGAGTGGTTAGACCATTCGCTTCTCACCAAAGCAGGCGGGGTTCGATCCCGGGTAACCGCATGTGGGATTTGTAGTGGACGAAGCAGTGCTGGGATGGGTTTTCTCCGGCTTCTCTGGTTTCCCCCGCCATCTCATTCCACCGGTGCTTCATCTTCATTCCATGTATCATTGGTGTCACCACCTGTGGTACCATATGTAGTAAAAGCGGGCATTAAACACTAAATAAAAAAGAAAGATACACCAGAAGTCACTGGGACATATTTCGGAGACTGTTGACTGATGTTATGGCTGGACATATGGTACGATGAGCTCCTTTTTTATACAGAACATCAAAGTTGATCAGCAAAGGATGGGTTTATGTACACCCATTATTTTAATAGCATAAAGAACTATACAGCTTTCGTACATCATTTTACTAATTCTTATAAACTGTATTGATTTTCACTGGTTCTTGAAAAGAATATCTCATATTATTTATAATCAGTAATCTAGCATGAAATATGATCCAGTTATAAATGATAATTGTATCATTTGTATCAATAACCAATTATTTTCTGGCAGAAAAAATTTCCTTCTGTCACTCAAAATCATTGAAATGTTTCTACTTCACACAAAGCTATGGGGCAATATTGCAAACAGCCTATGTTGCTCATAGAAAATGAATTAATCTGTTTTTCAGATATAATACCAACATCCCAAAGAAACATTAGTTCTAGATTCTTGGCTTTGATTTTTTCCAGTTTGTGTCAAAGCCTACTTCCAGTTTCTCCAGGCACTTTTTCAGTGATAGCTGTTTCATAGGTACTGTTGCACCCCTCATTCTTTCAGATGTGTGATTGTGGCTGGTAGTTTGCTTAAATAGTTTCTAGTAAACAGTATTTTAGTCTGGAGACTTCTTGTTGCAAGCATTCAATGAATTCCCAAAATAAACAATACATTGCTGATGTTTCACATTGCATATCAGTGAGCATATCACTCTAGCCAATGAAAGCTAATAAAATTATTTCACTCTACTGGGAGCTATACACACCTAAAAGCCTTCTGAGAAGCAAAAGCCAACCTTCCAGTGTTACTACAGAGCAGAAAGAAAAATATTTTATGCAGATAGGAATGACGGTTAGGCCAAATGAAAATATTATTGCCCTCTTTCACAAAAACATGGCAGTAAGGTAGAACCTTGCTGTTTTATGGAAACAAAATAAACATTTTGATAACAGATAGAGGAAAACCAAACATATGCATCTATCTGTAAATATTAGTGAAAAATAATCCCTTGGGACACTGGGAGTGAAATTTTGGTCAAAATTGTCAAAAAGTCGAAAATTGTTTTTTTATCTTAAAATGTTCCTGGAACACCAATGCATTTGGATCAGCTAACATTTTTCATATCCCCCCACTCCATGTGGTCATTACGGTCCTTTCAAATAATGCTCTTCCCTTAACTTATACAGAATGCTCCTATATAAAAGCCTGTTTTTCTCAAAACTACATTTCTGCACATTCCAAAAAAGGTCGTGCCTGAGTTTTGCTTCAAATTCAATGAAAATTTCCAAAAGTATTCATAAATAGCAGCTAAACAAAACTATGCTTCAATTTTTGAAAGGTAGAACTGGAACTTAAAAATTCAATGCTACAACTGGGATTTGAACCACAGACCTTCCACTTACCGGGCAGATGCTCTACCACTGAGCTATTGTGACAAACTGCCAGAATGGCATTAAATTCTCAAACCATAAATAAATAATAATTACTATACTTCCATGTTGATGTTATCATTAACAGGAATTCCAAAAACTTTTTTTTTTGTATGAAAAAAATCAATAATTTTTAAGATTAAATTTTCTTTGTTATTAAAAAAATATGTACAGCATAATCAGCAAACGTATTTGAAATGTCTCTTCATACAATTGTTACCCATGTTTTAGAGTATCAGTTCTGTCAATATAAATGAATTTTGAAAAGTCAATAGACGCAAGCTCTATTTTGAAAATGTGCCTATTAAATTCACAAAATAATTTATATATCATAAACGAATTATCTGATTATAATGAAATTTGGTGTACCTCCTATTCTCATATAAATACAAACACAGTAAAAATTTCAGAAAAATCTATCAAGAAATGTGGAACTTTCAAATTTCACTCCCAGTGTCCCTTAAATAGGCATTCATATGCATTATAAAACTTCTCAAGGTAATCCTTTATATCATGAAACACATTTTATCTCGTCCATGCATATATTTCACTTTCAAGAAAGAAAACATGCAAATATGCAAGACTCTATCCTCTATGTATTGTATATGCTTTTTGGTTCAGCGGACCTTAAAACATGTTTACTGGTAAAACCTCAATAAATAAGTAGTAGAGAAAGTAACTGAAGCAATTATTAATTAGAATATATAATATAAAGCTGTACATGATTTATTATTATTCAACTTTGTGAAGTTGAGGATATGAACTTCATTTCAGACCATTAGAGTTTGTTCACCTGTTAGGAAGTAGAGTTTCCATGGACATCATGCCCCCCCCCCCCTCTTGAAAATTAATGAATTTAATGTGCACTCAGTTACTGAATATTAGACTAATATTTTAATTTTGGTGCGAAAAACAATTTTTCCTCAGGATACTCATACAAAAGAGATACTTGATTGTTTCATAAAGCCTGTGTTAAAAATGAGCTTGCCAGTGATGTTATTCACATTTTTAATGTAAATAAGGGATACATATTTTCAATTAGTAGCTACATACCTTTAGTAATTATTGCCATCAACATTAGTTTTGTACTAACAGTTAGAAATATGTAATTTATTGTCATCAACAATGGTTCCATGCTATAACAATAGTTATAAGATTTTTAGTTTTGTACAAATTTTTACAATTGAAGTCATGGGAATTTATACTGACAGAATTTAAAAACAGAAAGCCTGTAATATAATTATGTAATCAAACCAATTTTGTTGTTGTTGTTATTAACATCCTCCAATGTGCTGTCATATCGGACGGCGAATGAATGAAATGGGTGGAATGGTGCTCAAATGAGCCCTAGGTCCATAGAGCTTTCAGTTACCTGACATTCATCTTCTCAGGATAAGGGAAAATCTTGATAAAAACCTTATCCAGGTAACTCACCCTAAGCGAGGTTCGAACTCGCAAGCTCTTGGAAGTAAGGCAGACACACTGCCACCATGCTACAGAGGCGAGCAATCAAACCAATAATTTTTATTTAGCACAAATTAATATGGTTATCTGCAACAAACAGTATGACCTATCTTTTTGACAGCAGAATAATGAATTAACATTGTTTGATCACAAAGTTCCAACATGCACCCTCCCTGGGGAAAAAAGAAAGAAAAATCTGCCAATTCCCATGAGAGTTTCCACTATTGTATGATATATCATTTGGTTTATGAACTTAAAAATAATCCTGTTATTGTAGCAGAATATAAAATACAAGTATGAACATATAATTAAGTTTTAAATCTCACAATAAATATTTATCATTTTTTCTATTAAGAACATTTTCTATTGTAATATGTACACATGAAGAAAGTTAAATAGCTGCTGATCAACTGGAAAACCTAACGACTTGTAGCCTGAGTCTTCACTATTCTTAGCTGTATACATTTGAGTCCTGATGTACACAATGACTAGCCCACTATCTCCTTGAACAGCATCTCATTTCTTGAAGCTTGCAATATGTTGTCCAATTAGTGGTGGTGGGACTGGACCAATAATTGGCAGCGGCAGTGTCCTCTTCACCAAGTAGCGGGTTGTTGTTTTTGATCTGAAATTGAAACACATAAGTTGTTTTATATACAGGTGCTGAAAGGAGCTTTTATAATTTCTTTGTAACAATAAGTATATCTTGGCATTTGCCTATTTAGTTCCTTTGTTTAAAATTATTGTAGTCTTTATTACATACTTTCGGTAGTGTGATGGTTAGCATGTCTGCCTCTCGTTCAAGAGGTCACGAGTTCAAATCTCGCTTAGGGTAAGTTATCCGGGTAAGGTTTTTTTCCAAGGTTTTCCCTTATCCTGAGAAGATGAATGTCAGATAACTTACAGCTCCATGGACCTTGGGCTCATTTGAGCATCATTTCACCCATTTCATTCACTCACCGTCTGATATGACATTACATTGGAGGACGTTAACACACACAAAATTATATATATAGTAACTAACTTGCGGTACAACGGCCCTTTCCAGGCCAAGTCCTACCGCTCGGCTGCTGCATCCCCAACCTCTACCCACCATAGGCATCATGAGTGGGATACTGGAATCAAACCTAGGTCTCCTGCTTGGTAAGCAGCAGTACTACCACCGTGCTAAGGAGACGAATTATATTTTTTTGTTCCCTGTATTGTGCATTTTATGTAATTTGCAGTATTATGAGTTGTAAATAACAGACCCCTTATTCTGTAAAACTAGACATTTTGGTAACTCGACACCCTCTCAGTTCATATTAGGTTGAGTTATCAGGATTCTAGTGTAACAGAAATCAAACACTCAGAAGGTTTCAATATAGTTATGAAATGTTATTCCACTGCAGAAGCACTAGAGAAGAATCTGTATTATGCCCCTTCTGTTTACTCTCTATGTAAACAGTATAATCAGTATCATACAGAAAAACAAAATTGTCCAAAATTTGTAAATAAGCAAATAAATAACAATGTTGGTCCCATGTTAAAACTTAACGGCACTGAATTACAGTATAAAGATCAGAGTAAATTTTTAGATACGTGGATAGAAAATAACCTAAAATGGGAAACTTGCATATATAATTTAGTCAAACCTTTAGTAAATAAAAACAAGCACCAGAGCTCTTTATGTTACACATATATAAAAACCATAAGATCCACTCAGTTTGCTAATGTTTACTTCTTGCAAAGATGTAATGTTATTTTCTGGAAAACTCACTACCCGCAAAAGGAATTGTATGTACCTAATCAAAAAAAAAAAAAAAAGTCATCAGAATAATGTTGTTGTTTTCTAGCGCCTTGCATCTGGCAATGAAGCCATTAGCATTCATCAGAATAATGACAGGGAATAAAATTGGAACCGTGCAGATCATTGTTTAAATGAATAAAGTCTAGCTTATGTATGTCCTTTATATATATGTACATCCTTTCATAAAATTACTGGATAAATAGTACTTCATCCACTATACACAAGCATAATGCTTTGTCAAATAAAATAAAAGCTGAAGGAAATTAAAAATTTTTAAAACTAAACAATTCATAAAAACTATATTTATTGTATAAGTGATAATTTTCTTAAATAATTTATATAATTCTTTGACATGTTGTATACCAAATGCACAATACTGATGAAAAAGAACCAAAATGTACTTCTGTGACTCCAGCATGTTTGTATTCCAATACTCAGACCTTTTAAATCATTTAAATCTATTTCAACTGGGGAGCTGAGCTTAGAAGGTATCTTATAGCCTATTGCCATCAGAAAGAAACAGTACCTGTTATTGGTGAAAGAACTATCAAAATCTTTTAAGTGATTTTTGAGATTGTCCTAGATATGTACTCTATAAGGATTAATTTAGCTATCACAATTCGACTTATCCAGTTTTAATAATCAAATCAGAACCTAGAATCATTGTGTATGGTTTTTACACTCCTTCACTTAAGAAAGATAGTGGCAATACCCATGCTAAGAGCTCTAACGGTAGCATCATAATACCTTACCTGTATCCACGTCTGTCAGCAATGTACTCGGTAATGCGCAGCACACCCTGAGGATCTATGTAGCCATACATGCCTGTCACTTTCCCATTTGCTTCTCGTAACTCCTCTCGAAATGATTGGTATTTCATTAAACCTGTAAATTACAAATATAATTGAGAAAATTGTATAGCACTTATGGGCCATGTATTTTATAGCACACATCACTTTGCATGTAACTTTGAATTGAATTTGAGGTATTATCTGATAGAAACATTATTACAAATCTGTGGATAATAAAGGAATTATACTTTATTCAAATGATAGTAGATTTGCTTTTAAAAATGTAGTGTACCTACCACATGAAATGGAACAGCCAAGCTAGTATTACCAAGCTGAACACTTGCGCTATATGTGACTCTCCACAGTTTAAGTAGTAGTATTGTGGTTTTAGGGCGCACAACTACGGCGGTCATTAGCGCCCAAACAGAACAGAAGCTAAAAACTCATATATTGTATGACAATTTAAAAACAGTTAAAATAGTAAAACGTCACCAACACAGTACCTTGAACACTAAAAGGAGAGATAAAACAAAAGCATAAAATGACAAGTATTAAAATAACTCGCTGCAGCAAGCCATTTTATAAATTACAAGTAAAAATTAAAATGAAGTAAAATACGCAAATTAAACACGTTTGCCCAGTCCACAATCTCGAATAAAATGTAACACTCGCTCTACAGCACATAAAGTGTCTCCCAGCACCTCGGCTAGGGTTGCTGGTAAACTCAGGGATTGCCGCAGCGGAGTAAACAACTGGCACTGAATTAAAACATGCTTCACCGTCAGAGGCTCATGGCAGTGAGCACAGAGCGGTGCATCATCCGAAGATAAAAGGTGACGATGACTAAAAAGGCAGTGCCCGATACGCAGTCTTGCTAAAATCACTTCCTCGCGACGAGAGACGCGCGAGGAAGTCCCCCAGGTGACAGGGAGGGGTTTCACCTCCCTAAGCTTGTTCCCCTGAACATTACTCCATTCACTATGCCACCGTGAAAGTAGTGCACGACGTAAAAATAAGCTAAGATCATCAGAGGGAACACAAACGCTAAAAAACCTTGGGGCTAAAACTGCTGCCTTAGCAGCAGCATCGGCAGCCTCGTTTCCTTGCAGGCCTACATGACCAGGTACCCACACAAAGGAGACGCAAGTGCCAGCACTGGCGAGGGTGTGGAGGTGGTCCTGGATACGCTGAACCAGTGGATGATAATTGTGCAGCGTCCGTAGGCTCTGGAGGGCACTCAAGGAATCCGAACAAATAATGAACCGCTGCATGGGCTGTCGACGTATGTATAAAAGGGCTTGATGAATACCAAATAACTCTGCTGTAAAAATCGAGCACTGCGGTAAAAGTTTGAAGCTAAAACTCTGGCGACCGTGGATAAAAGCACATCCTACTCCCCGATCGTCCTTCGAGCCGTCAGTGTATATAAAACTGCAGGATTCAAACTGCGCCTGAATATCTAAAAAGGCAGAACGAAGAACGGAATCTGGCGTCGACGACTTCGGCAGGAACAACAAACCAAGGTGGACATTGGTCTCGCGGCGGAGCCATGGGGGAAATCGAGTTTCACCCTTCGGCAACGTCGCGGGTATTTCGACGTCCAAAGACCGAAGCATTGAGCGAAACCGAACGCCAGGGGGTAGTAGGGCTAGGGAGCTCGCTGAGTATTGGCGGTCCAAGCTATCGTTAAAAAATAAACTAAAAGACGGGTGTTCGGCTAGACTAGAGAATCTGCAAGCATAGCTGCTGAGAAGAACATCCCGCCGATAGGCGAGCGGAGGTTCAGCAGCTTCCGCGCACAGGCTAATAACTGGGCTTGTAGGAAATGCGCCAATACTCAACCGGATGCCGCGGTAGTGTGTAGCATTAAGCCGATTTAAAACAGATGGTCGAGCGGAAGCATACACAACACAACCGTAATCTAGCTTCGATCGGACCAGTGAACGGTATAATCGTAAAAGTACTGTCCGATCAGCTCCCCAGGATGTGCCACTTAAAACACGTAAAACATTAAGAGAACGTTCACACCTTTCTTTTAAATAGGAAATGTGAGAAGACCAATTAAGTTTTCGGTCAAAAATCAATCCCAAAAATTTCATGTCGTCTGCGTAAGGGAGTGCATCTGGGCCGAGACAGAGTGAAGACGGGAGAAACGTCTTCCGACGCCAGAAGTTTACACAGACGGTCTTTTCGGCGGAAAAATGAAAACCATTTTCGACACTCCAAGCGAACAGTCGGTCCAGACACAATTGGAGTCGACGTTGCAAGAGAGAAGTCCGCCGAGAGCTATAGTAAATGGCGAAGTCATCCACAAATAGTGAAGATGAAACGCCAGACTGGACGCACTCTACAATGGGATTGATTGCAATGGCAAAAAGTGTGACGCTGAGTACCGAGCCCTGCGGTACTCCGTTCTCTTGACTAAAAACACGGGACAAAACCGAGCCCACCCGTACCCGAAACACTCTATCCCGCATAAACTCCCGAATAAAAAGGGGCAGCCGACCACGAATGCCCCATTTATGGAGGGTACGAAGGATACCGTACCTCCAGCAAGTATCATAAGCCCTCTCGAGATCAAAAAAGACAGCAACCGTTTGGCACTTGCGCACGAAGCAGTCCATCACGTGCGTGGATAGAGAAACTAAATGGTCGACCGTTGAGCGGAAGCGACGAAAACCGCACTGAACGTTGGACAGCAGGTGTTGAGTTTCAAGCCACCACGTCAGTCGCCCGTTAATCATCCGCTCCATCACTTTGCAGATGCAACTAGTGAGGGAGATTGGGCGATAACTGGAAGGTAGATGTCGGTCCTTTCCAGGCTTTAAAATAGGGACGACGGTGGCTTCTCGCCAAACGGATGGGAAAGTAGCGGAACGCCAGATTTGGTTAATTACTCGTAAAAGATACTGCTTGCCAGGCAAAGACAGGTGCTGCAGCATCGAGATGTGAATGCCATCCGGCCCAGGAGCGGACTGCCTTGAAGAGACCAGGACCCGCTCCAGCTCCGACATTGTGAATAAGGCATTATAACACTCGCGGTTGTTTGAGTGAAAAGAAAAATCATGCGTCTCAGCTCGTTGCTTGATTGGTAAAAAATCCGGGTGGTAATGTGATGAGCTAGACACCTCTGCAAAGGCACCTCCAAGGACGTCAGCGACAGCCCTAGGGTAAACTACTATGTCATTATTGATTTTAAGACCAGGCACCGTAATTCGCGAAAGTTTGCCGGCCACGCGACGGAGCTTCTCCCAAACCACCGACGATTTTGTGAAGCAGTTGAAGGATTCCACAAAGCGGAGCCAGGATGTCTTCTTACTAGCCTGTATTATCCGACGAGCGCGGGCACGTGATCGCTTATAGATGACCAGATTATCAAGGGTAGGGTGGCGCTGAAATACACGTAGTGCAGCCCGCCTTGCACGAACCGCCGCCCGACATTCTTCGGTCCACCAAGGAACGGGTAAACGCCGCGGTTGGGCCGACGACCGGGGGATAGCACGCTCGGCAGCGGCTTGGATCACAGTAGTAAGGTGATCCACCATCTGGTCAACATTGCCGAAAACACGGTCGTCGAATACAGCTATGTGGGAAAAAAGAGGCCAGTTCGCTCTGCGTAGCTGCCAGGTGGGTAAACGTGACGAGGGCACGTAATTGGAAAGCAGGCTGATCACACAGGGAAGGTGATCACTCGAGAAGGTATCCGAGACGACGTTCCACTCTAAACGATGGGCAAGCTGTGCCGTGCAAACAGATAAATCCAGGTGAGAGAGAGTGCCTGTGGAATCAGAAATAAAAGTAGGTTCGCCGGTATTGAGAAGACAGAGTTGATTACGATGGAAAAACTCTGCGAGGTGCTTTCCCCTTACGCAAGCCCTAGAAGATCCCCAAAGAGGGTGATGAGCGTTGAAGTCTCCCAACAACAAGTAGGGCGCTGGGAGCTGGGACACCAGATCAGAAAGGTCCCCAATGGCTAAGGGGAAAGAAGGCGGAAGGTAAACGGAGCATAATGCAAAACAAAAACCAGGTAAATTCACAGTAACGGCTACAGCTTGCAATGTAGTAGTGAGCATAATAGGCTGGTAAAATACGTCATCGCGGATCAGCAGCATGACACCCCCATGTGCAGGAGTACCAGGCTCCGGTGGTAAATCACATCGCACCGGAGTAAAACCAGGAAAGGTGAAAGCATCCTGTTGGTTAAGTTTGGTTTCCTGCAGGCAGAAAAGACTGGGGGATAGCGAATTAGCCAACAGTTGGAGTTCTGATTTATGCCTGCGCACGCCACGTGTATTCCACTGTAAGATAGACATCCTGTGGAAAAAGGGAGAAGCTCGTCACCGAGTTCATTTAGTCGACGGCTGTCGCTTCAATTTGCCCTTCTGATTCCGCGTGGGACTCTGGCTTTGTGGAGCAGGTTCATGCTCCATAGGCTCCTCGGATGGAAGAGGGTCAGTGTCACTAGAAACCTGAGACAGAGGTACAAACCGGTTGCCAGTGGTCACGGGAGGTGGAGAATCCCGCTTCACGCGACTGCGCGCCCTAGTCTCCTGGGATTGAGATCGCCGAGGAGGTGAAGGAGAAGTGGCCTTAAGGGCACACCTTCCACTGGCAGAGTCAGGAGGCTCTTTAAGAAAATCGGAGCGTTTCGGGGTGACTTTGAATTTCCGAGTTTCACTACTTATAGGAAGGATCGTGGAGCTGGTGGAAGTGGAAGCTGGTACTGCAATGCGAGGAGCGACGGTTGTGGAGACTATAGGGCAAGTTTGAGTGCCCATATCCCGCTTTGGCACTGGTGTAGAAACAATTGAACTAAAAGTACCAAACTTCAGGAGAGGAGGCTGGCGAGCGAGATGGCGTTTGCGGGCTTCGGAGAAGGAAAGACGCTCTTTCACCCGCAGCTCTTGGATGGCCTTCTCATCCTGGTATCGTGGACAGTCGCGGGAAGTCGCTGGATGGTTACCTCGACAGTTTACACAGCTAGAAGCCGATGGACAAGCTCCGTCATGAGAGTCCTTACCACAATTGCCACAAACCGCAACCGAAGTCTTACAGGAGGTCTTAGTATGGCCATAGCGTTGGCACTGGAAGCAACGCATAGGCCGTGGAATATAAGGTCGGACCGGAATAACCTCGTAACCTGCCTTGATCTTCTGAGGTAACTCGAGCCGATCAAAGGTGAGAAACAGCGTGCGGGTATCCACCTGCACGCCATCACGCTTAGCTCTTACACGGTACACTTCAGTTACTCCTTGGTCCGACAGATAACCCTGTATCTCCTCCTCCGGCATACCATCCAAAAGCTGGCTGGTAATGACGCCCTTAGAGTAGTTCAGGCTTCGGTGCTTCTCGACACGGATGGGGTATCCGTGGAGGAGTTTGGCTTTCAGTATCTTCTCAAACTGTTGGGCAGTGTAGCTCTCAACAAGTAGTGAACCGGATCGCAGACGGGTGCAGGATTTTACAGGACCGGCAATTTTATCGAGACCTGATTGAATAATGAAAGGGTTGACCTTCAGAAATGACTGACCATCTTCCATCCGGTGAATAACTAGGTAACGTGCCGATGACGCGTGTACCTCTTTTTCAACTTGCACTTGTTTGCGGCGTTTAGGTGTATTGGTTGCCATAGAAAAAGGCTAAAAATTTCATCCCCCAGTGCTCCCCACCCACCACGGAGCCCAACAAGGGGTCATCCCACTGGGATGACAGGGCTACACAGGGGATATAGCGGGCTCGCCGTCCCACTCACCCTGGAGTTCAGTGCAATACCTAGTCCTGGCCGATTGACTAGGGGTGGGTTAGTCCCTAGCCTCCCGTTTAGATGAAGCAGAAACCAAAGCAGTGTATCGGAAATGCGCACCCTCCCCAGATTCAGAAAAAAAAAACTGTCCCGAGCTCAGATACGCACCCCTCAACCACCAGGATAATCCTTTCCACCGACACGGGTCTCCACGCACGGCCTACACGTGGGTGGGCGATTTGACTGACTCCCTCACCACGAAGAGGAGCCCACACCGAGGGAGTCAGTTGGCTCGGGGCCCCGGGTGCGCCAAACCCGGACCTACCGTAGTAGGTCCCCCTGGGGGGCTCCACAGTTTGCATTTGTTATGTAGTGCAAGGTGAAATTAGTTAAAATGGAAAGGAGAAAGCAAGAAACAATAATGTAGAAAAGACACATTGCTAGTGTTCTTGCAAAATATTGTATCTTTTGTGTTAAAAAAGTAGTCCTGCACTACAGATCTGTTATTATTTTATCACTCTTGGCTGAATCGCAGAAAAACTTAAAATTCAGCAATATGATTAAAAAGTGTTGAAAACTCTTTCTGTGACATGGGTTTTGAAGATTTAGTTTGGTAAATGGTAAGATTTAGTTAGGCAAGTGACAAGATATACTTAGGAAAATTATAATCATGGTACAGCGGGTCCCCAAGTTTTGAGATTGAACATCCCTAACCCTAACAGACTGAGACAGAATGTGCTACACTGGCACAGGTTGCCGAGGTTGTTAAGACAATGTCTCATTAATGCAAAGTCTGTGATTTCTCCCTCACTGAGGTTTTTTACAGAATTTCTCAGTCCTCATATCTGCCAAATGTCAGGGAGGTATCTTACACTTAGGCCTGAAACGTTTTCTTCCCAAATTATTTCATTTCATGTATCATCAGTGTCAATGCCTATGGTACCTATGAAGTAAGAATGACCGTTAAACATTATTCAAGAGAGAGAAAGCAATCCATGGCATACAGCTCACCACCGTCTGCCGTGCTTAACCCTGCTTTCTTGTAAGATCAAAAGAGAGGAAATAGGGAGAGGAAAATTTGCGGTATTACGTTATCCAAATCTTCACTCTCCTGCCAAGCTGAGGAATGTCGGCTCAATGGAAATCAAACGCAGGACCTATCGAATGTGAGCCTCAGATGTGATCATTTGAGTCATGGGTAAACAAGAAGCAAGCTTAGCTTTAATTTGACTAATCAGTGAATGTACAAGTGACTTTAAATGAGCAGTATTTATATTTTTATATTGAAATTTAACATAAAGCTGGCATGTTTTTATTGTCGTTAATAAGTATAAGTACTAAATTGCTCACCTGTATCATAACCAAAATGATAGCTTCCATCATGTGGGTTGTATGCCTTGAAGTGTACCTGTGAAGTGGCTGGTATTGAGACGGGAACACCATACAGAGTCGTGCCATGGCTGTACTGCACACACAGTGTCATCTGCAACATAAGCTTCTTTCAAAAAGAACACTTTTGTATTTAAGGGAAGATTAAAAGTCCTACCCCACCTATGTTAAATCTGCTAAATTCATAAATAAATAATTCTTAGGTACACCGTGATATCTGAAGCCTGACTTGTACTTCAAATATCACTGTGTATCTAGAATTATTTACTGATATACGTTCCTGTCAGGGACCATGAGCTGATGGAAAACTAACTTCACTGGTCTACTTTAATTGACTAATCTGTTTATTAAGGAAGATAGGATTATTTGATTAATGGTATTTGCAGATGATCAAATATTAATAGCGAAAAACTAGAGTGAACTTCAAAGAATGACATATAAGTTATATCAAATAGCAGAAGCACATAAATTAGAAATTCTATAAATAAAACAAAAACATGGCATATAAAGGTATCCATCCTAAAATATAAGTAGCTTTATAAAATAACATAATTGAGTAAGTCTCAAAATTTAATTTCCTCGGATGTGAAATAACACATAGAACATAAATAGATAATGAAAAAGAAACTCAGCCACATAACACGTACAATAAAAAGAACTTAAAGAATAAAGCAAGGACTGATTATTCCAAATGTTTAGTTCTTCTGGGTTAGTTCAAACTCTGACCAGTGCAGACGGAGGATCGTGTTACCCTGATGATGCCAAGCGCAGTACTTGGCGAAACGTTGGTATCTACCATGCCTTCTAGACCACGGCCTACAAGCCCGGAAGAACTAAACATTTGGAATAATCAAGACGCCGGCCGTGAAAGCCTAAATACATATATAAAGCAAGGACTGATTCCATAATAAAGAAACAAAAGCAATGGCTGTCCCAGTTTGAACATATGGCTCAGAAACATGGTCAATGATAGCACAACATAAAAGAAATATACAAACAACAGAAATGAAAATCCTTAGAGCCATAGCTACACAAAAAACAAAACAATCAAATGCAACAACAATTAAAAGTAGGAGAATTAAACAAAACAATAACAGAACATAGAACCATGAGGTCAGTGCAACAATGATCTAACCCATCTTTTTTTAAATTGAAAAACTGAGCTAAAGTTAAAGACACCTGGATAAGGAAAAACTCATTTGAATCACGCTGATAGTTCACTGATACTTTCTCAGCTGGTTAAACAACAATGTACTTATCAGTGCGAAAATATTTTTGATACAAAACATATTTTTGGTGTGCTGCAAATCTTTTACTGGATTGGACTACTGTTGCACTGACACTTTTTCTTCTGCCTTACCATGCAAAAAGAAAAAGTTTTGCAGTAAATATGTGCCTTTTTTTTAATAAGGTGAAACATGCTTTATCCATACAATTTTTCAAAAACTTTAAAGTGCCTGTTCTTAAATGGTAGGACATATTAAAGGGCATCAAATGTGTTTGACTTATATCTGTTGAACATTCAGTATTTCAAAATATGGAACATTACTTTACACTGTCCATCTCATTTTCACACACATAAGTAGTAATAGTTTTCAAATTCATGCTGTTATTAAATGGTTGGGATGTATTCAAAGGTAATGAAATATGTTTTATTCACTCAAGCTTTTGGAAGCATGATGTTTACAGTTTTATTTGCTGTCTATTTTACATAATCAGGCATGTCCAAAAATTGAGCATTCATATCATTTTCACAGTTTTGAGTAACATTTTCAGAAATGAAACTATTGTAAAATGTATAATAAACTGATGGCACATATTTTGAAAGGGCATTAATGTCCTTAAGTTTGTTTGGATTTATTGGTCTGGGTTTGACATATTTTGGTTCAAGCTTAAGATCCAGGATGTGCTTATCGTTTCTTTTTTGTTGGGTTCTCATGGACTATTTATGGTTAGACCACGGTTGCACTCAAACAGCATGGATTTTCGTCTGAGGGAAATATTACAGCCTCAGTTTAATATAAGGAATGGGTTTTGGTCCCAGCCATATAGTGAGAAGGTGGTTAACATGAAAACCTGACATGGTGTCAATATTGCAAATTGTGTATCAGGGAGGGTTAGACCACTGTTGCGCTGAACCGTGTTGGAAACAGTAGGACTTAAATAGAATGGAAGAAAATAGATTCTGAAAATAGCAAATAACTATCAACCACAAGGACAACGCGCGCGCACACACACACATACATACGACATACGCACACACACATTTACACTCCCATTCATACTTCTAGACTCTGGAGAGAATAGGGAATAAAGTGTTAAAAAGATTCTCTTCCTCACCAGGAAGTTCTACAGCATTACAGTAAGTTCTACCGACTGAGCCAAGGGGCCGGTCTAATTTTATTTTGGTTTGTGTTCTGGAATGAAAATTCTCTGAACGCGGGATAAATTGACATTTTGGAAATGAATACAGAATATCAACAGATGACTTCAGTATTCCCAAGTCTTAAGCGTAGTGTAATTAAAAAAATCTGGTGTGTTGCACTCACATGACTTTCTCTACTCTTAGTCTAACTATTCTTACAAACTCTTATTCCTATATCTTCATCTTAGTTGAGTTAAACATCTGCAGAAATGATCTTATTGCTAATTTTCTTGTAGGTGCCAGGGAAATGTGGGAATACAGAAAGATTTCAGCGACAGTCAAATGTTTTAAAGCTGGTCGCTATATGAAGGCTTTGAAATTCCGTTCTCTTTGCACGCCCAAGACATAAAAAAGTGAATGACCAAGTTCCATTTGAGAAAAGTATAGGTATTGCAAAACTCACAAATAACCAGGAAGATCTCCGAAATGGTTCAGTTTACAAAGAATTTTATTTGGGCATAAATTGTATCTTTTGGCCATATCTACATTTTATACAGTAAGATTTAGTCTCTTACAGTTTACCGGTTATGCAAAAGTCATCCAGAGCAAACAGGACTACACAGGCTATAATCAGAAAATTCAAGATATACATTTCATTTGTGATGACATTCTAATCAAAATCGCTTAGCTATTTTCGAGAAAATGAAAAATTTCGAAACATTTTCCATTTAAAGGGTAGTTTAGCATCAGGAATTCTCTCTCTCTCTCTCTCTCTCTCTCTCTCTCTCTCTCTCTTTATTCAGGGGCCTCAAAACATATTTTCGGTGAAATCTCGGCATCAAGTTTTTGGGTGGAATACAATACTTCATCTGCTTACTATAGGTACATAGTCGAGAAAGTAACAAAGGGTTGTATATGTTATATCCCTTCCTGTGTGAGCATGGAAACAATATTACGAAGTCAAAAGGTTGTTCTGATGTTTTCAACTGCGCATTACTTAAGCTTTAGTTTCAAATCACAAAGTGCCCATGTAATCAGACAACAGCAGTGATCGTAATGTACTGTTGTCAAGCGCTGTACCTGCCAAAAGTAGACCCGAGTGAGTAGGCGCGCGCAATCCTATTGGTTACTTTACAGAAGGCACAAAGAGTGCCAAAGAAAATCTTCGGCGGATTTTATATCTTTTTCTGGGGCCTTAGATTTTAACCCCTTCAAAGGCGTGCCCTGTACCAGCCGATAAGATATGGCTACCAATCATGCTAAGAGGTCTGTATGACAAAGGAATTCACTCACTGAACCTTTTTCTATTTTAGCCAATATGATCCAGAGCGTAAGCATATATTTCGTTTCTGCGCCATTTTGTTGTGGTTATTGGCGTAACTATTTACCAGGGGTGGTGTACCCTTGCACCGTGACCGAAAGCAAGCAACGAAATGCCCATGGCTTCTTGCAACGATAAATAATGTGACATAGACACGAGGTGCAATGAGATTTTCCTTGGCGCTCTTTGTACAGGAGGGACAGAGGAAACTGATTCGACAGTCACATGTTTTATAACTAAGCGGCCGCCATACGCTGGTCTTAAAGTTTCGTGCTGTTTCTTCCATGATATTGTGGGAAACAATTGAATAGCAACAGCTTTTGAAACATGAGAGATATTGAAAACTTAAAACAAAAAATAATGGGTATCTCCTGTGTCACCAAAAAAAAAAAAAAAAAAGTTATCTGGAGCAAATTGTGTTATTGTATAATTTTTGTGTCGTATATTCTTACGTAATTATTCTCTCAGCGCACAGCCCCGCCCCTGGACAACAATCATCTTTCTTGCCATGTTTCTAAATATACACAAATATGACACAGTACTCGTGTCTTTAGCGAGTTTTTTTATAATTGCTTATTAAACCTACAGTTTATAATTATTAAGTAAGATGGATTATCCATTATTTTCGGGTAACCCCATGTCTGTCACAACGAATTGACCTTTTCAATGGTGAAAGAATTATCAAAATAGATTAACCGGTTTCTTAGATTACCGATGTACACAAATAGTGCATTTTTTCTCTTTATGATATTAATATAGGTTAAAAGTATTTATACTCGACCATCCATAATGTAACGCTTATACGCCACTGTAATGGATCTCATTACATCCATTTCATAACGACGCTGCTAACCACCAATCAAAAGATCCACGTGGAGCAATCAATACTTTGCTGGCTGCGCACATTCCCACGTAGCTGAAAGCGTAACTATCGATTCCCGTACATGAAATAGACCTACCCTGTTTATTTAATAATAAATGTTAATATTGTAAATAACATTCTAATAACTTGTCTTTTCATTTTTGAAAGTCTACTGTTTTAAAGGTTATAGCACATACATGCTCTTGTATCGTTATGTCAAGGCCAACATAACAATAACAGTTGAAGACGCAACTATCGACTCTCGTATGTATAATCGAATAACAAATACGTGATCAAAATGTTGGACACCAGTAACAATAACATGGAGCTTAAAATGTTAAATGTTCTAGCTTGACTCATGGTCGAGCATAAGTAGTTGTAAGAAACTTGGATATAATGACAATTAAGATGCTCGTATAAATATGTATTATGAAACTCGTATCTTAATTGCTCCATTATGCTCTCATTGGATAATATATATTGTGTAACAATTCAACCGTAAGGCATTCATAAAGACCAAACTCTCGAGTGGAGCTGTTAAATTTGAACTGCTCATAGCTATTAAAGAACTTAAGCAGACGAACATTTAGTATTTCCATTTATCATCTGCTAAATGGCAATATGCCATATACAAGTTTTTATCATAGATAATATCATAAGACATCTGATCTAAACGATAAATTCTCGGGCGGAGCGAGTTTATCTAGGAAGGTCAGATTACCCAGTGATATTTATCTAGACTACCTATTTCATAAATCAAATATAACTTTAAATACTATATCACAAAGATTTGACCAGAAAATGTTAAATTGTATAAAAATAACATAAAATATATTAATTTCGGTAGTGTAATTAGACTTGCCGAGGATTGCCAACTGAGGAAAACGAAACCCAAGAAATACATGCATTTCGAGTGAGTGAGTGAGTGAGTGAGTGAGTGAGTGAGTGAGTGAGTGAGTGAGTGAGTGAGTGAGTGGGGTTTAAGGGCCCGTCGACAGATGCATTTCGATCTTCTCTTCTTATTATAATAGATAACCACTTTTAATCTCAACAATTGTAACAAGCGACAGCATTCTTTTGATTATTTTGTTGTTGTAAAAGGTAGACGCACGGGCGTTTGCAAGCAAGCATTTCTTAATCCTAATGCATTATCACAGAAGCGAGTGTTTCGCATATCTAGTCTTCTTATTAAAGGGCAAATTTCAAGGAATAAACGGCGTGAAAATTAGTGCACCATCAAAACTACAGAAAATATATTGAATGCAATACATGATCATATCCATTCGTTTCGCCTTAGGACAACCCACTATGCTGGCAAAGAAATAAAATACTTGGACGCACGTTTGAATATGAAAAGTATGCAGGATCTTTTCCGGCAGAAATATCCAGAGTTTGATGTTAAATGTGATTTTTACAGAAAGTACTTCTCGGAAAATGCTAATTATGCTTTAGGCCGCCTACAAATTGATGTTTGCAGCAAATGTGAGGAACTAGAAGTCAAAATAAATAGTCCTCATAATACTGACAGTAGCAAGAGGGCAGCGCAAATTGATCTTGATATACACAAGCGTAGGAGTAAGAGATTTTATACTGTCATAAAGCAAGTGGAACTAAAGGGACGACCATGTTGCTGGATTGGCATTTGACCTTATGCAGATTTTGGCTTTACCAAACATCCCTGTACAAGAAACATTTTACCTTAGACAGTTATGGGTAAACAGTTTTAGCATTTATAATATCAAATCCAGGCATTGTATCGTGTATCTGTATCATGAAGGTGAGGGAAAGAAGGGGGCCAATGAAGTATGTTTCTTTTTATACGATTACGACTACTCTGCCAGAAAATATTACAGAACTACACTTCTTCTCTGATGGAGCCCCAGGGCAATACAAAAATCACACCCTAATCCGAATGTGCCTAGCATTGACACAGCTGAGAAAAATAAATAAGATCTTTCATCGATTTCCAGAAAGGGATTATTCATTTCTTCCATGTGATCGTGTGTTTGGTGTACTTAAAAGAAAAATATCAAAATGTGATAGATTTTAAACTCCCAAAGAATCTGTGGATTGATTGATTGATTTGCGGGTTTAAGGACGCTCAACTTCTAGGTCATCAGTGCCCTAAATATGTGGAGCTGATAGCTAATGTTATTACAGGAATAACTGTGACTATGGCACAGACAGAGAGCATTATGCATTTTGACAAGTGTTGGCCACAATTTTACAAAAAGAATGTGATTTCTATGGAAACAGCAAGTAAGGATTTCCAAGAAATAAGAAAGAATCATTTGCAATTTCCCAGTATAAGGAATTTATTTACGAGGCTAATAAGCCTAGAATAATATGAACACGTCCGTTTATCAATAGTTGTCTGACACATACATTCTGTTTGCTGAAAACGCGTTCAAATTTTCACATGGCCCTGGAGCCAGCTTATCCACAACTCAAAGTGCCCATTCAGAAAAAGAAAATGGAGGACATACAAAAGCTGATGAAGTATATACTCGTACATGAGAAGATGAACAAAAATGTTATGAAGATCTATTGCAGTAGCCAGTGATTTCATAAAACATTCTTTAGAAAGAGTTGAATGAATCAGCTACCGTAATTTGCAAATTACTTCTCCAAAATTCTTAAATGTACTACAAATGTCCATGTGCTTTTTCATATTGTGTTGTTTATGATTGTATCTATGTTATTTAAGATGCTGAACATCAATATTATAACAAAAACTACATTTTTAAGAAAGTACTCAGGGGTCTCCGTCTAGGGGATATGTGAATGGCAACCACAAGGTACCCAAGCTGAGCAGAACATTACTTCCACTTACTGGTGTTTTGCTCCTCACTGTAACTTTTCTATCTAACCTTACCGTGGTCATCTCTTGTTCTCTTCCGACCCCAATGCTATTAGCGTTCCCGAGGGCTAGGGAGTCTTTATTTTTCCAACCTCTCTATTTCTCTAATTTCTCTATAAAACCTTAACCCCTAACATGCTGATCTGTCATGGCATGTAATACGTCCTCTGATTGGTAATCAGAGGATATGGTCGGTGAATTTATTTTGATAATTCTCC
Source organism: Tenodera sinensis (assembly GCA_030765045.1). Taxonomy (NCBI): domain Eukaryota; kingdom Metazoa; phylum Arthropoda; class Insecta; order Mantodea; family Mantidae; genus Tenodera; species Tenodera sinensis. The sequence continues at coordinate 25,315,953 of CM060961.1, read as the reverse complement.
CGGTCAGGTCGGTGAGACCCGTAAACCAACGACAGGTGTGGACCTCCAGACATTCTGGGGGTTGTGAGAGAATGATGTGACCGTCAAAGCATAAAAATATGGTGCTCTCTAAAAAGCGGTTACTATTACTGCTATTGCTCTCTTCTTCCATCAGTGAAAAATATTGGAGAGCAAGAGGATTAATGACTTCATTGTCAGAAATCCAGCATTAGCTAACAACAACAACTTTTAATCTCAAATAAATCTCATTTTATTTTCAACATTAATAAATAACGTTTCTTCTGGAAAAATACATTAATTATTGTAAGGACAGTCGCTAAAAGACACAGTTGTCTAATTAACATAGAGTGCTATTTTGATTGTTAATCAGTTGTAATGTGTAATGAATTTTTTTCAGCGATTTATGGGATGCAGTAACTAAACAAAGAATGAGCTAGTGATAATTTGTACAAAACAAAAGAATGACCAGGTGACCATTCGTATAGGATTCTTTGACGCCTCTATGCATGAAATAGCCAGGAAACACATGTTTAGCCTAATTTATAACTTATTATTTTGCCTTTTGGTGAACTCACAAGTTAAGGAACACTGTTGTGGTGAACATCTGCGGATATCCTTCGGTGTAGTGTGTAACGGAACTTTATCGTTCTGCTAATATCGTGTGCTCCTGGATTATTTACCGATGTGGATTGCTTGATGCTTGGCAGTTTGTAACGTACGAGTATAATTGGCCTAGCTACAGATGAGAGACGTAGGTACGATAGTTAGCCGGATGTTTTCTGTTGCATGCAGAAGAGTTTAAACGTCAGTTGACCCACGTTATGCGCCTGGCCTTGCATACGAAATATCCGGGAAGATGTCCTTCCCACTCCTCTTGTAGACCTTCACCGCATTTTCGAAAGGAGCTCCTCCTTTATAAATGAAGTGCATTTAAACAGCGAACCCGAATCGTCTGCTATTTACCGCTAGCGAGGTTTCCCTTCTCATGCATGTCATAAACAGAATATTCCTTATACTATACTTATATTATTCATATCTCACATTGAAGACAGGGAAATGACTTACATATATAAAAATTCTACGCTGCTGTAACGTTTAAATCTCATCCTTTTCCGTAGTTATGCAAGAAGTTCTTTACAATGGTGGACTAGGCCCTCGAGAGCAAGAGGAAACGATGGAATTCGTGCATCATTTTTATACGCCAATTATGTTTTTTGGATATTAGAAACAACTTCGGTGATGTTATTTTCGGCATTCAGCCTAATTACCTTTTAATTTCTCTACCACCTCGCCAAAAGTAGAGGAAGTATTGCATTCCAGGACAAAATGCGTATGGAGATTTCACAGGAAATACACGTTTCGAGGTATCCTCAATAATAAATACATTTTTAGAAAAAGTGCGTGTGAACAAAACTGTAAAATGTCTTGAAAATTTGATCACACTGTCGTATATTTAAGGCATTTACATGACAAATAAAATGCAGGACATATTGCATTTTCTGGGGACACCTGTGAAGTCCACTTGATTCGGAAGGAATTTCGTGGATTATTGTAAACCTCATTGCATAAAAATGTAGATATCTTTAAGGCACACAAGTTATGCCAAATAATTTTTTGTAGAGTTAACTATTTCCTAAGCATTCCTTTTTATTGATTTGCTTTTTAAAATACTTTTAATTTTTTGAAATAGGAGGTCGTTGTTTTTTGTTTTTTGCCCATGTAAAGAGAACGGAAATTCAAAGTCAGCACATAGAGATCAGCTTTAGAAAGATATGAGTATCGTTTAGGTTATTGTGCTCTTCTTATAATACAACGAAACGTGTAATGAAGGTTTTGTGTATATTAGCAAGATACAAGGTAAGCTTTTGTAAACGTATTAAAGAACTCACAGATTTGTTTTTGTAAGATCAGCTATTTATTGGTTTGGACTTTTCAATACATTTGTGACTGTAGTGCTGTCGCTATTTAGTTGTCTATGAGATGTCATGAAGGAGTATGGAAGTTCAAGGCAGGATATAGCGACGCGCTCTTAAATGTTTGACAGTCGGTATGGTTTCCTGTAACCCTCCTTTATGTACATACCACAAAATGTGTAAATATTTATCTCGATTTAGATGAAGTAGAGAGATACATAAGTTATTGGTAACAATAATTTGTAGAAGCTATATAAAAATAAACAGTAGTGGGTATAAAAGCCTTCGTAATGTATTACAGTACTACGTTTGTTTTGCTTGTCATTTTAACTTTGTGGTCCTCTGGCAACAGTTACTGCGGGTTTGTTGATTTGCTTAAAGTCAGTGTACAAGTATGACGGAAAGACATTAGATTGGCAATGGCCTCTCTGTCATAAAAATATCTCAAACATATGCCATTTTAATCAAAACCGTTAGAGCCATTTTCAAGAAAATCAAAAGTCCCTCAACATTTTATAGTAAGTGTTACAACTAAAGTTAACCACAATTAACATTAACATTATATGTTATTGCCCTTATCTCACAAATACTAAAGCAAATTATTATTATTATTATTATTATTATTATTATTATTATTATTATTATTATTATTATTATTATTATTATTATTATTATTATTATTATTATTATTATTATTATTATTATTATTATTATTATTATTATTATTATTATTATTATTATTATTATTATTATTATTATTATTATTATTATTATTATTATTATTATTATTATTATTATTATTATTATTATTATTATTATTATTATTATTATTATTATTATTATTAATATTTATTTAGTAATATTATAGCGCCCACATCCATTGTTTGGGGGTAGCGCGTTTGCCTCACATTCAAGAAGTCTAGAGTTCGACTCTCGGTTAGAGTGGTAAAACAAATGAAAAGAAGAAAACATTGTTATAATGATATTAAATACAGTTAAACCGATGAACGAGTAACAATTTACGGTTGCTGAACAATTAAACAGAAGAAGAATTATATAATGCATTAAATAATCATTACAGCATATATCGTGTATTATCGTGCAAAAGGCTCAGGTTCAGTAACCAATTTGGTCTGTGAATGAAGCACAACGGGAAAATGCAACTATATTTTGTTCGCTGTGAATCTTCGCATTTTCACACCGTTAGGTTAGCACGCCTGTAACATCGTGTGCATCACATCCATTGACCTTTTAGCCCAATGCAGCAGCTGATGGAAAGTAATAGATTCATTATTAATCAAATAATAAGCAAATGGAGTATCACTGGATCCCGTTGTTACAATGACGAAGTTGAAGTCTAATTACACCAATGGTTGCGTCAATGAATTAACACTTGCAAGAGAAGCTAGTGGAAAATTACATGTTCCTACTTTTATAAAAGTTTTAAAACTATATTTGGTTTTAGAAAATTTTATTGCGAGAAAGCGTAATTGTTAGTCTTTAGTGTAGATGTTGACAACATGGCTCACACAATTCTAAAAAGTTTTTCTAAAGCTATATTTATGGAAATTAACATATGTTCTTTTTATTTATAGCATAAGCTTGTTAATATCTCAGAAGACAGGTATTTGAAATAAAAGAATATTTATTGTTTGAAGTTACTGGATATAGCGTTGATTTTATGGACGAAAGACGAAAAAAGATACTTGTGTAGACATCCGGTTACTGTAGTGAAACTTGAGCAGTCAAATATAAAATTTTTAACACAAGTACCAACCTAATAGTTTCGAAATAGGTATATACAGAATGAATATGCTGAAATGCACAGAACAATGTTAAAAGCTTTTAAATTGTATCTATGAAGATTTTAAAGAAGACTATATTAAATCATTTCTGGTGTTGGTTATATAGTTGTCATATCGTTTGCGTGTTTTAAATTAAGATCATTTCTATGGCAATTAATATAGTGTAATGAGTTTTTTGCACAATTCTCCATGCCTCTTCAATATCTGTGTCATTGTCCACATCTTAGACTTCAAATTGAATCTCCACTGTCGTTCGTATTATTTTCAAACAACCCGCTTTGAGTCGCAGAATCAACCATTAAGGGGACGGTGTAGTTTGAAGTGGTCAAAAATATCATTTTTTTGTTTCTTCTGTCTTAAAGAATTTTCCAAAATTTTCTGTACAAAACGATATATTATTTATGCAGTTTGTATAATTATTACCATTTTTCAAGTGATTTTAAGTGGAGCATGCTGTCTTTTAAATTCAGGTATGCCATTTTGCCATACTTCTTAATACTCTCCTTTCATGGAATTTAGTGCCCAAAGAGCAACCTAAACTTCAACAAAAGAGGCTAGATTAAAAAGAAAGCAAGTAGAGAAGCAGCTGGAGGACCTTTATGAGAATAATGATGACCATGATCCTGAATGTGTTGAGGTAGACTTGCAGAACATCAAAAACTTCAACATTCTCTCAATATGTATATTTAATGTGAAAAGATACATTTTCCTCAGGAACTATAAGGCATAAATTTGACTTGAAATTTTGTACACTTCTTTGTCACTTATATATGTCCTCTGTGAAGCAGTTTTTTTAAAGTTCAGTGCTTATTATACAATGTGAAAACTGAAAAGCTGTAGAAAAATTGCTTACAAATTCTATACATCTTTTTGCAATTTAGTAACTATTTTTGTAGACTTAACCAATTCTGCTTCCCAGAGTAGTCAAATAGGTTCAGAATATGCATTATTTTTGTCAAGTTTGTGTTTCAATTGGTTCCAAAAGAAGAGGTACTTAAGTTTCTATGTTTTTGGAAAATATATATCAATGTATATTTTACATATTAATTTTTAAAAAAATTATTTTAATAGTTAGAACCATGAAACAAACAAAAATGAATGAGTGTGTCGGGTTTAAGGGCCCGTCAACAACTAAACAAAAATATTTTTCATTTTATTCTTATTGTGTAGTAAAAATTTGTATAGTATTTTGTGTATTGCGAATTTTGTCAATTTGCTCACTATCCCCATTGAATCAAAGCCTTCTAAATTATGGTATCTTGCTAAGGTAGTATATCTGTTGAGTTGGCGGTATTGTTATCGGAAACCCGAGGTGACGATTGTTTTGTTTTATTAACAATTGATTTAAATAATAACACACACGATCGTGCAATGACTTTTATAGCTTAGGTTGTTACTCAACTTTGCGGATTGTTTACATTCCGAAAAACAGCTGTTTCAGAGAGCATATACTAAAACTAGCGCCTCCTTGGTGTACTTAAGCGACACTGTATTTTACTTTGAGAAGCTAGCATGACCTACTTTAAGAAGAGTGTTCTACTTACCAGAGCCAGTAGAGGCAAGGTCTCCATTGTTGAGGCCGGGTTGCTCTGATCTGTGAGGTGACGGGGAGATGGTAGGTAGACATACCGACCGCGGTGATTCACCGGGTGCCAGTTCATATCCGCCTCACTGGGGAATGTTCTTGTTATATCGTCAATACTTCCAACCCCCTCCACTCGCTGCCTCACTTCCTTATTCAACATAACCTAACAAATCATCGCTTGTGTAACACTTGACAATAGCAGTGTAAGATCATAGGCCCCCAAGCTTCCTCAGAGACGCGGGCTTTGAAGAGCTACTCTCGTCATACAGGTTCCTTACAGGAAGTGCCTATTCTAGTTGAATAAAGCGTCCCATATCTCAATAATACCAAAAGTGGCTTTCTTCAGGCGACACCAACAGAGCATTTTATTTTCTAATACTTCCCTACAGTAATTGGAGGAAGTATTGCTTCCACCTAAAAATTAGGTACAAATATTTCACTGTACGTAGGTACGAGTTTTAAGGTCACCTAATAAAAGGATCCCTTTGTACGTGTGTGAATCAAGATGTGAGATATTGCTCGAGATAAACATTTGCATTAATTAATTTTCTTATAGGTACAACGAAAATACAGTAGGCTTTAAGTGATAAATCTTTGAAGAACTGAACGCATTGCATGTCAAAGCTATGTCCGGACATAAAAAATGAACAGCGACTTCTCTTTTGAAAAAGGTATAAATAATTAAAAATCCAAGCATTTAACAAGCAATATCTTGCAAAGCTTCACTCCACAAATTAAAAAATAAGTTTTTACGTAATTTGTGTGTTTAAACGAGATCTACATTTTTTTTTTATTTTTTTTTTATTTGTGACAATATCTTGTCTGTCTCTTATGGTTTATTAATTATAAGTTATGCAAAGCCATCCAAAATGAGAATATTCCTAGAGAATCCAAGATATACATTTTATTTGCCATGAAAATATGTTAAAAATATAGTATTTTAATGAAAATCGTTGAGAAAATCGTTGAGAAAATCATCACTTTCGAGAAATGCTCCTTGTAAAACAGTAATCTGGGATGAGGCATTTTCTTGGAGATCTTCGTGTCGCATCCTTAGAAGATGCTGAACCTAACTACCAAATTTGGTATTTAACCGACTTTCGTTTTTGAGTTATGCTGCTCACAGACACATGCGCGCGGACCTTTTTTTAAAAATTATTTTTATTCAGAGGACCTCAAAACATGTATTTACACTAAAATTTCGGTATCAAATTTTTGGGTGGAGTGCAATACCTTCTTTACTTACCGTGTAATGGTAGAGAAAATAAAAATGAAATCATGGAAACATACCAAACATCCATCTTCAAAGGATGGGACACAAAGATATTCATAAAAGCCACCCCATCCCAGACTACCTTTTTGATAGAGCATTTTTCGAAAATTTTGATTTTATCAAAACTGGCTTTAATAATTTGGATTGAAATACCATATGTTTAAGACATTTTCATGACGAATGAAATGTATATCTTGAGTTTCCTGGGAATATCCAAAGAAGTCGTCTTTATTCTGCGTGGCTTTTGCATAATTGGTAAACCTCAAAGGACAGACAAAATCTTACTAAACAAGAAAATGTAGATCTGTTAAAGCAGACGAGTTAAACCATCACAAAGCGACCAACTCCTAAAAAGGACTTGACTATCACTTAGGCCCTACATTCCCAAATTCTCATTGTAGTTACCTACAAGGAAATATGTGCTAAAATCACATCTAAAAATGTTTACCTCGATTAATATGAAGCGGATAGAAGAATAAACTTGCGTGAGAATAGTTAGTTGAAGAATGGGTAGAGAAAATCATGGGAGTGTAACACATACTATTTTTACTATCAGTAGTACCCTGTAAACTTGATTTAGTTATGCAACTCTTTTACTTTTGCCTAGTAGTAATGAAAATTACCTTCGTATCCTTAATCTATCTACAACATATTAAACAACAAAATCAGTTATTCAAATTATGCAAATAGAGGTACTTTTATAATAATGTCTGATAACTCTGTCATGTGACACTGAGTTTCCATTGCAACAAGCAAAAGAAGCATATGGCATTGTTCTGTTACATATTCAGGCAATTAAAATAATTTGCATTTTGATACAGTCAAATGTAACAGATTCCGACCTTGATGGCGTCATACAGGGAATCCCAGCGTTTAGTATGACACGCAAATATAGTAGGGACCTCAAGGAGACAATTGGGCGGAGTACTGAGGATGTGCTCTACTTGTGGAGAATTGCATTCTTTTGTTTGAGACACCGGCAAAACGCTACCTATTATTTAACTATCAAAATAAACTGTAAAATATTCTAAATATAATGCTGGTAACTTGTGGCAGCAACGGTATTATTATTATTGTTATTATTATTATTATTATTATTATTATTATTATTATTATTATTATTATTATTATTATTATTATTATTATTTAATCAGTTTTGTTTAGTGTGTAACGCATCTTCCGATAGCCCTTCTCCATTCTTCTCTGTTATTGCAGTGTTCATTTTCGCAATTGAATCTCTCCATTACCTGTGTGACGTTATCCTTCCAAGTTATTGTTGGTCATCCTCTCTTTCGATTTTACGATGGTACCCTCTCCAAAACACTTTTCGGTACTCTATCTTCAGGTATTCATTGTTGTTGTAGTGTTTAACGCCCGCTTTTACTACTGCGGCACCGCAGGCGGTGGCACTGATGATACATGGAATGAAGATGGAGCACCGGAGAATGAAACCGGAGAAATGTACCGATATAGTAAGTCCATTAATGCTATACGTTCCTGAACATTGTATGTCTACCTGTAATGTTATATGTAGTTCATTTTATACATTCCGAAAAATGGATGAATTGTATATGAAACACAGCGTATTTAAGTTAACAAACTTAAATATATGAATTGTCTTAACAAATACAGTAGGTATGCAATTAAAATGATAATAAATGCGTTTATAATACAGTAGAACTCGGATAATTCGAACGTCTATAATCGAAAATGTAGAACGAGGATTTTTCTTGGTCCCTTCAATTTTGTATTAAAGCAACGTAAAAAAAATCATATGTGATTGGAATTTTATTTTTCTTAATTCGAAGTTTTTATTCAGAAATATCAGTCCAAAATTAATCTAAATGCGGAAATTTAATATAATAACTTCGTCCATTTGTTTCTGCAAAAGAGGTCATCGCTCCGGGGTTGTTTGTTTTGTCGGAATGCAGTTTGGGGGTGGAATAGCTTTCCTATCTGTCGGCCTTGAGCTTCTATATCTGCCCCTACATCCCCTTGTTTAAAACACATGCGTCTTTAGTTGTCGCTTGAGCTCCTTACTGTTCAATGTGTTGCAAATCGATGCGACTATGTCTCTTAGTAAATCCCGTATCCAGTACAAGAGCAATTTTTGCGGGAAAAGTCGCCGTCTTTCGAGAAATTGAAAATGATTTGAAAAAAAAAAAAAAAATATGAAATCGGGAAAGAATACGGGATACTACTGAACACTTTGTGAGCTTATCTGAAGAATAAGCAGAAAGTTTGAAGCAGTGTCTCGAGTGAAAACGGGAAGAGTGGAAAAATAATGAGATAACCGGAGAACCCTGATGGATGTATGTACTTGTATTGCTAAAATGTCAGTTTTAGACGTAACTTTTGTAATTCGAATTTTTAGATATTTCAATTTTTTTCTTGTTCCTTCAACTTCGAATTATCCTAGCTCCACCATAGTTGGTTTAGTTTCTTCAATATTTTCGTATTCCCCTCAAAATGTTCCTTATGGCGGCCTTGGGTCAAGAAGAACGGTTCTGGTGAGACTTGGAATCGCCTCAACGACTTCAGCCAACTTTGTCGGTGATCTTCACCTTACCAAAGAAGCTCTCTTCTGTTTTCTAACACGAAACCAGAGTAATCACAGAATTGGCAAAGGCCGGAAGTTGTATCAATTAAGTGACCACTCTGGCATGAAACCAAGGTCTCATGATGACGATATTACAAAATAAAGGAAAAAAGACTAACACGATTTCTAGCTTACAAGGAACTCTTTTGGATCAGAGCAGCATATGACATAAGGGGCATTAGGGGTGGCTTGCATTGGTATCTTGGATCTTTTGGCACACAGTGGTTCATTTATGGGTGCATCCAGAACATATCGCAGGCCAAATGACCTCGACGAGTCCCTAAACCTCACTCACTCTCATTCACTCATTCACTCGCTCACTCACTCACTCACTCACTCACTCACTCACTCACTCACTCTCTCACTCACTCACTCACTCACTAACTCACTCACCCACTCACTCACTCAATCACTCACCTATCATAGATGCCTTTAAAATGCTCGTTATTTAAAATAACTTTCTTACACCTATAACGAAACAGTACTAAACTGTGTATGGAAACTTTTATCTCGATAACTAGAAGGATAACTAGGTAGAGGAATAAAATGTTGCAAGAATAGTTGGACCGTCTTTGTGGTCTACTGGTAAGCGTGCTAGCTTTTCAACCTAGACGCCCCGGTTTCGATTACCAGCTGGGCTTGAGCACTTTTCTTTAACCAGAATAAACCCCTATCACCTACTGAGTCACAAATTCGATGTGAATGTGTTTGAAGTTACAAACGTGAAAATCCACGTTGCAACAGGTAGCATAAATTAAAATATAACAGCGAGACGACTTCTTCAAGTGGTGAACGAATTTTGGATTAATTAAAGTAATATTTTACAATGCATTGTGCAGTGCACAGAAAAATCTCAGAGCCAAGGAATTTCAAAGTGCGGCTTACTCTATCGGTATTCCCAAGGTGGGCTAATGGAGCATTCCCAGACGACATAACACCTGTTGAGTCATGCTTGGTAAGTGCTTACGTTCATACAAACATACCCTCTTTTGTTATTAGTTTCTATAGTTACCGCCAGTATTTACCAGCGTCAGCAACGTCAGAGATTTTCCCCTCTTCAGATAAATATAGGTACTTTTCTTTCCTGCCTGTATTCTTTCCTTCAGAGGCTTCAAACCGAGTAATAAAGGAACGCCTTAAAAACATCTGTTGCATTCACATGCCTTTCTATACTAACTCCTCTACAAATCATTCTTACAAAAGATTATGCTTCTAGCTACTTCTTGTTAGTCGAGAAAATTCATTACACATTTTGTTGCAGGCATAAAAACATCTGATGTGTTGCACTCACATTATTCCTCTACTCAATCTTGTACAAGCTGTTCCTACGAACGCTTATACCTCTATGCACTCCATGATAATCGAGATAAATATTTACAGAAACACCTAATTGCCAATTTTCTTGTGGGTACAAGGGGAATATGGGAATACAGTAGGCTTCAAGTACGGTCGAATGTTTTACAGCTAATTGCTATGCGATGACTTTGTAATTTCATTTTCTTTGCAGGGTCAATAGATAAAAAAGGGAATCATGGTTCTCGTTCGAGAAAAGCATAAGTGTTGGAAAATTCAGAGAAATAACAAGGAGTATCTACGAAATATTTCACTCCACAAAGAAATGCATTTGATGTAAATTGTATGTTTTAACGAAATCTATATTTTTTGGATTGTAAGATTTGGTCTATCTCTTGTAGTTTACCAGCTATACAAAAGTCATCCAGAGTAAACAGGACTACGTGGTCTACAGCCAGAAAATAGCAAATATTTATTTCATATGCCATAAACATATTTTAAACATACGGCATTTTAACCAAAATCGTTAGAGCCATTTTTAAGAAAATAAACATTTTCGAAACATTTTTCATGTAAGGGGGTGGTATAGGCTACAGGAATTTTCTTCAGTCTTGGTATCGTATTCTTGAAAGATATTAAGCTTAAATACCAACTTTGGCTTTTAACTGACTTTTCGTTTTTGAGTTATGCTGTTCTCAGACAGACATACAGACTGACAGACAGACAGACAGACAGACAGATAGACAGACAGATTGGCGCACACGCACACACACACACACACGGCCAATTTGCTAAAATGCCTTCTTGTATTCAGGGGACCTCAAAACATATATTTCCGATGAAATCTCCCAATCAAATTTTTGGGTAGACTACAATACTTTCCCTACATACTATACGTACTAGAGGAAGTAATAAATATTTTGTTAACAATGCTGTCAATTACCATGATCTTGGAGCACTTTTATTATTTACGTTAATGATCTCTAAGCCAGCATTGTTACTAAATCTTCGATCAATTACTTGTTTTCTAATATCTTAGCAGTTACACTAACCACTCAAAATGATATACCTTTACAGTTTATAAAATTTAATATAAGATAAATTACTGGTGTAATTGCCAATAAATTAGTGTGAATGGTAATAAAATGACCAATATAGATTTGCTTATAATATTTGTAATTATGACCGTTGCTATTCAACCAAGTTTCTAGGATGGAGCACTCGCATTGATTGTATTCCAAATAAAATTATCAAAGGTACCTTCGTAGCAAAACTACGTCAGAAAATTCACTAATTTTGGTCTATCATGGACACATTTGTACTCTTCAGTTATGGTATACTTTTGTGCCGCAACCATCACTCGGTCAACAAACTATTTATATTACACAAAACAGCTCTAAAACCTTTGTATGGTGTTCCTCCGAAAACACACTATAAACCTCTTTTTATGGATCTGGGCATAATATTAACAAGTAATTATATTAATCGATATAAGTGGGTTAGCAAGACGATGAATATCTTTTGGATTATAGGTCACAAATTTTCTAAAAAAAGTTGTCTCAAAATATACCTACAAGAGATTGATACGCAACATATTGTTGTCAAATCTTAATGTAAAATTGACGAATTTTATAATATAAATTTTAATGTGTAAGCTTTTTCTTCACGTTGGTATCTGTAAAGTCTTGGCAATAAATTATGTACTTATACGCGGGTCACTGGGTATGTATTGAGACACGAAAAATTGGCCACCCCCGCGGAAAGCATGTTGATTTGTTAAAATAACCGACTCATTAGAAACGCAATGGTAGAAGTGTTGCACCATTCATTTTTGCTCAGTTTATGTTTGAAGTCTAGAAAGAGTGAACGCTTTTTTCAAGTGCTATGGAGATTCAGAGAGAGCATTTTCGTGCAAATTTGTACGAGTTCAAATGTGGCTTAAATGAAACGCAGTCACTTGAGTGTTTCAGGGATGCTTTCGAAGGCTATTCTTTGTCACGTGCCACTGTGTTCCACTAGGCTGCAGAATTTAAGAGGGGCGGAAATCTCTTAAGAAGTACATGGGTAGTAGGCTAAAGTATCGTCAGATTTTTTAGCACATAGCTATAGGTATAACAGCATTAAAATGCCATGCCTCTAACATGGGCACGAGAAAAAACGAACAGCAACCTACGACTTGAAAAAAGTATAAGCAGTTGAACATTGAAGCCAAGAGTTTGTTCTTCTTCCTCTTTACCTGATTATCCTCCCTTATGTAGGGTTTACACGCCTGTGCCTAGGGTCGGACACTTGTCGGGGAGCAGAGGAACCTATGGACTGGACACATTGAAGACCTGGAGGTACATTAAGGCCTCAACTGTGGGAACAGTATTACATGATTTGCAATTCCAAACCAGAATATTAACTTTAGACCGTAAATTTCCTAACCCTTGAGTTTCTAGCTATATTTTTCCTTGCTGCTTTCCACTTTTACAGCTAATAATTTTGCTCTGGTTCCCTGTAAACGATTCGTGATCTATAAAACCTAATTTGCATGGCAGTTATTTAGTGGCTTGATTTTTTCTCTTTCTTATGCAGTTGTCCTCCCACCTTCCAAAGTTGGCATTGCTTCACACCAATAAATTATAATCCTTTATTTGTATTCAAATTTATTATCACAGTATTATGTTTCACCAATATTTCACTTCCACTTTGGTTTGTAACACCGCAGAGTTACAAGTATAAACAATAGACTACTTGTGTGGTCTTGTCAGCTTCCGAATTTTTCAACACAGAGCTCCTGGATTTAATTTCTGGCTGGAGCAATTGAGTGTTTCTTTCATTGGAATCATTCCTTAACCTGCACAGTCTTGAAAATATGATTGTGAAAGGAAAGCGATTGTCGTTTATGACACAAATGAACAGATATGTGTTACACTCACATGACTTGTTCTACTCTATTGGTTTCTCTACTACTTATTCATAGTAGGGGAAACATTGCACCCAAACGAAAGTTTGATAACGAAATTTCACTGTAAATACAGGCTTTAAGCTCGCTGAATATAAAACAATTAGAAAAAGCTTAATGTGTGGTGTAGACGGGGGGGGGGGGGGGGGGGGGCAACATAAGTAAAAAAGAAGCACCAAGTTTGTTAGTGTTCCAAGAATGTCAATAACATTTTCTAATTCTTCCACAACAATCTAGCCCTTGCGCAAAAAACGTTTAGTTATTTTTTATTAATTCAAAATGATAGTAACGATTTGGATTAAAATACCAATGTTCAAGTTGTTCGTACTTTACACTTTATGAGAAAATTTGTGACATCCTGTTCATTCGGAAAAAAAATTATATAGTTTTTTACAATTGTTAAACGATAAGAGATTGACAAAAACTTCTATACAAGTTATTTAGATATCTTAAAAAGAGGCAAATTATTTCAAATAACTTTTTTGTTTCAAGAAACAGTTTCAGAGGTATCCGAAGCTACCACTCATTTATTTAGACAGATCTTTGCTTTTAATTTCCTCAACACTGGGTCTACTTTGATTAACATACCATAAGTTTTACCATATTATAATACAGATCTTCAATTTTCTGTAAATAATGTCTGCTGAAATCATCGTCACTCCGAATGAATTTTGTAAGATTTTGTGCACTAAAAAGACTGTAGAACTTACTAGTGCATACATTTCGCGCCTGTTCGGTCCCTAGGTTTGTCTGCTCCCCGACATGCATCTGACCCCAGGCTCAGGCTTGTAAGTCCTCCACATGGAGAGGGTAATCAGATAAAGGAGAAGATTAACCATTTATATTCGTTGACATTAGTTTGATTTTTCCAATACTTCATATTTGTTCTTAAGTGCCAAGTCACTATTCTTTTGTTTTTCGTGTTATCAGGCAAAGAACATGACATTTCAAAGGCAACATATAGTGAACCACTTTTCAAAGATTCGACTATCCATTCAGCCTCGTGTGTCTTCCACAAAATGTACGTATAGCGAAACTATATATATACCTGCAAATGTTTATCTCGATTAACATGACATGTGCAAACATAAAAATATTTTTGTAAATAGAAGAGATATAAAATAGCAGGGAATGTAATGTTCACTTTTATTAGCACATAGACTGTACTTAGCGACAACTGCATGTCGCCATGGTAACAGACTCCCCGTACCTGCTTCGATTTATTTATTGCACCTACCACTCTGATATGGGATGCAAACAGAGTAGCCATCGTGGAAGAAAAGGGCGATTGGAAAAGTTTTGTTCTTCTTTTTTTGGTAGATTATATAAATAAGGACTCGTTGCGAAACTCGTTTGTTAACTTCGTTAGTTATTCTGCACACACCTGCATTGTTGAGTGATTTGTGACTGTGGCTCTTCGGGCTGCAAAAAATGGGAGACGTGCAGCAAGTAGCGTTTAATAACAATAAAAGTTAGTAGTCATTTGTTAGAGTGGTACTTAAAATCTTATCTTATGTTGCTTTTTGAATAATATAAATAAAATGTCAAAAGATAAGAAACTGTCAATATTTAAACCTCAGGATGTACTTTCTATAAACGAAACCTTAAAATTAATTCTAAATTTATGTAATTTGTACTAATGTGAAACAAACCTCCAGAACTTACTTTGACAACATCTGGAGCTGGCGATTCTGTTTTAAAAGCCAAATAACATATCCATAGAATGTTCTTGTAAAACATTTGTAATCATAAAATTTACAATAGTTTATATTCAGTTCAACATGCAGTTTAGAACAGACGAAGACAGAGATTTCTGAAACTGCTTCATTCACTGTGGTCACAGTAACAAACAACTAATTGCACTTAGAACCTATAATTTGAAAACTATAACATTAAAATTATAAAAAAAAACTAATATAATTTACAGCTTGATTGATCTAAATTAAAAGCATACCTATCCCATATTGACCACTTGATACATGTTCGAAAAGTAAAGTATATCTGTATAGTCCCATTTTTTTAAAATAGTTCTGAGTGTGCACGTGAACAGCATAATCCAAATACGAAATTTCCTCTGAAATAAGTCGTTCGTTACATGACCGGATAAGTTTTTATATGGAAAATGTCGAAACTTTTTATTTTCTCAATAATGGCTCTGACAACTTACATTAAATTACTATATACTTAAAATATTTTAATGTCAAATGAACTGTATGTTTTGAATTTTCTGGGAATGCTCTCAGAAGTCCTCTTCATTTTGAATTAGTTTTGCGTAACTGGTAAACCGTAAGAGATAGACAAAGTCTTATTATGCAAATGTGTAGATTTCGTTAAATCTCACGATTACCTAAAATATTTTTTGTGGAGAATTAAACATTTCCTAGATATTCTTAGAAGCTGTTATTCTTTTCCCTCTCTTCGTCCCCTTCACCCATGTAAATAGAACGGAATTTAAAACCATCACATAGCGACCAGTAAAAGATTTCACTATCGCCTAAGACTGCTGTATTCTCATATTCCCATTATACGTACAAGGAAATATGTAATAAGGCCATTTGTACAATAGTATATCTCATTAACATAAAGTAGACAGAAGAATAAGCCTTTTTAAAGAACAGTTTGTACAAAAGCAAGTAAAGAAGTTCATGTAAGTGGAACAAATTAATTTTTAACACTGTCTTAACTGCTATCATGTTAAAGCAATATTCAGTCAGTTACAAAACTATAATATATTCCAGAAATCATACATCATAATAATACATTCAAAACCTCAAAATGCTATATTCACCAGAAAGAAGGAATGTTGATTTAGGCTTGAAGGTGACAGAATCAGTTCAGTTTTCTGTAATTACTACAAAGATTGTCTAATTATTTCTTAGTACTTAGTTAAGAGTTAAACAAGCCGAGGCGAAAATACGTTCCTTCACCAAGCCCTAGGCGTATGCAATCTGTATGACATCTAACAACGGGTACTATTGAAATGGAAAAGCAGAGATCTGCCATTGTTGTTGGTATTGATAAAACTGCATTTGTGGCGATGATCACAGCAGTGATGTTGGTGTTGAAGACGATGATGGTGGTGAAGATTATGGTGGTACTGATATCAGTGTTGAAGATGATTATGACGAAGATACCGCTGTAGTGGAATTATGACAATTATATGGTGATGACAACGGTGATAAGTGGTTTCACTGAGTGCTAATGGTGATATTAATGTTTATAACTCGGTGCAATAGGCGTTAAAAACTTAAAATGGTGAGGCAAATAAGCACTACAATAGCTCAAAATAGTACTAATCTAGGCATTATCAGTAATAATAAGCATTGAGGTAGCCACAATCGCTTACTCGTGTACCACCTACAAACACATTTTGACAAGCAGAACAGTAATCCCATATATTAAATGTATTAAATTTCACTATTTTGTAATGAGGTGTAAGCTGTAATTATAATTTCTTTAAATTTATACTCTTAAGTTCTACGTATTTATGTGACAAGTTGTAAGATTAGTTTTTAAGCAATTTCTCTGTTAAATGTTTCACACTCACACTCTGAGTTGTAAATTGCTATTAAATATTTTATGTGTTAATTTGCAGTAAGGCTTGTCGCGTTTTCAATTAAATAAGTCTAGTGTTTTTAGCGCAGTACTACATATCCACCCTAATGGAAATTAGAAAACAGTAGAACCATCGTATTTATGGACAAGGTGATGAGTTTATATTGAAATGATGGACTTCCCGGTAGTAAATAAATCGTCTCTTTTATTCTATTTGGACATTTAATGTACGCTACGCGTTATTGTGCTAAGTAGCCATTGTTTTTTTATTACTTCAAACAAACAACTGCTGACGTTAGGACAGGAATGCTGATATTGCAACCTACCTCAGGCATGTGTCAGTTTAAACATTAATTGCAATACTAGTTTAACATTGTATTAATAAATAATAATATTAATATATAACCGCCAACAATAAACATAGTGCAATTAGTATAGGCAGAAACTATGATAATAGTTCCCATTACAAAAGAAGTCATAAGCTCTTAAGCTACGAAAAGGCGCATTCTATGAAAATAGCCAATTGTAGGCATTATAAAACTGATATGCTATACTCCAATATGAAACATATTTATATATACAAGGCCTAATATTCTAAACTGAGGAACAAAATATACAAATGTCGAGCTCTTGTGATGACGATAATATCGTGATAATGATTATGGTTGTGTTAGTGTTGAAGATCGTAATGAGAACAACTACAGTTATATGATGATGACGGTGATGATGCAGGAGCGTTGAGTGCTGTTGTACTGTTGTGCAACTGATGATCACAAGACTATTATAGTGGTAATATGATAATGGTAGCGATGGCGGTGTTTAGGGCGGTGCTGCTGCTGATTGTTCATGATGAAGGCGATGATAGGGAAGGTGATTATGGTGGCGTTAATGTTGAAGATGATTATAATGATGAAGATAATTCCAGCGTTACAGTGATGTTGGCAGTGATAGTGGTGGTGGTGGTGGTAGTGGTGGTAGTGGTGCTAGTGATAGTGATGGTGGTGATGGTAGTGGTGGTGGTGGCAGTGGTGGTAGTGGTGGTGGTGGTAGTGGTGGTGGTGATGGCAGTGGTGGTAGTGGTGCTAGTGATAGTGATGGTGGTGGTGGTAATGGTGGTGGTAGTGGTGGTGGTGGCAGTGGTGGTAGTGGTGCTAGTGATAGTGGTGGTAGTGGTGCTAGTGATAGTGATGGTGGTGGTGGTAGTGGTGGTGGTAGTGGTGGTGGTGGCAGTGGTGGTAGTGGTGCTAGTGATAGTGGTGGTAGTGGTGGTGGTAGTAGTGGTGGTGGTGGCAGTGGTGGTAGTGGTGCTAGTGATAGTGATGGTGGTGGTGGTGGTAGTGGTGGTGGTGGCAGTGGTGGTAGTGGTGCTAGTGATAGTGGTGTTAGTGGTGGTGGTAGTGGTGGTGGTAGTGGTGGTGGTGGCAGTGGTGGTAGTGGTGCTAGTGATAGTGATGGTGGTGGTGGTAGTGGTGGTGGCAGTGGTGGCAGTGGTGGTAGTGGTGGTGGTGGTAGTGGTGGTAGTGGTGGTGGTGGCAGTGGTGGCAGTGGTGGTAGTGGTGGTGGCAGTGGTGGCAGTGGTGGTGGTAGTGGTGGTGGTGGCAGTGGTGGCAGTGGTGGTAGTGGTGGTGGTGGCAGTGGTGGTAGTGGTGGTGGCAGTGGTGGTAGTGGTGGTGGTGGTAGTGGTGGTGGTGGCAGTGGTGGCAGTGGTGGCAGTGGTGGTAGTGGTGGTGGTGGTAGTGGTGGTGGCAGTGGTGGCAGTGGTGGTAGTGGTGGTGGTGGCAGTGATGGCAGTGGTGGTAGTGGTGGTGGTGACGAGGAGGATTCTGCTCCTAAATATATGTAACGATATGTAACTGATGATGGTGAATCGGTGTTGATTATAACGATGTTAACGACAGAAGTGGTTTGATGATGATAAAGACGATAATAGATTGTGATGCTAGCTTTAGCTGGACTGTGATTGTAATGATAACTATGATGATATGTCTGTGGAAGTGCTGCTGCTGCTGATGATGATGATAATCGTGACAATGATGACTATGGTGACGATGACTGTTAAAGAAATGAGGGACAAATTATAATGGTAGTTTTTCCAGTGTTGATGATTACATTAATAGTGATGAACTGATGACTGATGACATTTGTAGTGACGAAGGCGTTACTGAAGGGAAGGACAAAATAGTATCATCACTACTAACCCAGGACTATAATAACGAAACTGAGTCTTTCGTACCGAAAATCTCTGTCCACTGGAAGAAAACGAATCCAGCACCCATGGAAATTCAACATCTCGTTTGAATGAAACAGTACTGGAGTACTAAAGCCGTAAAATTGCGTGGCGTTACTTCATTAGGCATTTTATACAGGAAAAAATAATACTTAGCAAATTTCTAGGAATTTGTTTTCCTGGGATGGCAGGAAAAACTGAATAAAATTAAATATTAGAAAGCTAAACACATTAGAACCGAATATAAGAACGAACATTAAAATAATTACTATCTGTAAACAATCTCTGACAGAGAACACAGCCAAGTTAAAAATACGAATATATTTGAAAATAGGGAAAAAAGTACAAGAAAAAGTTAGCGCCAAGCTGAAGTTTAAGTTTGAAGAGCCCTTTTTGTAAACTTTAGAAAGAATTTAAAGTTTCAACTTCCAACATAAGCGAAATGGTTAATGCCACAGCTATGGATCTGTAAGCATTCCTAGATCCCAGTTATTTGGACCTTAAAACTGCAAACAATATTTTTGTTACATGAACTGTGTTTAAAAGTTTGAATTGTATGAAACCATAATAGTATCACCGTATCCCGTCTGTAAATTGTTAAACCGAAACTCAAAGTTTTGTAATATTACTTTGTAATAGCTGGTAATCCACAAATGATGATGATGATTATTGTTATTATTATTATTATTATTATTATTATTATTATTATTATTATTATTATTATTATTATTATTATTATTATTATTATTATTATTATTATTATTATTATTATTATTATTATTATTATTATTATTATTATTATTATTATTATTATTATTATTATTATTATTATTATTATTATTATTATTATTATTATTATTATTATTATTATTATTATTATTATTATTATTATTATTATTATTATTATTATTATTATTATTATTATTATTATTATTGCTGCACTGTTAATGATTTTCATCCCGCATTGAGAACTTATGAATTATGTGGATGAGTAAAACAAAGCATGAGAAACTTGTGTTGTGAACCAGAGCCTTGTAGGGAGGAGATGCCGCATCTAAACTGGTCCAGAATTTGTAATCCTCCAAGGTAATCCTCTCTCGTTGCAAGGGATGTTGCTGTTGCCACCCCGGGATTTCATCCAATCGCAGCCTGTCTCCATGTCTCGAGTGCACCAATCACAGCCTGGCTCTTTGAAACGGCCGATATATTTAAAAACTTCCCATTTGCAATCTTTAAACAAAAAGGAATACGAAATTAGCTTCTCTGAGAGATGTTCGCCTTTGTAATGTTTAAAGGCAGTAGGCGGGGTTGGATATCAGCCAATCAAACCCGTGCACTTTGTGATGCAATTAATTTTGGAAGCATTTTTTTGGTTTTCCTTGTTGATACCGGTAAACAAGTAGCATATAAATAGGTCAGTAGGGAATCTCCTATGTGGACAAGCAGCGGTAGGAGCCATTGTTGCAGATCGTGACCTACTTCGTGTACAATACATCATGCAGTTGTTGGTAAGTCATTGTTGCTTAATGACGATTCGTTCTTGTAAGATTTTATAAGAAAAACTAAAATTATTTTGTTTCCATTAGGAGCGATTATATTTCAAACTTTAGAAATATTTTCCTATGCACATTGAGACGAAAATCTACTTAGTTTGGGGCCAAAAGGCTCGAGCTTATTTTAATTTTTATTGTGCTCTGACATTTTTAGAGTGAACAAATGCGGCGCAAATCTTTACGGAATAATTTTTAAGTCTCATTTACATTTTACATGATTTGCAATAATTACATTTCGTAGTACAAGTATTTTTAGCATTATATTTTTAGATACCTTAGTGCAAATTTATTTATATTTTTAATATTTATATTATTTAAATCTTATAATGTAATATTTTATACATATTAATGTTTCATTTATATGCCATTTTTAATAGCTAAGATCATATCGGCAGATTTTTATCTTTGGAGTGATGTTAATCTTTGGGTTCCTTTAAGAAAAATTTCCACTCTCCAGCCGGTATCGAATCCGGGAACTCTGGGTTTGAAGGTTAACATTCTAACCACCAGACCACATGGACAGTAATTTTTAATATTGTTGTTTCAAATTAATTAAAAAGTCTTGTGGCTATATTGGTACCTAGAACTGAAAATTGTAGATGTAACTTTTTGAACGCATGTTCATGGGTTTTCTTTTTAATTTATACCAAATATTTTGTGCTTACCTACAAAATGTCATTACAATATCCCCAGAACTTTTGAATGCATTACTTATTTAATTATAATTATTTCACTAAGATAGTAAAAAACTGCTCCACGCTTTGGAAATAAATATTGTGTAAATTTAGCACATTCTTTGCTGGAGATTATATTGTAGGGGAAAAAGAACCCTTAGAAGTAGGTGTAGTTTTACGCTCTTAGATTTTTAGGCAAAAAATATTAAATTGGTAAAACCAGATATTTATATTCAACATCTATCTGTAATATCGCATTTTACCCAAACTTTGATATCAAAATGTCTCCGGAAATAAGTATTTTAAGACCCCTGAATTTAAGAGAAAGCAATTTTGGAAAGAAAAGTTTACGCGTTGTTTGTGAATAGCATAACTCAAGAAGGGATAAACACCAAACTGCTTAACTTCAGTATCTTCGAAACATGCAACTCGAAGATTTTCAAGAAATTCTGCGTACTCCAAACTAATATTTTCATGCATGGAACGTTTTGCGAAAGTTTAATTCCCTGGAAAATTGTTCTAAAGAGTTTGATTTAAATTGCATTTCATTATGAATAAAATGTATGTCGACTGCCTCTGTGGTCTAATGGTTAGCAGCGTGCTAGCATCCAAACCTGGAGGTCCTGGGTTTGATTCCCGGCTGGAGGGTGGGAATTTTACTTTAGCCAGGATTATTCCCCACCCTCCCTAGTGTCTGGCGTATGAAAGAGAGTGTGAATGTGTGTATATACAAAGATAAACGCCAACAGTAAACGACAGCAAGGACATCACTGATAAAAGCAATTGTTTCAAGACACAGCCTACAGCAAGGATACTTTAACAGATAGACAAAAGCTACAGGAAAGTTCTCATATGTTATACTCACATGCACATTTATATATACATCAAATAAACCACTAATACATAAATTTAAATTAAATTCATAGGAAATTACAAAATGTAGCATTTTAAGGGAACACCGAAGTGATATTTTAGCCTGTTTGGTCAAAAAATTCAATTTTTTTATTTTTATTGCAATAAGTGCACCATACCTTAAGCAATAGGTATATCTGCGAAGTTTCAATCCCCTGGTAGGGGGGAAATACATATTTTGGACGCCATTTTTAAAGTGGTGCGTCTCTGTCTTTTAAATGGGCATGGCCATTTAAACTTTGAAACCATTTTTCTCGGAAGCGATTTTTTTGTTACTTTCTCATAGTCAAAATCTATCTTCTCCCATAAAAATCTAGTTAGAGATCTAGAAATCGAAACATTTTTTTAATATGGTTCAGATTATGGGAAATAAAATGTCAATTTTGAATTAGCATACCATTTTTAAAAAAATAATTAATATGATATTGCACTGTTTTTATGACATTTTTACTCTTTGCGGTATTAATTTTTTTTTAAGAAATACTATTCAGTATCAAAGTTTCAATCCTTTAATTTGTTACAAAGCTAATAATGGACACAATTTTAAAAAATCTGATGTGTTGCACTCACATGACTTTCTCTACTCTCGTACTAACCATTTCTACAATCTCTTATTCCTCTATTTTCATGTACTCTTAACAGAAACGCGTTTGTTTGTACATAGAATTGCTGTCTTATGAAACAAATTTAAATCCCTTTGTTTTGGGAATCTACATGGCAAATTTCAGTGTGGGGGATGAAAGATACGTTGTGTGGAACATTTCGAAAAAGTGAATTTTAAAAACCTGAAATTTCAAAACAAAAAGCATTTTAACCTACGTTTTAAATATATATAAAGTCAAAACAGATTTTGAATTATTGCCGCTAAGTATTTTTAAAGTAATGGAATACAAATGTGAATTTTTGCGAGATTTATACTAAATTTCAGCGATGTATCCCCTTTGCAAAGGATAAAACTTACATAAAACAATTTGACAAAGTAATGTTTGGCAAGATGTTTCCAGAGAACGTAAGACTGGACAGTTCCTTTGTTTTCAGGAAACAATTTTCTGCTACAGCGGTTCACAAAATAGGTATTAATTTTCTGTTGGATGTGTGTGAATTTCCTACCTATATATTTCAAGAAAAAGTTTGCAATTCGCGCACATATTTGAGCTGCGTTCGCTATTACAGATCGTTATGTCCGTCTGTATGCATGAACCAACTTACGAACCGCTGCACTTCTAAAGTTAAATTTTGTAAATGAGACATTTTTGACATCGGTAAACCCTGGAGGTAGTTTATAAGGGGTAGCTATCAAAATAATTCTAATTTTCAAAGAAAACACTGGGTATTTTGTCTGTACGTTTCAAATTTGGTAGCATTGTGTATAATTAAGGGATATTTATATCAAACACTTACTAAAATCGACAAATTTTATGCGAATCGTTGAAACTGAAAAATATTTATTGGGAAATGAGGCATTTTGTTGAGCTATAATGTATAGAAAAACATTAAAAGATCAAGAACATGTAAATTATAAGCTCATAAAATTCCTTTAATTATAACTAAAGGTCTATAGATGTGTCAAATAGACCTCATAATTATTATTATGGCCTCATTTTGGTCATTTTGTCTATTGATAAGTGACAATTTCCCATGGATATTTTTAAAAACTTCGTGGTTTCCTTGTCGATTGACGAAAACCATATGATATGATCTATTCTGATACCAGATTTTTTAATGACATTTTTTCCTGTGCTATACATTTTTGAGCAAAAATTACCGACATTTTCTGATAGGAACTCTATCAACACACGTGTTTCTTTGGTAGATTTAGGTAACAGCTGATAAGAAATCAGACACCGGAAAACCACAATTTGAACGCGAGCTATCTCTTCCTGCAGAAAATGCACTAACTTGGGCTCCATTGTTTATATAGCCCTATAGATTTTTCTACGCCGTCATTGCGCACCTAGAATTTAAGACTCGAAGGAGGTTTTCACGAATTTAATTTAAATACTGTGCTCTTTGGCGTGAAAGCTACATACAATTGTTAGAATACATTCTTATTTTGAATACTTCTGTTTCGGAGCCCCACGATATTTATGACTGTTTAATATTGCCTTATTTGCGAAAATGGGAATGAATCGGAAATCTGAACCTGTCAGATAAGCTATTTCCGTGTCATCCATTGCTATTTTATTTCGATTTTCAATGTTTAATCACTTTTTAAAATGCCGTTGCTATTTAGTTGTTTCTCGTGACGTCGTGGAAAGCGTATGCAATTTCTGGGCCACAATATAGCGTCCCGGTTTGTAAACATCTGTCATTTCGGTTTGTTCTCTTCCCCTCCCATCTCCAAGAAAATATATATAACGAAAATATTTTCGCAAAGGATTATCTCGATTATAATGAAGCAGAGAGAAAAATAAGCTTTCATAAAAATCATTTGTAGAAGCTATTTTAAAAATGAACGATAGAACATGGAGCAAATTATGTAAATATAACACACTCGATATCCTCCCTCCCCCCCCCCCCCCCTTTAAGACGTATTCCAGAAAAATCACAACCACCTTCAAAAGTATCTTCTATTATAACTCCAGCATTTATGTGTATCGTAATATCCTGACCTTTTAAACTACTTTAATGATTTAATAATTGAAATTAAATGCCTCTAAAATATACCGACTTATTTCTCTTTAAACGTTACATATTTTTATTTATTTTGTACTTGATAGGGTCAGTTTTGTTATGCTTGTCCTCGGTTCCGCCAGAGGGAAACCTTATCTGAACAGCTCGTCGGTGTAACCGGGTCATTAAACTTGGAATAGTTAAGGACCCCTGCGGGTCTCTATAACTTCCTGCACTTCCTTCATCTCATCCATTCCTCTTCGGGGTGGTAAGCACAAAATGTCCGCGCTGTGTTTAAGTACGAGTTCCCTGGTCAGTCATAATCAATATTCTCGGATAGGGCGAGGTTACATTATCCAGAAGGTTTTCAACATTTGGAACAATGGTATGTTGTGGTTTGTCTTTCTCTATAGCATTCTGTTACTATTACAACTGAGTCACGCCCGTCTCTTGTTTTGACATGAATGAATGACGTGAGCAGAAGAAGAATTCATAGTAAAGATAGTGTGATATCACTGTAGCTGCTTATGATTCGTCATGGAGCATGTCTGTGATTCAAGGATGCTTTTCGCCTATCTTTGCATTCAATTAAGGCGAAAGCGAGACATTATGCAGATATTATTACTTTGAAATGACCTCTGATGTATTTAAAGGTCACAAGCGTGTGTGAGTGAGTGAGTGACGAGTGAGTGTGTGAGTGAGTGACGAGTGAGTGAGTGGGTGAGTGAGTGAGTGAGTGAGTGAGTGAGTGAGTGAGTGAGTGAGTGAGTGAGTGAGTGAGTGTGTAGTGACTGAAAGTACTCGTCTTCAATTTTAACAAACCTAGCATTTCAATTCACGGGAAGATAATTCCCATTTTGAGCGTGCAGAAAAAAATAAAGGATATTACAATTTCAGCATTCTGGCTGTTTCTCAGAATTTCTCAACATTTTCTTTGTGGTCTAGCCAAAATTATTTTGCCTACATTTGATGAAGTGTTTTTGTTATACTCCAAAAATTCGAAACATATTTCAGCTGAAGTGCACGCTTTGAGATTCCCTGAATACAAAGAAGAGTTGTTTTTTTCTTCTCTTACGAAGGTCCTTGTGTGTCTGTGGACAGTATAACTCAAAAACAAAAAGTCGTTTGTCTGCTAAACATAATATTTAAGTTCAGTATCTTCCAAAGATGCTACAGAAAGATTTTGAAGAAAATCACCGTATCCTAAATTACGTTTTATAAAAGAAAAATATTATTTTGGTTTCTCGAAAATGACTAACGATTTTGCTTAATGTACAATGTATTTAAGGCATTTTTCTTGGCAAAATGTATCTACATATATCTTGAGTTGTCTGTGAATAGCCTCTCAAGTTTCCTTCATTCTGGGTGATTTTTGAGTAATATAGTCAACCATATAGTTAACCATTTCTGAGATATTTCTTGTTATTTATTTACATTTTCAAAACTTATACTTTTTCAATTGTTAAGTCGCTCTTCGTTTTTTTCTAGTGGTTATATAAAGAGTATGGAATCTCAGAGCTTCACATAGGAACATGCTTTTTGAAAATTTGACTGTTGAACCCCTAAAGTGTATTATTAGGTTAGAAACACTGTAAACATGTAGAAATATACTTGTTAGTTAATAATTCATATAATATTAGAATGTTTCATTGTTTTCATTGTTACTTCATGTGTATCTACCTTTATGGTAACCTAGGAACCAACATTTAACTCCGGCCGTGGAAAAACAAATACAAGTACAGTGAAAAACAGATATTTCTCTAATAGTATCTTTAAAATTATTTAATATACTAATTTCTATTCGACAGCTTCGTTCTATCATTTAGAAGAAAGGGCAGAGTACTGGGTAATTGGCTTTTAACCCTCTTTATAAAGTTGACGAATTTTATGAAATGAATAGATGACATTATTGTGGTTATGGCGATACTGTTTATTATATTTATGTCAATGAGATAAGTAAATTAATTAAATTAAATTGACTTCCCTTCTCGGTCTTTGTCAGGTTCGGCGTTGAAAATAAGGAAGCAAAAAGAAAATGTTTTGATCTGCTATGCTGAGATGCCCGGAATAGCACAATTATTGCAGTATGCACTCATTTATCGCAATATTAATAGTAGTAATAAAAGTAAATGTTCGCTTCGGCCAATTGCGGATAAGGATGCAACAGCACGGCAGCTGCAAGCTCCGCCTCCCTCCGACCATCCATACCCAGGACATCTCGGGCAGAATACTGTAACAGCGGCGGCATGTGGTCAGTAAGGCCAATATTTCTGTAAAACGGCTCCTGAATTGGTCCCAAGAACCTGAGTCCTTCTCTTACTAGACCTCCCAGCAAGGGGAAAATCCCCATGCCAGTACCAGACATCGAAGCCTGTTCCCTTCGCACCGCTGGCAGTAACTAACATTATGACGATAATGATATAACAAAAGTTAATAACTGAAAAATAATTGTATTTAATTTATTTAAAACCAAATTAGAAATTCGAGCCCGGTTCGGGCGGTATACTATAATGTATCAAAGTTCAGACTCATTGCAGACCCTCTATTCCTCACTTTCTATCTCTTATAAAGAATTGGATTAATTTGTTGTGTGGTTGTATTGTTTGCAGTTGGCAAGCGTGCTGGTGGTGTGCGTGGCTGCAGGAGCCCAGGCTCAGCTGACAGCATGGCCTTATGGATTACCCAGCCACCTTCTGCCCACTGCCCCCGTGATGACCATCAAGGAACCCGTGGTGGTCAAGTCTGTGGTGCCCAACATCTACCCCTACCCTCACGTCGTCCAGGTCACCATCCCCAACCAGGACACCTCCCGCGGACTGCCCCAGCCAGTCGACGACACTCCTGAGGTGAGATCTGCCAGCTTTGGTTTGTTCAACAAACTGTTACTTTCGCCGATCTACTCGTAGCTTGAAATTACTAAAAGCAGACTTAGCTTCTGTCTGCCTCTGGGTCTCATGTTCAGCGTTCTGACTTATACAATCACTCCTGGTTCGATACTCGGCAGGAGTCTTGACATTTTTCTTTAATTACTATCATTTTTATTCCCTTAGTATACAGATGATGAATGTGGAAGAACGTATTGCTGTATTTCACTAACAAGTTATGAACCACAATTGCACAATCTCCAGCCAACGAGATTATCGCTATTCATAATTGTTTCTCAAATCAAAGCTCTCTGTCTTACAGTAGAAGTTAAATTTTAATTTTTTTTTCAAAAATGACTAAAAGATACCACATGTTTAACATATATTTTCATCATTAGTGAAACGTAGATCTTAAATTTTTTTGGGAGTAGCCATTGAAGTCCTCTGTAAAGAAAATCTTACTACACAAAGAATCTAGATCTTGTTGAAACACACAATTTGTGAAATTATTGTTTTTGTAGAGTTAACCATTTCCTAGACATTCAATGTTATTTGTTTGCATTTTAAAATAGTTCAAAAATTTTCAAATTGAAAGCTTTTTTATTTCTTTTTTTCTTCTAGTCATGCAAAGAGAATTGAATTTTAAAGCCGTCACATAGCGACCAGCTCTTAAAAGATTTATGTACCTTCAAGGGTACTGTATTCCCCTATTTCTGCAGCACATCGGACTTTTATATAATCTTTAACAATATTCCAAATATTCAGATCAATTGCTTGACTAGTCCTGAGAAACCAAAATAGTATTATGTTCTGCTTTCTTAATGATCTGCAGGAAAATCTGTTTCCGGTAGAGTTCTCAAAATTTTGGAACCAAATTTAAATTTTATGACTCAAATATCTCTGTTTTACAAACTTATATTTATTATTTGCGAATAAAACACGAATTTGCAAAGAGGACATTAAAGTTACTTCTACAAACATTTCGTTTATTTTCCATATACAGATGTTTTGCAAAACAAGAAAATTCTCAAAAAGAACCGCTCCCTCTGCTACTGGGTTGTAACTATAGCAAATAAAGGGCAACCCTCGTAAACAGGGCGATAGACAATGCAGTTCCTTTGTACCACAAAGCTGGTAAACTCATACTTGAAAATATGACAGAGGAGCGGGGCAGAATGTTATGTTTTGAAAAAGCTGTGGGTGTTGTAAAAGGTATTCCGAACATGGGTAGTCACATTGCAGATGTCTATTGCAAATTACCTGCCACTGTTTATCCATCACATTAATTTGCAGTAATTCCGGCATTTCTTTGTTCTTAGTGTTTAATACATGTGTAATTTAATTACTGTAATTAACCTCTTATTGATAATTGTTTTATTATAGTTTTTATT
Source organism: Tenodera sinensis (assembly GCA_030765045.1). Taxonomy (NCBI): domain Eukaryota; kingdom Metazoa; phylum Arthropoda; class Insecta; order Mantodea; family Mantidae; genus Tenodera; species Tenodera sinensis. The sequence goes on along the minus strand of CM060961.1, from coordinate 25,286,749 downwards.
ATTGTTATATTTTATCTTAATTCCTTCGAGCCTACCTTTCAATGCATTGCTTACGTGAATTTGCAGAGTTCTCCTTATTTTTCTTGAGCTTTCTTGAACTTAGAATGAATATTGGATGCCAACATTAATTACATTCGATTCCAGATGCAGTCTTTGTGAACATTCTCTTGCTCCAACCACTCACCATAGACCTATCATAATCGCCGTTCCTCTTGACTGAGACCCATTTTTCTTGGACCCTCTCTTGTATGATGACAGAAGCATGTCTTCAGCACTCAAACTAGGGGAAATTTCACGCAAAGGAGCTGTGGTCATTATCACTGGTCGTCATATAAGTCGTTATTCCAACCATTGCCTAAAGGCCAAATTTATCCAAGCCCTGATTGATCATATAGGTTAGTAATATTAACATTTGGAACTGCTGAAAACATGTTGCTGGCGCTACACAACAGTATCACGCATGGTGCAAATAAGGCGCTGTTATGTGTAGGACTTAGATGAATTTGACGTTCCAAATATGACTCACTCTTTTGTTCATGGGTGTACAAACACCCTAATTATTATGTACATATATGTTCCATATTCCGGATTTACTTTTTTTGATGTTTCCTACCTACCAGAGTGATCTGTCTCTTTGAAGACACTTGTACCAAGCACTTACCAGCACACTCCTATATCCAGGTGACCCTTCAGCCTACCTCGACCCCAGGTCCGATCTCATACGACCTGTAGACACGAGCTGTTTAACCATACTGATATCTTGGTCACTCCAGGTAAAGAGTGCCAAGACCCTCTTCGCCAAGGAGTACGAGAAGGCTGCCATCGCTGCAGCCCTCACACCGGAGATGCCTGTGCACCCCATCCACGCAATGATGCCAGAGATCCACAGGCGCCGTCGTGACCTCACCATGCGCAGTCCCATGCACCTCCAGATGCCCGTCAACCCCTACATGAACCACTACAACTGGATGACTGGACAGCACATGATGACCACCCCACACATATACTATGTTTAGATCAACGACATCACCGAGCACCGGCAGGTTCCCTACGTTCGCCAACAATGTACAATTCAACTGAAACAACGACGCGATTAGCACTTTTGGAGAACAGTAATTCAAACTTCGACTAAAACTCCAAATTCTACACCAAAGCTTTGTCAGCGGTGCTAGTGGTACATTGTACAAACCCCAAAAACGACTGAAGCACTTGTGAGAGTGAAATGTACGTACTTATGTCTTCCCTTCTCGTTTCCTTTCCTGCATTTTTCCTTTTCCCCCATCTTCTTTCATGTCTGTGTTAAGCACTTATATATCGTAATAAAGATATTATATTTCTGCAAAAAGAAGTTGTTTGCATGATTGCATAATCACCCATCCACTCCTCCTTTTATTCTTTTGCGATGCATTTATAAGATTAGGACCTCCCATAAGTGAACACCGAAGAAAAGAGAGACAAAGAAAAATAATAACAAGGTTTCATTTGAAACTAGAAAGCCTACTTTAAAACTGAAAGCCGGGAAATTGTAGCAAATACTAGATCCTGGAAAACCTTGGAACCGTTTCCGCTTCCAAGTTTCAATAAAGCGGATAATAAAGCTAATAATACCTAATTATGCTATAGAGGTCTTGCGACACACATGCGAAAAATAAGTCACCAACACTATACAGACTCCTACGATCGTCATTTTTTTAAACAGGGCTCAACTGTTCTTACTGCATTTGCTCACTGATTATACATGCAAGTGTTTATGGTAGTATTTAACGCACATTCTTACTGCATACGCCGCTGGGCCTGGTGATATAAGAAATGAAATGATACTACGGAAAGGACATTTAGAAAGAAAGCCCCAAGCCTAAATTTGGGTACCTCCCCGGCATCTGCTAATTATGTGTGTGAGAAAAACCTGGAGGAAGCCTCAAGCCGCTCTGACGTATTTGAATCGTAAGCCTCCCATTCACGGTCCATATTACCCGTGTCAGCAAGCAATGGAATTATATTTTAGTAAGAAAGATAGGATACCTTTCCGGCATTTTCCAGATATGAAGAGTGAGAAAAACCTGGGAAAAACCGAGGACGATACTAGCAAGACTTGAACAGCGATGTTCTTACACGATTCCGTGCCTTGATCACCCTTTCAATTCTGATATGAGCAATAAATTGTTAATAATAAGCTGCGAATTCGCACGTGTATGCGGAAAAGAGGAACATCGTCTTGCCATTAGTAATGTTGGAAAAATCCCGACTGCAAGCGAAAGAACCCGAGACAGTTGAGTAACAATGGACCATTATTATTTTGCTGTTACACTTGTGCGTAATTCCTCGTGAATGTACAGGACTGTAATGTTGGAAGCGTGATGTCTACTAGGAATTGGAACGATCGGAACTGTTACAGAGAAGGAAACATTTTTTTTTCACCCGTAAGAGTTACATGCAATTCAGTTTAGATCATGATTGGCTCAAGCTATGGGTAGGGGTACGTATTATGACACGTTAGAGAGAATTATATATGTATTAGGTATCTTTATTGGCGTCAAATAATTATTAGTTATACAAATGATTAATACACGAGTCATTGACCGTACATCCATATTTAAAACACACGTTAAATGTAATCAAAAGGAAGAAAATAAACGGGAAAGAGGAAGAAAAATATACCGATGAGTTATCTTTGATATATTTAACAAAATTGATATAACTTCACGCCCGTTAACCTGACAATTGCATATGTTCCTCCAGTTGCTTTGGTTTACTCTTATTTCTGTGTTTCTTATCCAGTCTCTTATCAATATTTGTAGTACTTACCTTCCCATCTTTCTCTGAGTGATCTATAACGAAGTCCTACTACATTACAAAGGTTTAAATAAACATTTGAAGCTTTAAATGTTAATGACACAGGACTATTACTGGATCTAAGTGTATTTATGGGAGCACATAAAGTCAATTTAAAGAATGTGTTCGTTTGTATTTTTAAATTTATTTGGTGTTGTTTTATCTTAAAAGTTAGTGTTTCTAAAATTAAACTCTACTCTTTTCGTTTTGTGATCCTGGGGCTCGAGCAGACTTTGTGTTGCTGTTATTCCTCAATAATCGGGCAAACAACTGGGCCAGGTGCTCCGTTACCGTTACCAAGAAGCACCTCTCGAAAACTCGAGAACATAAAAACAGATTAGCAGGCTGTATAAGGGCTACAGCGAGTTCAGAGAGCGAGTTGCAAATGCAGTGCAGAAGAAGAAAATAAGAAGAGGAAAATAAAGTGGTATTCATCATATGCAATCAAATTGTTATCCAAATTGTTGCCAGTACATATTTTGTAACTTGAAGAAGAGAATAAATGTTACAATATAAACACTCTGTGTTTGAAAGCAGGCTTAAAGATGTCGCCCTAGGCGGAACCACTTGCCGGAGTATTCCTCCGTGATTTGTCTGTCCTCGCATTGTTTCCATTCCGATACAGAAGGCCATGGATCCTTCACGCAATGCAGAGGGCGTGGTAACAACGTTTTCGCTACGAACAAATGCCGCTTGTGCCTCCTCTATCTCTGTAGTACTCGCTAACACCCCTCCAAAAAATAAAACAATCCTTCGTGTCAACATATCAACCATTTTAACCAAAATCATGAAAGTACTTTTGAGAAAATATATTATTATATAAATATATAATTATATTTTTAATATGACTAGTTTGGGGCGAGGGAAATTTTATGAATCCCTTCATGTTGCACCCTTAAAAATTCTAGACTTAAGTCACAATTAATATCAGGGAGGTGTGGTGACAAATGTGTAACATAAGTTTTGATTTTTGTTTTCAAATTCTCTAATGCTGGATGAAATTATATCGACATTGTGTCTAAATATAAACCATTAGCAAACAGTTCATGCCATCTGTTGGGGCTCCGGAAAACTACTTGCAAAAGTGTCTCCTGTACCAATTTTTGATAAAATCAACATTTTCGAAAAAAATGCTCCATGTGAAACGTAGTGTAGGGTGATTTTATTGAACATCCTCGTGTTACATCCTCGGAAAGACAAGGAAGGAGAATTTAGTCTGAATACACAGAAATTACCCCTAGTGAGTTAAGTTAAATAACCACTGCTCTTAAAGTCCTCAATGGTTTCCCTGAAATTTTTTAGTTATTCTCTAAAGCATGACAATTATTTCAAGTCCTTATTTGCATTGATGGTTTATGTGGCTGAGTCTATAAAATTATTTCATGTTAACTTCGTGTAAAACTGAGCTCCTAGCGTAGATTCTGGTTCCTCTAGTTTCTTTTCTAGTTGCGTGATTTGTTATTGGTTTTATTGGATCACAGGATAGATTGTAACCCATTTTTGTTGGGCTAGAATCTAGCCAGTCACCTAGTAAAAATTGTGTTTCATAGCCGAATGAGAAGCTTCAATTTTAGCAACGTAACTAGGACCGATGATGAGGAGTCATAGTATAGACGGGACTTAAGTTAATAAAAGAGGTGTATTTCTAAAATTTGTGTATTTTCCTTCGTGCTTTTTCAGTCCTCCAGAAGTGTTTACTGTGGTCGGTTATCGGCAGTTCGTAGATTTAAACACCACATTCCCTACACTAAGAGGTCCGGGATGCCTGTTACTTTGAAGCTACGTCTTTTTAGGGGCGCTGGTAATCCCCATCCTTTTGTACGTCTGCGAGATCTGGGGCATACCGCAGACTCAAACATTCTGCAACTACAACGGAGTTTTCGAATCATCTATTCTGGATACCTCTGCTTTCCCTCGAGACTATCTACTGCACGAGCCCTCATCTCTTCCGTATGTGGAGGATGAAATTGGGCCCTGGGCTACACTCCATCAGAGCGCCCTGGTTAGGCCTCTTGGCAATTGTAACCCCAGAGCACGCCGATTGAGGCGTCACCGGCTTCCCCAGATTGCACAGGGCACATCCGCTCACATCGGAGCTACCCACCCCATCAGCAGCAAAAGCTGAGTTCCCGTTCAATCCAACCAAGAGATGCTTGGATTTAAAATTTAAGGTCGACGCACACTATTATTTGGATTCAATATTTACACCAGCGGTGCACAAAAACCGTTGCACCCTGAACTGCAGCCGTTGAGGATCAAAACTGCCACCTTCTGTCACTACCCCAAACTCAATTATACCAGCCACCCTGCAATCCCCACATCCTGTCGTTACAGTGGTTAAACCATGACAAGGGCAGATACACGCAGACACACCTCGCGCTGTCCTTAGCCTGCAAACATGAAATCTCATGGTTATTGCGGAAACGATTATTTTAAAGCATAAGGTAATGATACGAAATAAGTTAGCGGAAGTAATACTTGGAAAGTATTCTCTCTCGTGCTCAAGTCAGACAGTTAATACTATGTACTCTGCCAGCAACTCACTTGAAATAAATCGTTATCCTCCATTAAATTTATCGGCCAACTTAACTGGTGTTGTCTTTTCCTATACCCGCCCGAGTAAAATGTGTCATTGTTCACCACTGACTGGCATAAACGGTGACGTGACGTAACGAGTAAGCATCAGTCATGCGAATATATGACATTGGAGTTTCTTCGGCTCTAATGGATGTCGGAAGAACTTCAGTTATGGCAATAAAAACACAATGGTGAACGTAAATTTTGTCACAGAGTGCCAAGAAACAAAGCTGCTATTTATTATAATAAGCATGCAGGCAGAGCACCTCGGTGCCAGAAGTACCGCGTGAATAGGTCGGGATAAAGTACTGAATTAGCACCGTCCCGCGGCGGCGTCCTCTAGTTGGACCGCACCCATTCGTCACCTTGACCTTCCACATTATCTGACTCCATCGAAATGACACCGAATTATCTATCATCTTGCCACACGTACGGATTATTGGTGTATTCCCAACGTGAGATTGAGTAACGACGCAAGGATGTCTAAATTGTAAACTGTAAAGCGAAAAGATACAGCTCCTTCAGTATTCTACATAATCTTCCTTAATTGGGAATGTATGAAGTTGCGCTCTAACATAAGTACGGTTCGGTAGCTTTGGTATGGTACATACATGACGTAATAAATAGCAAGATTACTGGTAGCATTATAATACAAAATACAACGAATGAAATATTTAATGAGAAATTCAAACTTAATGAACACCAGAAACTGTGATCATAACTTTGGTGACTGTTATCAAAATAAAAATTGTATGTTTTCGATTCGAAATAACATTACTCTGATGAGTACCAGTGTCTTCGATCTCAACTGTACTATGTTTGGAAGAAACTCCGAATATTTTGGAAGACACTAATGTCCCGTAGGTTAAGCAGCCTTTCATATACCCTCATTTTGAGAAGGTTCAAAATTCAACGCTTCCGATTTCTAGAGGAATTTAGCAAAACATGATCACATAACTTAAACAATGCAATTATTGATAATGAGGTAACGCCTATGTGATAAAATCAGTCCGTTTAACTTTCTATCACTTTATTGTCTTCTAAAGTTTTATCACAAATACAGTTTTCTTCTCCTCGTTAACACAATCTGCAGTTTCGTTCTATCACAATTCACAACTTTTAGTTCTCGTACGCTTATTTCAGTCCCTTCAGTACCTTTCTTCACTTTCTCTGTTTCTCATACACTATGACGATGCAGTCACTCGACGCTCGTAAAATTTTCTTTATGACACACACGCACAGCTGACTTACTGACGAACTCGTATCTGTAACTGTAACTCACTTTCTGCTTTTGCCTCTCCTCTTTATATAGAGGGAGTGACGTCACACGGACCTTTCTCGATCTCCACCAACGCGCCGCCGGTGACGTAGCCAGATCTTTCTCGAAGGCTCCGGAGAAACCCCCTTTTTGTTTAGCCGCTTCCTGTTGTTAGTCACGTATCCGCTCGCGTGAGCGGTGTGAGGAAGTGTGACCTTGAGTCTTTGCTCGCCGGCCCGGCATGTTGCGTGAAGCACGTCCTTTGTTGTGCGCTGAGCCCGGCGTCACATTATGTAACATACCCAACGTACGGGTAATGCGGATAAGTTCTTAACTGACCAGTTCCACTAGGGAAATTACCGTAGTCTACACTTATAATAGTCTGCGGTAGCCTACGGTTGTTTTGTAACTCTAGGGTGCTATAATACTGTTACAATGTTCTAAAAATCGAATGTCTAATATTCTACATGACTATTTTTGCTCATCTTGTGTGTGTGTGTGTGCGCGTGTGTGTGCGTGTGTGTGTGTGTGTGTGTGTGTGCGCGCGCGTGTGCGTGTGCGTGTGTGTGTGTTAGCTTTTACAAACTCTCTCCCTAATTTTTTTCTTTTCTTGGTATATTAGATATCTGCCTTAAATTATGATGCTTTCAGTCAGTTGTTTGACGGATGATTTTGTGAAGCGGGTTGTTTGAAAATAATAATATGGACGATAATAAGGATTCAGTTTTTTAAAAAGAATTTCAAGACCCAAATGTGGATTATGAAGACGCAGATATTGAAGAGGCGTGGAAATTGGGTTGTATTTTACTTCCTACGCTAGTGTATGCTGTATATAATTACAACTGTCAAATTTATGTTGAAGATATAGATTGTTATGTATCATTATGATTACTATTATTACAATGTCAGATACATTTTGAAATTTCGTATTGTAATTTTATAAAAAAAATTGTATGTGTGCATATACAGTAACCAGGTAACTCTCAACCGATTTTTATAATTATTGCACTATTGAAGGCCAGTTTTCTTACCAACGGACGTAGGCTATAATATGCCCTTTGATTTCAGTATTTTACAAAAGGAGCCAAATAAATGGCAATCAGATATTGCTTATTTAATTGACAATGTATTAAAATGCTACATATGTGCGAAGCATATAGTGTGAAAAGCTAGCTACATAGCCACAACTATTGTTAATGTCTTTCGTCTTTTATTATAACCTTCTGTTTACGATTGATGTTGGCCAAGTTTCCTTTAGCAGAAGAGGCTTGGATTCGGCAATAACGTTTACAAATATGGTGACAATGTTCACACAGTAGGAAATTTACACATATTCAATGGATATCAATTCACATGGTATATATTATTGGGAATTTTCTTATCAATTCACTCGGGTTCACAATTTCTGTCACAACTTCTCCCTGGACATTTCCCATGGCCTGTAAATCATTAAGTTAATGATTGCGCTGCTAGGTAGAGCCAGGATCCGAACTCGGGACACCCCTGTAATGGAGATGACGATGATAACCATAATAACACACAATATTTTTCCAACCGGAGCGGAACGGCTTGCATGCTTGGTCCTTGACATAAGATGCTGAGAGCTGCCAACTTCTCAGAAGCACAATTATCTAGCATTCCCCTGAAGGAATATTAGGTTCCCAAATATCTGTATCTATATAGAAATAAATTCGGTGAGTTAGTCTCGCAAAAACTCGAAAATGGCTCGACCGATTTTATTTATTTTCTTTTATCTTTTGTTTGCCTCATTACTGGGATGGTTTAGAAAAACAGAGCATTGGGAAAAACTCAAAGGAACAGCCGAAAAATCGAAAAAATCGAAATTGGTGATTTTGTATGGGATTTGCCACTTTGGATTACTTTCATTATATGGCGTCTGTGGTTGACAGCTGCATCTATTACATTTAAAATCCCTTTTTCTTTTCGTAAAACAGAGTGTATATCTGGTATAGATTTGATTAAATCGAATTTAATTGCATTTTGCGAACATTCATTGTGATCAGCCATTCTATTAAGGTAATTTGACTTTGCAGGTTTAGAAATAAACAAGAACATTCATTCAGCTTTGTTTTACCGAGACTTGGGCAGGCTTAGACATAACCACAAAATCTGTTTTAGCGAAAATCAATTAGCTTGAGGATTTTAATATTGTAAAGTTCTCAAGGTAAGTTAAAAAAATTGAGAAAATTTTTGAAAACAATTCCATGTCATTTTACAGTGTTCTTTACATTGCCAAGGGCAGAAAGTTTCATTTAATAACCAAACATCACTCAAACCGTACATGATGCGTCTAATATTATCGATCTCAATGAATTTGAGTTGGATGATTGATTAGAATTGATAATGTACAAGAGTTACATCAAATCACTTTTAGGCGGTACAAAGTTCACCGGGTCATCTAGTACCTTATTAAAGGCAGAAATTCATGGAATAAAATTTCACGATATTTTGCAGGCCAATAGCGTGAGCACCAGAATTTTTGAGTGGAATTTGAGCACACTATCATTTCAGTGACAAAATACAACTCATCTATTGGTATTTTGGAACCGTAAACTTAATCGAGGGAGAAGGCTCCGCGGTGACGTGTGAGGCTCGTATGCGGGAGACCCTGGTTTGATTCCTGACCACTCTGACCATTGGTTTTTTTTCTTTTTTGTTTTCGCGGTTTCCCCGGATTGGTATTCGAATGCTGGGATGGTTCCTACTTTACATGAATTTCCTGTCTATCATTTCCTTTCATCTGTTGGAGAGTCAGGAGACAGCATTCGCCGTGTTGTAGCCGAACTGCGCATTTCACCCATACCACGACCTGGGGTAGCAAAAGAATCTCATAGCTCAACGCATACAAAACAACATAGATATTAAAAAGACAGCACCACTGTTGATGTTGGGTTTATTGACGAAATGTGAACGTACATCCATCTCACACTTCGATACGCTACAGCGTCCAAACCGTGCATCTCCGGACAGGGGTTCCTGTTTGAAAACCGTTGCGTTTGCCGTCCCGCCCAAAATACTAAGCGTTGTCGGTGTTTCTTTTTTTTTTTCGTCCCCTTTTTTAAGCTGTGTGTTTGTCTCCTGTGAACAGCATAATTCGAAAACCAAATTTGGTGTTTAAGTTTAATATTTTTCAAGGATGCGACACGAAGATCTTTTTGAAGCAAATTCCAATTCCTCCACCCTAAACTACCCTTTACATGGAAAATATTTTTTTGAAAATTTTGATTTTCTTGAAAACGGCTCTAACGATTTTGATTAAAATGTCACATGTTTAAGATATTTTTATGGCAAATGAAATGTATATTTTGAATGTTCTGGCTATAGCCTATGTAGCACTGTTTACTCTGGATGACTTTTGCATAACCGTTAAACTGTAAGGGATAGGCCAAATCTTACTATACAAAAATACAGATCTCGTTAAAACACACAATTTATGTTCAAATTAATATTTTGTGGAGTGAACTATTTCGGAGATATTCCTGGTTATCTGTGTGAGTTTTGTAACACGTACTTTCCACAAATGGAAGATCGTTATTCATTTTCTATATGTTAGCCATACGAAGAGAACAGAATTTGATAGCTTTAAAAAAATGTGAATATCATTCAAAGCCTACTGTATTCCTCTTGCATCTACAAGAAAATTATTAATAAGGAATGTCCTACAAATGCTTATCTCAACTAGCACGAAGAATATATAGGAATAAGAGAAAGTCATCTGAGTGCAACACATCAGATTTTTAGAAAAAGGCATATGTGTTTCTTTGTGAGAGCAGCGTAGCTCAAGAAAGAGAAGTCAACTAAATAGTAAACTTGGTATTTAAGTTCAGCACCTTTCAAAAATACAAGAATTAAAAATATCTCAGTTTCCCAAACTATACTTTACGTGGAAATATTTAGAGTATTTTGATTTTCTCAAGGAAATACACAATAAGACAATTTCTGCAAATGTCTATCTCGATTAATACGAAGTAGATAGAAGAATAAACGTCCAAAAGTGTGGGTTAGTACAAGAGTAGATATGAGAGCAACTCAGCAGATTTTATAAATTCCTAAACTTTATTATGAATACGTTTGAAATGTTGTTTAAAAGTCAATGATTTCAAAAGAGTTTTATTTTCTAACACCCAAAGTTATCCCAGACATTACTATAAGCATATAAAGTTTAAGATAAAACAATTGAATATTTTAAAAACTACACAGTTTTCATAAATCACAGATCAGTTATGTCAAGAAATTGGTTTCACTAGTCACAATACATTGGTTCTTTTTCAGTAGTGCAAATTGCTGCTTCAGAAACGTGGAGTGCAGGATTTCTTAGGAGGTTTTGGATTTGTTGATTCCGGAGCCAGTCTTATGTAGTTCCTGATTCTGTAGAATTTCGTTTGTCACGTTTTGCAGACAGTCTGAGAACTGCTGGAAAATATTGCTGCACTGCAAGCCATGGTAATCATTGTTTTTGAGACAAGTAAGGAGATCGCTTTTAACTCCAGCACAGGATCTTGGTTTATTTATTCCAACCTGCTCTTCCACCTGTTTAATGGCACTCCAGAAGTTATCCTCCGTCACTCCCAAACTGTAAAAAGGAAATCTGGTTTACAAACTTAGAACAATAAGAGGAAAAACAAATGTGCATCTGATGTTTACAACCGCATGTATTTTTCTCCCCACTACAGTTTATTCTTAAGTATCTTCCAGATATAGACTATTCTCTTAGTGTGGCCTGTCGGCTCATCGGGTCTCTAGTCCTGGTTCTGGCACATTTCGCACAGCGCTCCCATCTCATCCCTTCCTCCCTGGAGTCTGACATAAAATAACCCGTGTGTAAGGTTCAGTGTGGAATCCCCTCCGCTTCTAGTTCAAACCAATCCAATGCAGACTATTCTTTCTAATATTCTTTCTCCATACGCATAGTAGGCACGGCAAGTATTGTATTCTAGCCAAAAATTCGATATCAAGTTTCACTGGAAATATGTTTTCAGCGCTCCTGAATCCAAAATGAAGCAGTTTTAGAGAGAGGTCCGCGCATGCCTGTGTGTCTGTGGACAACGTAATTAAAATAAAAGAATCGGTTAAACACCAAATTTGGTAATTAAGTTCAGCATCTTTCAAGTATGCGGCACAAAGACTTTTAAGAAAATCCCGGGACTCAACTAACCTTTGCATGCAATTTTTTTCGAAAATTTTTATTTTATCAACAATTATGTAATTACATTTTGGCTCTCTATTACCGTTTACCATTTGTAGTGATCATTAAGATGAAATTAATATCATCTTCCAATGTAATGGTCCGAATGATTGGAGGGAACATGCTAGGACAGTACAGGACAGGACTTAGCGGAGGGGGTTCGGCACGTCGACCTTGAAGATCTTTTGTATCTGTGCCCCTTGCGGGGCACCCCCTGGATGAAGGATGAGGTGAGAGCTGACAGAGGGCGGCCCACCCAAGGAGTCACAAACAAAGCGAAGGGCAGGATCCTAACATTTAAATATTGAAACTCCCCAGCGGCAACTAGTACAATCGGTGTCTCGTCCACCCGCGGTCTTAGACATCCCGCAAAGGGTTCGGAGACTGGAGACCGCCTCGCCAAAGGACAAAGGTTTACCGAGAGCACCTTTTTTCCTTGCCATACAACACCCCGCCGACACTTACTACTCTGAAAGAGACCAGTCAGATGAAGGGGGGTGAAATGCACGGACAGATGTAATGAATGGATGCAATGAATCTAGCCAGCATTCACCTGGTAACCCGGGGAAAGCCCAGAAAAACACCATGCCGTTGGGATCAAACCGCGATCTGCCGAATGCGAGCCTTTCATGTTACTGCGGAGTCATCTTGCTCTGTTATTCTGCACCAAGTCTGTAGTTGAAATGAAGAAAATTCAAAGATGGATATGGACCACTTGCATGTGTGTTCAGCACTAGTCTGAACAGATCCGGAATCAGCATCAAAAAGTTCATTGGGAAGCAAGGTGAAGGATGCAGATCATCCAAGCGTATGGACTTCAGATACTCGTGTCAGTCTGTCACGGTTGGGATTCCGGCCGATGGCTCATTATGCGTCACAGCCCCGGAGGAAAGATGAGATGAAAATACCCTACAGGCGGCCAGAACGCAGTACAGCGGAACTACAACTACGGTAGGTCCCTATTAGGTGCAGACAAGTTCTTTAGTCCGACGGAGTTCCAGGTCGCTGCAGGTTAGTCAGCTAGGTCTGGCTGATCAATCAGTCCCCCTGGAATGGCGGTCGGCCAACCACAGTGCATCTTCTCGACCGAACACCGTATTTTCAGCGCGCAAGCATTACCGCAGTGCAGCCTACCGGCGACCCCGCTGACTCTTACAACCTGGAAAATCGGATTGAGAGAATGAAATGAAAGGAAGTGAAACGGGGGATGTAAGGTAAATATTCTTCCCAGCATTCGCCTCAGTGAACAGGAAAATCCCCGAGGTGTGAGAGAGAGAGAAAAAAAAAAAAAAAAAAAAAAAAAAAAAAAAAAAAAAGGCGGCGCCGTGGCCGAGCGGTTAGCGCGCTCGCCTACCACCTAGGCGGCCCAGGTTCGATCCCAGGGACCCGCATGAGGTATTCGTGGTGGACGAAGCGGCGCCAGGGCGGGTTTTCTCCGGGTTCTCCGGTTTCCCCCGCCATCTCATTCCACCGGTGCTCCATCTTCATTCCATGTATCATCAGTGTCACCGCCTGCGGTGCCGTAGTGGTAAAAGCGGGCGTTAAACACTACAACAACAACGAGGTGAGGAAAGTTGGCCGCAGAAGTTGAACCCACGACCTCCCGCTACCACCTGGGCTATCCCGCTCTGTTCACATGAGATACTGCTAGCACCACTCACTCAGTTATTCTCAACTGGTTATGTTGTTGTTGTTGTTGTTTTCTAGTGCCTTGCATCTGGCAATGAAGCCATTAGCATTCGTGCTTTCCAATACTTTTGAACTGTAGTTTCTTCTGATCTTAATGCTTCACAGGTCTTCAAGTGTTCTTCATTCATTTCTGCTGGATCGTTACACAGGACACATATCGGTGAGGCTGAGATACCTATTCTGTAGAGATGACTTGCCAAGCAGTCATGATTTGTCAATAGTCGGAAGGCTGCAACAGCTGTTTTCCTTGGTCTCTGGGGGATTATATCTGGATTGGAAAGTAGTGTAATCCATTTTTTATCTTTGGCATTTGTTTCTATTTCTTGTAGGTATGAATGACAAAAATTTTTAATGATCAAGCGTTTTATTGAGGAATATGGGAAATTGAATTTAGACTTTTGTGTTATTGTTGTGGCTTTCTTTGCAAGTGAGTCTGCAGCTTCGTTCCCCATGACTCCACAGTGTGCTGGAATCCATTGGAGATGAACAGTTTTATTAACTTTTTGGAGTTGTGTTAACATTTTGTAGCATTCTCTAATTTTTGTTGACTTCTTTGTAGTATTTGAACATATTCCCTGAATTGCAGCTTTAGAATCTGAAAGAATTACTGCCTTGTTAAATTTATTTAAGGGAAGATTTAATAATTGTCGGAGAGCAATGTATATAGCCTCTCAACTGGTTATGCCTACCATCAATTACATGTGTTTCATTGGTTACACCGTAAAAAGGCACTTTGGGAGTAATGCATCAAATATAAAAATAATTGAACCTCTGAGAGTGCTGTATTTCCTTTTCTGCGAGTTGTCTCATGTAGTAGGCGTCATCCTTAACCTCCTCTTTAGGTGGGGGAGGCGGTAGACTTGTTAAGCGTTTAAACGCAGCCTCGGATATTACAATGCGTCTGTTACTCATGGCTTTGTGGTCAGGAACTCTACAACACAAAACATCAAACATTCTAAATCTGAAATTTCTAAGGCATATCAAACTACACATAATATAAAATGTATTGCTTTCTCTACCAATTACCTGTTGTCCGTTTATTTCACACGACTTTCTCTGCTATTCTTCAACAAACTATTATTTTAAAACCTTATCTTATCTACTTTATGTTAATCGAGATAAAGATTTGCGGAAATTGCCTTATTGCGCATTTCCTTGTATATACAGTCATGGAAAAAAAAAAATGACAGCGCATTAGAAGAGCAGAACATTTTAAGTTCCACGTCGTGTTGCAGCGCGGTTGACACAAGTCAATATTTCCAAAATGCAGCTGAATTTATTGATATTCTCTGTTCCATTATTTTGTTGGTAGAAATATTCTGCTCTCCTGATAAGCTTAAATAATTTTTCCATGGCTGCACAAGCGGATTAAAGAAAATAATATACTTTAGCAGCGACACTACATCTTTCAAGCGCTGGTCGCTCTTAAATAGCTTTAAAATTGCGTTCCTTGCAAGGCCAAAAAAGAGGTGAGGTGGGGGGCGGACTTCAAATGCACAAATTGTGTGGTTTAAATATATCTAGTTTTTATATAGTAACATTTGATCTACTTCTTACCTTATAAATTATCCAAAAGTTCAGAATAAAGACGGCTTCAAAGCCTATTCCTAAAAGGTTCAAATATACTTACATTGTGCCCTTGTAGGTAGAATGTGAATAGGGGAATACGTAGACTTAAGCGATAATCATATTATTTGAGATGTAGCCTTCAAATTCCGTTTTCTTTACATAATCAGGAGATAAAAGAATGTATTTATTTATATTTTTTGTGTAGTAAGAGTTATCTATCTCTTACAGTTTGCGGAAGTAACTCCAAATAAAGAGCTGGGGCTATTCCCAGAAAATTCAATACATACATTTCATTTGCCTTTAAAATATCTTAAACATGTGGTAAATTTAATCAAATCCTGAGAGTCATTTTTGGAAAAGCCAAGATTTTTGAAAGATTTTACATGTAAAGGATAGTTTAAGATGGAAGAATTTTTTTCTTTTTTGAAATCTCAGTGCCGCATTCTTGGATGACACTGAATTTAAGTACCAATTTGGTATGTAACTCAATTTTCGTTATTGAGTTATACTTTTTACAGACAGGCTCGTGCACACACACAGATCTTTTTATTATTTATTTATGCCAACAAACTTACTGTGTGGGCAATGTTTGAAAGGTAGAACTGGAACTTAAAAATTCAATGCCACAGCTGGGATTTGAACCACAGACCTTTCGCTTACCAGGACATAAAGTACTTACAATATTAAGTTACCATTGGGGTAATTGTTTCTGATGTGAGACTGCCTTCGTGGTTTACCAGGAGAAATACGAACTGGTTTGAGAATTCAATGCCATTCTGGCAGGTTGTCACAGTAGCTCAATGGTTAGAGCACTCGTCTGGTAAGTGGAAGCCTGTGGTTCAAATTCCAGCTGTGGCATTGAATTTTTAAGTTCCAGTTCTATCTTTCAGAACTTTTTATGTTTTTCTTTCTTTGTATTTTGTTTTTTCTTTTTCTTCACGAGGTCTCAAAACATGTATTTCCGGTGAAATCTTATCCAGGACTTTCCGAACGCATAGCTCATGTCATCTGTCATAAAATTAAGGGTACATATTAGGTATGTGCGTACAAAATGCATTTTTGTCTGCTTTCTAAGGCCAGATTTGGCATGGTTTATTTTGTAAGCCCTGTTGAAGAATGGATCACCTTGTCTATCTGCTCGCCCTACCCTGGTTATTAGCAAGGCGCTTCTCCGAGTCAAACGTTTCTCATAAATTGCGAGTTACTGTGACCTTGATATGTACATAGCTTAGTAACCAGTGTTGGTAAATAGAGGCTCTAACGAACAAAAGGTTTACGTCATACATCTTTTAGACATATTGTATAACTTTTGGAGGAGAATAATCTGATGCGTTTCATTCAGCTGACCTTCTGTAGCCATTACTATTTATTTTTATGACTTGTACCTATTAGGTGTTCTTGTGAAAGCGCATTATCTACTACCTATACATTTGAGATAGAGCCACTATTATATTCTACCCAAAAATTTGATGTTGAGATTTCACCGAAAATATGTTTTTAAGCATCTGTATTCACACACCAGACACACACACACACACACACACACACATACACACATACACACAGACACACACATACACACATACACACATACATACACACATACACACATACACACATACACACACTCATACACACACACCTGTTATGTGTATGTGTGGGAGGGGATGGTGGTGTTTAAGTTGGTATTTAAGTTCATTATCTTCCAAAGATGGCATCTGAAATTTTAAAGAAAATCCATCACCCCAAATTATTCTTTACATGGAAAAATATTCGATGTTGAGGATTTTTTCTGTGTTAATTTTAAAATCGTAATTTGTTTTCTCAAAATGCTGTCGAGGACTCAAAATGAAATACCCTATATCAAAAGCGGGCGAGGTGGTTCCACAGGAAAGTGTGCGACTTACATTCGTTAAGTCCCGGGTTCAATCCCCGGCGAGCACCCACTTTGACCTATCGGAGTCGTTAGGCGAATGCTGTTGTGGTCCTCTTATAGCACGACTTTCTTGACACTCAATTCCTCTACCCATCATTTCCTTCATTGTCATCTTTTTCAGGTGTAGGACCAGGCGACATTGTTCGGTGGGTTGCGTCTGGGCGGTGGATGTGCCTGATACATAAACATGCTTTTTTAATAAAAATCATTGCAGGCATTTTTGAGAAAATAAAATCTTTCGAAAAATGTTCCATGTAAAGTGTAATCTGGAGTGAGGGACTTTTCTTGAATATCTTCGTGTCACATCCCTGCAAGATGCTTATCTTAAACACCAAGTTTGGTATCTTCCTTTCATAGAAATTTGAAAACAGTGTTGTTATAATCAATTTAATTTAAAAGGTGAGCCAATTAACAACACTAAACAACACTTACATTTTTTTAACTGTTTCTTATGCTAAAACTTTCGAATTTAGGAAATAAATTAAATTTATAGCCATTTTGCCAGTTTGTAAGTTGGTGAATCTATGCTGCTAATAATGGTTCTCGTGGTGATGTCAGGCTTGTGTATTTTGGGTGATCTATAGAGTCTAGGTACGGTTGGGTTATTTGGTTTAATTACATATTTGTTTGGTATTATGCTGGAATTTTGTATAGTTCTTTCAAAGGTTTGAACAAAGTGGTTAGCGGGTTTTTGCTGATTTTTTCATGGTTACTATCATTTAGCAATGTTTCCATTTTTTCTATGTAATTTAATTTATCCATTATTATTTTGTTCCCTTTGTCTGCCTTTGTGTATACCAAGTTTGGTATTTAGCGTTCACCCAAATTTCTCTTTACATGGAACATTTTTGACAATTTTGATTTTCCCGAAAGTGGCTCTAACGATTTTCATTAAAATACCACATGTTTAAGATATTTTTATAGCAAACGAAATGTGTAGGTATGTGAAATTTTCTGGAAATGATCTTTGAAGATAATCTTCATTTTGGATAACCTTTGCATAACTGATTAACCGTGACACATACACAAAGTTTTACTACATAAAATATGTGAATCTCGTTAAGGTCCACAGTTCATGTCGAATACCTACATATTTTTCTGGGGTTAACCATTCTAGAGACATTCATTTGTATTGGTTTACGTTTTAAAGCACATATTTTTCTCCAATAGGAAGTCATTATTCATTTTCTTATCCTTTGGCGATGAAACAGAATGGAATTTCAAAGCCATCGCATAGCAAACAGGTATTAAAAGATCTGACTATTGCTACCCTGTTCCCCGTGTACCTACAAGGAAATAATGAGATAGACCTTTGCAAAAATATCTATCTCGTTTAACGTGAAGTAGGTAGAATAATGTGCGTTTGGAAGGATAGCTAGTTTGTGCGGGGGTGAGCAGAGAAAGTCATCTGAGTGCAACCAGAATGTTTTACATATTATTATGCGTTAAAATTATTATTTTGGCATAAATGTAGGGGACCAAGATAGGTCATGGACTCCACATACAAGATGTTGCAACTCTTGTTCTGTTACACTTCGAGAATGGCTGAAAAATAAAAAAATAAACGATCTATGACTTTTTCTGTGCCTATAGTTTGACGAGAGCTCACAAACCATTTAGACAGCCGCTATTTCTAAGTCCATCTAAAGAGTGACGCACGAAATGTTATACATTGACATTATCTAATAAATATTTTATTTGGAGGTTGGTAACCTTGGAATTTTGTGACGAGTTCTAGCATAGTTCAACAGAGGGCAGCAGTTGTTACTATCACGCATGCGTGTCGTCACCGTTTCAGTTTAGTAATATGGCGGACAAAGGCCGGTTGATGTTAGAATAGAAAGGGAAGACTATTGTTTTACGCGGAAACGAAGAGTCTAGCAGAGTCTCAGAGACGCTCTCGTGTTCATTTTCGTACTAGATGCCCCCTCTCCCTCCCTCCCTGCCGTGGAATTACTGGTCCAATGTTTTCAATGGCACAGTTGGCAGTGCGCGCTACATAGGCATGCAGCAGAACAATTTTCTTCCATAACTTTATGCAACAAGGTTACTAATAGAGATCCAATGGTTCATGCAAGATGGAGTTCGTCCTCATACAGCAAACGTTGTTTTGGATCTCCTAAACGAACATTTCGGGCACCGTGTGATGCTCCATCGGTACCCGGAACGTTTTCAGGAAGGTTCAATAACGCCGCTACACAGCCCGAATATAATCTCTGTGATTATTTGTGATGGGGACATTTAAAGGAGACAGTCTACCACAACAAACCACGTAATCTAATGCAACTGCAAACGGCTATCACAACATTTCTCCAGGGAATCACAGAACACTTGTGTCGTAGGGTGATCAGAAACATCAAATTTCGTCTTGAAGAGGTGGTACGTCAACAAGGTGAACATATTGAACATATATCCTGCATGTTCGCTGAGCATACACATTCTGACCATTATTTTAAAAAAGGAATAATTAATATATTTTGTTTATCAAAAGTTATATAAGCAATTTTCAATGTATGACATTTCGTGGGCCACCCTGTGTAAAGGTAGGATTGTCAATGGGGAAAAAATCAATATCGAATTTTCCACCTGCTATTCGATCTATTCCACATTCAGATACTGTCCCACTTCCTATAAAATGGAGGCTATACATTGATTCCTCCAAGCTAAGTTTGAAAGCTGTATTACTTTACAACGGCAATCTTCTTCCTTCTATACCTGTTGGTCATGAAGTTTACATGATGGAGAATTATGCTAATATGAAGGCACTCCTCAATTCAATCAAATATGTTGAACACAAACGAAAAATGGAACAGATATCAGTGCCATTGGAATGAAGCAATGTTTGCTGGTCCTTATGTAGGGATGCTCCGGAACTCAGAGGAAAGCCAATACATGGTTCTCTCCAGGCCCAACTACCTGCCAAGGGTTCTTCCATATATTTAGAACCATTGGAATGTAACAGTCATTAAAAAAAATTGACCGGGATTATATGTTGTTGATATATTTAATTACTATGTATCCTTTTCTCCTAATCTGCTAAAACAAAATATTTCCACCTATTGTGAATCATAGAAACAAGAACTAATAAATTCGTTTCTTGTCATATTCCTTTTTTTTCAACCCAAAATTAGTGATACTTGACTCATGAAGTGAAGGGAATTCAAAATATTTTTGTTGGCCATTGTTACCAATCAGTTACGCGCATGCGCTGTCACAGCAAAATGGCGCGATTTGTTGATGTTGCAATATGATTTCCATATGCAAGAAATTGTGGTTAAAAAGGAAATTTGGGTGGTTATCGTCTTCGGAAGTCTCAGATGCTCTTCAAATCTATTGTAAAGGTATTGTAAGCCCCTCACGTGATGTAGTTATGTTTGTGTTTTACCGTAGGTACCGGAGAATCCTCCGATATGATTTCCTTCTTCACAGTCGCACCAGACAGTGAGCTGATAACTCATGCTGGGTGTGATATATAATCCAAAGTTTGTTCCTAAACAGGTTACTGGGCCAATGCATTGGCTTTTAAGTCCTCGCTTTAGGTCCTACAAAGGAGAGGGTAATCGGTTGAAAAATAAAACTAAAGTAATTGCAGAACTGAAGTCCAATAATTTGTGATAAGCAGTTTACGTTTGGCCCAACATATTGTCCGTGATTTCCGAGTTTCCCTACACACGTTTTGCAAATGTGTGAACAAAATACTGCCTATATAAGTCTAATAAATACCACCAACGACCAACAAACGTCATACCAAAGCACGCGAGCAAAGCAGGCGTGACATTCTTAATGCGCTTTTGATTCAGTATTTACATAAACTTAAGTTTCTGATTCATGGGAGGTTAGAATTCAAAAACGCAAATTCGGATACACATCTTTATATAATTTAGGTTAATTAGCCACGACTGGTTATACCAAAGCACACGAGATTGATTCTTAATACTATTATAATTCAATGCCTCAAGAAGAACAAAAAAAAAAAAAAAAAAAAAAAAAAAAAAAAAAAAAAAAAAAAAAAAACAATTCAAAATATCGCTAATCTAGCGGATTTCGCCTTTCATTCAGGTTGAGTCTCCACCACTCCTGGTCAGTAAAGGGAAGATACGCTATTAAATTCCCGTTTACGAAAGTGCCCTAAGAAGGGCGATAGTCTCTAAAAGAGGCATCAATTCCATATAGCACTCCTAAAGTAATTACATAATCATATTACACTTTTATCACTGTTTTTCGAAGGGAGCCTAGTACTACCACAGAATTTGAGAATTTTACTGTGAAATAACAATGACTTCATCTATGTATGTCTCTTCTGCTAACCTAACATCTAGGTTATAAAGCTTTTTTTCTACATTGTATTATAATATTTATTGTATGACTTACCAGTAACTTGGATCTGGAAGGATTTGTAGGTTAAGAAGCTTTAAAACAGAGAATTTTGCTTTTGAAACATCGAAAATGTTGCAATATTGCTTGAATCACAGATTTGAATGCATCTTGGTTTGTAAACAACTGCCTGACTGCATCGATCTTCAGTTGTTTTATATATGTTTGCACCATATACGGCGTTACGTGGCTATCTTGTTAGCCACGGCCTGTTACAGTCCTTAGGTGTTCTATGCTGTTACATATGATGTTGCTTCATGGTTCATCTCGTGGATAAATATGATTTGAAGCCAAGCATTTTAAGTAAATTAAACAAGCCCGTTCAGCATAAATTTACCTCATCAGCTTGTTGTTTAAATACGCCTTAGAATCATAAGTTCAATTTTATGTTTCGTAGCAAACATATTTGTAGCTTAACAAAGACATACATCCAAAATGATGTTTAAAAATTATGAAAATCACATCATAGAGATAATTTTTAAAATAAAATAGCTTGCATTTCGTTTCAAATACGTAGTCCATTAATAACTGCATATTTTTGCAAAATCTACAATTCGTTTCCTTTTCTTCTTCTTTTCCTGATTACCCTCCCTTTATGCAGGACTTACACCCCCTAGAAATTACAAGCCAGTGCGTAGGGTCAGACGCCTGTCGTTTCCTTTTAACAGATACAATTTTTGCTAATGTGCGCACTCAGTTATTTCTTGAGTGTTTGAGTGACTAGGGTCCCAAAGAGGTTCTATAGAGATAGTTCCAGTATATTACATTTATTCTGATTTCTGAGAATTCTTCTTTTCTTTCAAAGATTCAGATTTCATTAATTTACTTAGAACACTTTCGGATCTGTGAATATAATATTATTTTTATTTTCTCTACTACTTACCTATCATACCTAAAAATTCGATACTCATATTTCAACGAAAATACGCGTTTTGAGACTCCCTGAACAAAACATTTTGAGGTCGCGCATCAAAAAGGGATTAAGTGTTAGTTGCCTCACACTAGTATCTTTGTAAGCGTCGGCCAACAAGACGACAATGTGCGGCTCAAGAACGCGCTGTTGCACGCATTTCTAGAAGCTTTAGAAGTATATGGGCCTTGTTTACGGTGCAAACCGAGAAACTTTGATTCCAGAGAATTCGCCTATACGCACTCTATAAGAGAATCGGCACACAACAAAAGTTAATTGTCAGAGTTACCAGCAGTTCAATTGTTTGCGTTACCGTAGCAGTGTCAAGGACAGTGAAAAGTGAACAGCTGCAAGGTTACGATACGATCGAACTGTGTGAATTGTAATTCTGTACCTACAATAGTGGCTTCTATAATACTGTGTGTTCCCGCTTCGCTAACAGCTTTAACGGGAATAAACAGACATTGGAAAGTCTTGTCATTTTTTTCTCACAGTATTCAACGTCAATGCCTTCCATAGTTGCGATACGAAGATTTTGAAGAAAATCACTTCATCTCAAATTGAATGGAGCATTATTTGGAAGTTATACATTTTCTCAAAATAACGATAAGGATTTTGATTAAAATGCCATACATTAAGACATGTTCATGATAAATAAAGTGTATATCTTGAATTGTCAGGGAATAGTCTCTAAAGTCCTCTTCATTCTGGCCGATTCTTACATAACTGGTAAACTGTAAGAGATATACAAAATATTCTTCTGTTTTTATCTGATTACCCTCCCCTTATGTAGAATTTATACCCCCTAGGACTTACAAGCCAGTGTCTAGCGTCAGATGCCTGTCGGGGAGCACAGAGACCGGACAGAGTGAAGACCTGGAAGTGGGTGATTAGTCCAGCACTAGGTATGAGAGTGTGGAAGAAGATGATATGAAATGCAGGCAAAATGGGTGATTTGAAAGGTGATGATGGAGCAATCGGTGTAGAAAACCCACCCAGACGCCACTTGGTCCACCACGAATACCACATGCGGGTTCCTGTGATTGAACCCGGGCTGCTTAGATGGTAGGCGAACGGTCTAACCACCCGGCCACGACGTTGCCTTAGATAGACAAAATATTGGTACCTACACAAAAAAATGTAGATCTCGTTAAGACGAAACTTCTGTCAAAGTTGTTTGTGGTGATAACCATTTTTGAGATATTCCTTGTTTTTATGTACTGGCCATGCAAAGAAAATGAAATGTCAAAGCCATCACATAGCGATAAACTCTTAAAAGATTTGACTATTATTTAATATTCTCCTAGTTCCATTGTACCTATAAGAAAATGTTCAATAAAACCAGTCCTAGAAATATTTATCTCAATTTATATGAAGTAGATAGAAGAATAAGCGTTTTAAGTATAGTAGTTTGTACAAGAGTGAGTAGAGAAGGTCATGTAAATGCAAGGATCAAATTGTTCCTTTCTGATTTAAAAAATGCAGCTCTGCTAGTAAGTTTCCGCAGAATAACTGCAGCAATGGTGGTACAACTGCATTAACCTGTGGAAAGTAAGATTTTGAGTAGCTCCAACACCATGTGTGCACATTCAAGTGTCCTGTTGACAGGCTTGCCACCCGCAAAAGAAGAATGACTTCATTTCCGAGTTAACCTTGCCTGGTTATTTCCAAACATGAGCAGGAGTGTCCTTGAGTGGGAAGTTAAATACAATGGGTTACGTGTGTGTCCGAAAGTTCATCGCCTCTGACAAGGTGTGTTATGTTAAATATCTGCATTTCAGTAGGGAAATTATTTACATATTTTATTAATGGGATAGTGTTGACCTTTGCTGTTTTTTCGTAAGAGGAGATTATTAGCGTTACGTCCAGAATCTTCTTCTTCTTCTTCTTCTTCTTCTTCTTTTCCTCTCCCTTAAGCCCTTTCGAGCGTTGGGTTTCCTCAGCCGGTCATGATCCATTTCCTATATTTTGCTCTATCCTTAGTTAATTGTTTAGCTTCCCTCAAAGTCTTTCCTTTCTTATTCACCATTTCCTCTACATAACCGCTCCATTCTGTTCTTGGTGCCCTCGCCCTCTTCTGTCTTCCCCTCTGGGCTACATACTTGTTTTGGTTTCCTGCTCTCATCCATCCTATAAATGTGTCCGAACCTTCTTAGAATATTGGTCTCTCTTTTTTGTTACTGGTTCTTGATTAAGGATATCTCCTATTTGACAGTTTCAGTCGAGAATATTGGTTTAAAGCATGTACACATAAAATACCATAGTAAAATGATACTCATTTTTACACTGGAAGCTATGTGTATCAAACTTGCAAAGCCACAATACTCAACCATAGCATTTAACTGGTTTAAGTATATACATACAGAAGTCTTATATGTCATATTTTCAACAATTATTTATTTTTATGTCTCTTCTTCTACTCCGTGATTTAGAGTAACACGCTACTTCGTGGTTGCTGAGGTCTCGAGTCCTTACTAATAGTCTATTAAAAAAAAAAAAAAAAAAAAAAAATTTACTCTTTCACTAATACACTAATACTAAGCTTACTTCCACACTCTAGCATAACGGGGAATAAGCCTGGCTAAGAGAAAATGTCCATCACTCAGTTGGGAATCAAACGCGGGACCTCTGGATTGGATAGTTGGCTACTTCTTGTTATTCGAGATAAATTTAATTACGCCTTTACACATTGGTTTAAAAGCTGTGTGTTGGTTTTGTAATTTCAAGCTCTTTGCATAACCACGAGGATAGCGACTTACCACTTGAGGAAGGTACGGAAATTTGGAAATTCAAGCCAGCAACAAAGAATATCTCAGAAATGGTTAAAGCCGTACAATCGTACAATTTATCTGACATAGGGTATAGGGTAAACACGAAGGGGGACACCTTATTGTGGCTGCCACCCCGCAGGAGGCAGGAAGGTAGTGAGGGAACCGCAGGGTCGCAGCTAGACAGGCCACAGAGACACGCGGAAGTCCCTAACAAGTGCTGAGATATTCATGAGTTCAGTGTCGCACACGTGGGTGTCGCACCTAGCGCCAAGAACAGCAGTTACCACGCGCAATCATTGGCACCATCTGCCCGGCACTGCCAACACTACACGCCTGAAAGTACACCTAAAAGATGATAACGAAATGGAATGAAGGGAAATGATGAAAAGGAAACCCTGATATAAAATTATGCACCCCAGCATTCGCCTAAGTGACATGGGGAAACCACGGAAAACCCCATATCAGAATGCGCAGTCACGGGAATCGAACCGGCGACCTCCTGAACGCGTGCTACAGACGTTACCACCTGAGCCATCTTGTTCGGTTTATCTGACACAAAGTGCAGCCTTTAACAAGCAGTAAGATTTTGTCTATCCCTTACACATTCCTCGTGCAGAATGAAGAGGACTTCAGAGGCTATCCTGAGAAAATTCATGATATAAATGTTATTTATTGTGCAAATATCTTCAAAATGTGGTATTATATCCAACGTTATTTCAGATAGTTTTGAAAAAAGATGACTTTTGAATTATGCTTTTCTCTTTCTCTCTTATGTGCATAAGTGTACTTTCTCTATAATATTAATATAGATGATAAAGGACCAATTGAGTAAGCCAAAGTTGCTTTAGATTTTAGTATTATGTTTGCTGTGAATGTTCGGGGTCCATACACGTACATTAACTCAGCATAACTGCCCTCCCCCTTTTATGCCCCAAGTTCTGCAGATAAACTTTATCTTTTGCCATATCTTTTGTCAGAAACAAGATTTACATAAATCACGAGAATGAAATACATTAATAAGATGGCCCTCAAGGTCGTTACCAATGTTGCCAAATGAAGCAACAATCCCACCCCTCCCTTCTCACGTGTCCAGTTCATTCGATCCTATCATAAGTGAATAACCTGTGGCAAGGTTTATGCACCAGAAAATTTAGGCAAGTATATTTGGAAACGCCCTGACAGTAAGGGCAATCGCAGGTGTCATTAGGTAAAAGGTTTTGAGAATTAATCATGTATTTTACTTTTCTAGCGTTTGTCTAAGGCAGAGGAAATATTGTTCTCAGCGCAGAATTCAATTCTAGATTTATTTCTTTTTGGATCTTTTAGAAAATCTGACGTGTGACACTGACATAATCTTCCCTTTTTACTTTTATACATACTATTCTTAAAAACGCTGTTTTCTTCTATTTACTTCATGTTAATGAAGGTAAACGTTTGTAGAAATACTTTTATTACACACTTCCTTACAGATACAATGGGACTAGGAGAATACAATAGACTTCAAACGATAGTCAAATCTTTTAAGAGCTGATTGCGTGAGTGAGTGAGTGAGCGAGTGAGTGACTGAGTGAATGAATGAGTGAGTGAGTGAGTGAGTGCGTGGGTGAGTGAGTGAGTAGGGTTTAAGGGTCCATCGGCAGCTAGATCATTAGGGCCCGGAGCTGACTGCTATATTGAGGCTTGGAAACTTAATTCTCTTTGCATGGCTAACAAACAAATAACGACTTCACATATAAGAAAAGGAAAATTCAAACCAATTACAAGGAAAATCTCGTAAATGGCTAACTCCAGTAAAAGAAAAAAGTATTAGATATAAATTATGTGTTTTAACAAGATTTATATTGCTTGTTTAGTAAAATTAACCTGTCTTATGGTTTACTAGTTATGCAAAAACCGTCCAGAATGAAGAAGACTTCATAGGCTATTCCCAGAAAATCTAAGACATACATTACATTCGCCATAAAATATCTTAAACATATGGTAATATAATCAAAATCATTGCAGACCTTTTTAGAGAGCCATAATTATCAAAATGTTTTCCATACAAAGGGTAGTTTGGGACGTGGAGTTTTTTTTATTTTATTATTTTTTTTTAAAGCATTATGTTGTATCTTTGGAAAAAGTTGTACTTAATTATAACTATCATTTATAATGATATTGTCATTTAACCGACGTTTCATTTGTAAGTTATGCTACTGACAAACAGACACAAACACGGACCGTTTTCCAAAAATGCATATTTTTGGATTCAGTGAGCCACAAAATACATATTTCCTGTGAAATCTTTATATCGAGTTTCTGAGTGGAACGAATACTTCCTCTGTTTACTACAGGTAATCAGTAGAGAAAGTGAAAACACGAATAGCAACTAACCAGTTGAAAAAGTATTAAGTGTTTGGAAATTCAAACCAATAACAAGGAATATCTTGGAAATGGTTAATTCGAGAAAACTTATTGGTATAACATAAATTGTGTGCTTTTGTGGGATCTCATTTTTATGTACTAAGATTTCCCTTTAATATTTTGCACGTTTTCACTCGACAATATACTGAATAATAAATCAATAAACGTGGAAAATTTAAGCCTCAGTTGATACATTATGCATCCCGATGCGGGCTATGAACCCAAGCTCTTGATATCTCAAGGCCGCCCTCAACTTTAAGCCCATCTCTAATCGCCTTGTCCGGGATAATGGTTTTCATCTTCACAAAGCCCCTGAAACATGTTCCACTAATTTAGAGGCGGTCACTGTACCAGCAACAGGTTCTCAGCTCACGTGCTATCATAATTAACTTTTTGTGCCAAAAAGTAAAAGTGAAGAGAATTTGCACCATCTTCACTATGTCGTAAGATATATCGAGCAACTGAGGCACGAAATCCTTTGCGTGAACAGAATAAACTGCTAACAGGGCAAAAACCTTTCAGATAATGATGAATTGTGCTAGAAATTAAGAACATTATTCATCCTGTCTGTAGTAAATTTAAATTTAAGCAAATTATTACCGAATTATGGTTTGGCGTAAGAATTCTCTGGCGACATATAATAATTGGCTCATCAGCTTACAGTTTTTGACAAGCAAATAACTCATTCTGACACCTGTTAATTAGAAGTGATGTATGCAGAGAAATAGCAACTTTGTGTTTATTTTTACGTTCTCTACCAGGTATCTGTGGTATGTAGAGGAAGTGTTGTATCCGACATAACAATTTGGTGTCAAAATTTCGTGGAAATACAGTTTTGGGATCTCTGGAATCTAACAAAAAATCAGAAAGAGTTCGACCGCATTAGTTTTTCTGTTTGTAAGAACGCCCGTTTGTTATTGCAAATGGCACACAGACGGCACAGGAAATTAGGATAAGAAGATGCGCAAGTATAAGCTACTACCTTCCCAATATTTCCCAGTTACAAGATCTGAAAAAAATAAGGAAAACTAGAAAAAAACTCTGTAAGGGAGTTCGAGTCCTGATGGGATTGAACTGTAGACCTCCCGTTCACGAGTCTATGTTTTAACAAGCTCTGCCCAACTTATTGATGTGTGTGTGTGTGTGTGTGTGTGTGTGTGTGTGTGTGTGTGTGTGTGTGTGTGTGTGTGTGTGTGTGTGTGTGTGTGTGTGTGTGTGTGTGTGTGTGTGTGTGTGTGTGTGTGTGTACTCCATGTTCAGTTTGGGTATTGGATACCAGTACCTTTACAACGTCAAACCAAGGGTTAGAAAGTAGTTTAGATTATGACTCGAAAAAGTTTAGCTCAAAAAAGTATTTGACTTAAATTTAATGCTTAAATGGAATTAATATTTGTTGTGTAGTAAGATTTTGTACATCCTTAAAGGTTTACCAACTGTGCAAAAGTCATCCAGAATGAACACAACTTTATAGGTTATTCCCAAAAAATTCAAGATATACATTTTATTCGTCAAGCAGATGTCGATTTCTTGGATGGAATGTCATGTCTTCTCTACTATGCAGAGAAGGTGAGAGAATATTTCTCCACCTTCGTAACCGGCTCTCAAGTAAATCAGTTCTATGAGGAAATGACTGAACACATCTCACAATGTTAGGCCATAAAAGTGTTTAAAATATTAGATACAATAGTCCATTTGTTAGGTTACATCAAGACTATTAGAGACACCAACAGGTTCTTGGTCCTAATGTCAATATAAATTTGTGTGTGGAGTTCAGTGGCTTACAGCAACGTTATTGACCTCAACGAGAAGGAAAACATCTAAATAAAATACTTGACAGAAAAATATACGGAAGAAGGCCTTCCTCTCCTATCCTCTCCTATACTACCTCTCCCCTCCCCTTTTTTCTCTTCTCCTCTCCTGTCTTCTATTTGCTTTTCCTCCCCTTTCTTCTTTTCTCTTTTCTACTCTACTTTCTTATTCTCTTCTCAATTTTTCTCCTAGCTTCTCTGCTCTCCTCTCCACCTCTCTTCTCTGATCAAATTCTATCTTCTCTTCTGTGCTACCTGTTCCATTTTCTCTTCCCTTCTCTGTTCTATTTTCCTCTTCTCTTCTGCACTTCTTTTCTCTCCTAAACTTTTCGGTTCTCTCTGCTCTCCTGTCCTGTTCATTTTCCTCTTTTCTTTCTCCTGAAATTTCCTCTCCTCAACTCTGTTCTCCTCTCTCCTCTCCTGTTTTGTTCCCTTTCCTCTCCTATTTTCTACTTTTACTTCTCTTCCCTGCTCTCCTTTTCTCTACTCTTTTTTTTTTTAGTCTCCGTTTTCCTTCTCTACTCAACAGTTTTCTTCCTTTCTCAGCTCTCCTATCATGTTCCTTTTTCTTTACTCTCCTAAACTTTTTTCTTCTCTGCTCTGCTTGGAAAAAGCATATTTCTTATGAACAGATAATTATATTAACCTATTAGGCTAGGTAAATATTTTCAGAAAACTTGTCCCACTCCAACCCAAAGTACTTCTAATATTTTAATCAAGCTATAATGAGTCTCTTTTAGTGGAAAGAAAATAACATAGGACGTTGAATTTTCTGTTTGCCAAAATATCCTTCAATTTTGTTTACTTTTGGATTAATTATTAGAAAAAGGTAAATTTATGAGTGAATTAAATGGATTAGTTCAGTTTTCTTCCTAGTGTGACTTTCTAATTTTGCTTTTTCCTGTTCTTCCTCTCTTTTTTCCTCCCTTATTTTCTACCTAACCCTTTCTACCGTGTTGTCTTTCTTATCTTTTGCTGTGAAAATTGTTTTATTTTATATGCGTTCGCAGAAAAGCAGATTTCCATCTTTCACTTTATCTAAGATTTTGTTTGCCAAGCTCAGTAACATTAACATGCCCCAGGCAAGACTTGAACCCACAGCAATGTGGTTACAAAACCCCCATCACTGCAGACCAGGTATGGTAATGAAAACTTGCAAACCGAAAACAAAAACAAATGAAAGATGTGTTGCAGCAAATATCTCGGTAAATGGGCTAAAACAAAAAGGATTCAATAACGAAGCAGCAGGCAAATTTGCTCCCTTTTTTGTTTTTCTTCGTAGCCCGAGGGGGTTCAAGATCAAGGGCAAGGAGGGGAATATGGAGGCGAGAGGGGTAAAAGAGTGCCACAGGACCACTTCGCTATCTAGTCGTCAGTTGTTTCTTGTCCATACTCGCCGCCATGTTCCACAGCCTGCTACTCGCGGTAAGTTTAAAACGCTTCTCAGCTTTGGTTGCCGGTTTCTGCTTTTCTTGGGGTTATCTTCAGTGCTTTTTGTAATTGAGTTTATATGTAATTAGCTAATGCTCTTTGCGCTAAAAGCTCAAGAGTGGTAATGTTGTTCCCAAGCAACTGCAAATATGTCTGAATTACTGCAGACAAGAGGCTGTTTGAACCATGTTCCCTACTTCTGAGAAAGTTAAAAAAGTTTCAGCCTAAGCTAAATTTATTTCTCCATAGTTCTGATATCATTATGCAACAGTTTCTTTTTTGAAGCACTGAAGAGCAATATTTTACTTCACAGAATACTGGAGTCCTCAATAAAAATATATGTATAGAATGCATGTTTTCATATTTTTGTGACAAAGGTCTTTCTGCACGAATTAGTTAATTTTCTGTCAGTTAAAGCAGCAGCTGGAATAAATGGTGTAGTATTTATCTTGAAATATCTACTCTTTAAACTCACTGAGAAAATAGTGTAACAATAATAATAATAATAATAATAATAATAATAATAATAATAATAATAATAATAATAATAATAATAATAATAATAATAATAATAATAATAATAATAATAATAATAATAGAGAAAATTATGTTAATTACTCTGTACTCTAGCATTACCATTTCTTCTTGTTCCTCTTCCTCTTCTTCTTCTTCTTCTTCTTCTTCTTCTTCTTTTAGCACTAAACAATATTTTAAATTTACAGTTTAAGATATTAATTATTGTTATTGTTGTAATTATGATAGTTATTACTTTAAGTGGACGAACCCTTGAAGGTTGGAAAATTTATGTTTCTTAATTTGTTGACTAAATAATAATTGTGCTGTGTATTTAACAAACTTTAAGATTTTCGGATTAATTTCTTAAACATTTCAGTGTTGCCACAGGATAAAATATATATTCTGCTGCTGTTTAATGTTCTATAAGGAGAGGCTCTTATGGTGCAATTAAACATTAATTTTGTGTTCAAACTATATCTGTCTTATAAGCTTATTACATTATTTGTAAATGAAATATGAATTACTTTAGAAAATTAATTTAACTAATAAAGGAATGTATTTTGTCACACAGGTTTTTCCAACCACTTTTATTTGTTACTGTCATATAAACCCTTAATGAATTTTAAAAGTAATCAGCAAAACTTGGCACCGCAAAGAGCAATGTGAACGATAAGGGGCATTGAGAAGAAGATGAACAATAAAACTTACCTTTAAGGATAGAGGGATGATTTGGGGTTTCAAAAATTCACTCCTGTGTTGACTGGTACTTGAATAATTTTAGTGCCTGCATAGTTAAATATGTCTTTCTCTTGTGCTTTTCTGTACAAACTCTCTATTTTTCAGAATTTTCTACAACCTCCAGTTTGGTACCCTAGGGTACATTTATTCTGAAGTTACTAGATTCTTCAATTGCTACCCTTTTGTTACCCTTTCTGTGTTTCAAACACACAGTTCACATGCTTATTTGTGTACTTACTACAACTTGTATTTTTAATATGTTAAAACTAAGTTTATATAGTCAATTAAAGTTTTTAATATAAAATCATGCTGTGCAAAAATATCTGATGTTTTCTTTAAAATTCGAGTGGTTTAAACTTTTTTTTGAGTTACTGAAAGCTTTATTAAAATATGTGCACTCATTTGATGTCTCTGTTTTTGAAAAAAAAATCGTTTTGAAAAAAAATCGTATACAGTTTTAAAGGCCTTATGTAGAGTTTGTAATTTAAATTTTCTGCATTAATTTGGATTGTTTCAATTAAATACTAAAAAACAAAAATTTTGAAGAATTTTATGTAAAAAAGCATGTATAAAACTTGTCCTTACAAAATCAAAGTTTAATGCCAGAAATACCAGAATTCACATCCTAACATAGCAGTAATCACAGAAGATCATGCACCTCATTCTTCTGACAACTACAAAACAAATCGATGTTATTTACTTTTTCCATCTTTATTTTTTAAATTTATTTTTGTTTTGTTTTAGACAGCTTTTAAAATCTATTTACTTTGCTGAAAACAAAGTTGCATTGTATTTAAGGGGAGATTAAATTCCCTACCTTGCCAATGTCCATTATCCCATGAACTATTTAAGCTGTGAGACTGAAATTTGCCACAGAATCCATGGTATACTTTTTAAGTTTATTTATCTACTTTTATGCAGTAAAGTGCTCTATTGATTAATTGAACATTTTTGTTTAATTGCTAACATATGATTAACAAATTTACCATCACCAAGGCGTATCAGTAACAGCATTGTGATGTTTTAGCCAGGATTTTAATCAGTCATTTTAATACTTTCAGAAGATTACATTAAAAGTAAAAACTGAGAAACAAAAATCGTGTATGTTTAGACAGAGAATAATCACATTGCTTGGCCATATGGATGGTACTATATTTAGAAGTGTTACCAGTTTGTATAACTGGCGAAGTCTAAAGAATGATCTGAAATCTACCTCTGTATTCCAAAGAATATAGAAATTATGACTCTTTCTCTGAAATGCTGCAGAACTCAAGAGCTCAGAATGACAGATGCAGTATCATTTAAAATAGAAGTACACAAAAAGCTAAATATTTCATTTTTGAGTAGTTTACGCCATTTGCCGTACATTTAAGTTAACATGAACGCTATGTTTAAAATATTTTAACATGTTTAATATTTAAATATTAAATTGAACAACGGTTAAGATAAAATTAAAACTTTAAGTTTAAATTTAACTTAAAATAAAATGGTACAAAGAGGGCAATAAGTACTCTGTAACTATATTTAGTGTTTCTTTCTTATTTGACATACATATATATTTTCTAACGAGGTCGTGAAGGCCACGTAACATATGAAGTTCATATGTACATGTGTCTGAAAACCATTTATTCAGAGCTACAACACAAAATAGAAAATTACAAAAATTGTTCGAAATGGCTTCCTCTTGCTTCGATGCATGCAGTAAGCCTGCGTTCCATGCTGTGGCGCACTCTGCTGAAAATTCTTGCTGTTTTTCGTATTTGGTCAAATCCAGTTTGGATACGTTCTCTCAAAATGTCAACGTGAAGTGCAGGAGTCGCATAAACCAAGAACTTCAAATTTCCCCAGACGAAGAAATCCATTGGATTCAAATTAGGCGATCGAGGAGGCCATGCAATGGGTCCCCTCGACCAATCCATCTTTGTGGAAATCAATCATTCAAAAACTTGCGAACTATCATACTGGAATGAGCTGTAGCACCATCGTGTAAAACGCACATTCGTTGGATGATGTCCAGAGGCACTTTATGAGCTAGGGAATCCAACTCATTTCTGAGAAACTGTATAGGTTTGTCCATTCAGACGCGGAGGAAGAAGTAGTGGCCAATAAGGTGATTGTGACTGATTTCACCCTACGCGTTGAGGTAGAAACTCTGTTGATGGTTGTCCTGTCGTGCTTCATTAAGGTTTTCAGTTATGAGTGTTATGAAAATTTAAGATTCCGTCGCGAGTAAAACCGTGAACTAGATACAGGCTAGGACATTGATGAACACAGCGCACTGCTGTAACATGCGTTGGCAGAAACGTGTTCTTGACTCAAAGTCCGGCTCATGTTTTAATCCTTGCATACGTTGAAGGTGACACGGGTAGTACAGAAGATTTTCATGCAGAATTCTCCAGATAGTCATGTCATATGACTGACTCTTTCCCTTTCGTGTTGTGCCTTGTGATGGGTCTAAATCACAGCACGAAGAACTCGTTCTTCCAGCTCAATGCCTCGTACCACTCTTGGCCCCCTAATATCCCTAGTACTTCTCTCAAATGCGCCGTTCTCTCTAAGAGTTGGTGAATTCGTGCGAATGTTCTTGCACACGGGGTAACTGCCTGCCAGGTGCTCGTGCTGCATTGCCTTCAGCACGGCCATACGTGTAGTACATATCCATCTGTTCACTCAATGAATACATCTTTGTCCTATAACAAAGTAAGGTTGATTTTCAGACCCATATACATATAAACTTCTTTTATGTATTGTTGTCAGAAACGCGACCTCAAATATGACACCAATAAAGGCACACTCTGTATAACTCTAACAAGAATTCAAAAATGTATTTAAGTTTAGCATCTTAAGCATCTTAAGCATGCGGACGAAGGTTTTTGAGAAAATACCCTATCCCATACTAACTTTTACATCGTACAATGTTTCGTTATTTTTTATTTTATTAAAAATATCTCCATCGGTCCTTTTTAACACCCTTTAAACTAGTAGAAATCGTCTCCGTAGCGCAGTGATAGCCCGCCTGCCTCTGGCATGGAGGACCTGAATTCGATCCCCGGTACCGCCGTGGGGATTTTTCCCCCGCTGGGAGATCTGGCACGGGGGGCAACTGAGGAGCTACTTGATGAACTAGCTACGCCAAGTTGTGAAGGCCGCATAACTGGCCGGGAGGGCTTTGAGCGCTAACCACGACCCACCCTCCAGTACTGCACCCCACTCATGACGCCTGTACTGAGCAGAGGTGGGAGACGCAGTGGCCGGGCGGCAGGCCTTGGCCCTTCATGGACTGCGTTTTAACCTAGTAGATTATATCGAACGATGAAGGAATGCAACTACTGATGCATTGATGCTCAGATGAGTCCAGGGTTCATAGAGATTAAAGTTAACCAAAAACTCCCCCTAACCGGATTTGAACTCGGATCCTTTTGGGTGTGAGGCACACATGTTTCTCGTACACCGCAGAGGTTGTCTCTGTACGATTGTGTTAAAAATATAACATTCTTAAGATTTGTACATGAATTTAAAAATGTATATCCTAAATTTTATAGAAATAACCAATAAAGTCTACCTCATTCAGAAATCATTTTATTTATTTACTTATTTATTTTTCGTTTGTTTGTTCTATTTATACTCCGTCTTTAACTCAATGTTCTTGTAGAACATATTGCCTAGGCGATGGTGCTAACTCGTTTTAGAGTGAGTTTTGGGTCTTTAGGCCCTTTGTACATTAATTCACACATACATTGACACTTTCACAGATCCAGACTCTAGGGAAGATAGAGAAAA
This sequence comes from Tenodera sinensis, assembly GCA_030765045.1. NCBI lineage: Eukaryota > Metazoa > Arthropoda > Insecta > Mantodea > Mantidae > Tenodera > Tenodera sinensis. The sequence continues at coordinate 25,250,951 of CM060961.1, read as the reverse complement.
ATTTCCACTCCCAGTCGGGAGTCAAATCCAGGATACCTTGAAGATCATGTTTTTGTAATATATTAGTTTTTGGTGTTTCCTATCTGCTTCCTATTAATCGAGATCAGCACTGGTAGAAATGGGTTTTATTACATATTTCATTCGGATGAACAAGAGAGATACAGGAAGCTAAGTGATGGTCAAACCTTTGAAAAGCATGTGGGTCAGTATGCGGGTTTTGTAATTCCATACCCTCTGCGTGACATCACGAGAAACGAAGAATGCTGCCTTAGGAACTCAACAAATTAAAGGGTTAGAGAAACCTAACCAAAAGAAACGAATATGTTGGAAAAGGCTAAGTGAGTGAGTGAAGGATTAAGTGAGTGAGCGATTGAATGAGTTAGTGAGTGAGTGAGTGAGTGAGTGAGTGAACGAATGAGTGAGCTTTGAAATTTCCCTCTTCTTGCATAATCACAGAAAAAGGAGAATGAGTTTCCTCTTCAGAAAACTATTAGTATTTGAACATTTTTATATTTTTACATTATAAGATTTTGTCCTCTTACGATTTAGTGGTTATGGAAGTCATTCAGAAAAAAGAGCACTTCACTGACTATTCCCAGAGAAATCAAGATATGATTTTATTTGCCACAAAATTATCTTTAATCAAAATTGTATTTATATGTTCCCTTAATCACTACAATAACCAATTAGTGGGTTTATTCGGAATCTATTGCGTTTTAACAATTATTCAGTGAGGAGGAAGACGGTAGAGAAAACAAAAATATTAGCATTAAAATAAATAAACAGTTGAAGAACCTAACTTTTATTGCTCATGTATTTTCGTCTTTCGTACCGATACTCTAATCAGTTGAGCTGGTATGACAATATGTCAGTGCGACGCTATATTTCCGAGTGACTCACATTTTGCGATAAAGAATTTGGCGTTCTCGAATTCATTTTGCGATAACGTACTCCAATGGTAAATTACAGTAGCGTAAGTACCTTAAGTCACCGGCATGTGAATCGATTGGCGAATTTCATGTTGTGCCGGCATGTTTCCGCGGTAGCTCAGTGGTTGAAGCAACTCAGTGGAAGATCTGTAATCAAATCACGGCTGTGGTATTACATTTTTCAGTCAGATTTTACATTTACAACTTCAGCCAACATACTACTGGTATAAAAAGAAAATGCATTTACTTATATCACCCAGTATACGCATCCTTAGCTCACATTGTTAGATATAGTGCACGTTTTATTGGGCTCGCTGAACTTCTGCAGATATTTCTGGACAATGCATATACATAATAAATATAGAAATACATAAACAAGAGCCTCATTGTGTAGGGGGGCACACCTACCCAGAAAACAAACCCTTTGTTCCTGATGAACAAGGGCGTAGTGCAATGTTGCCACACCTTGGGCTTCATTTACATTCAAAAGCTAAATACTCATACATGTCCCGGCTGCCGAGTCAACAGATAAACTACTTAAAAACAGCGCAATTAGTTCTCGGAAGTTCTTTCATTTATCAAGAAACACATGAATCTTCTGCTCTTCAAGAATTCAGAGTATGTGTTTTGGAATTTTAAAACAGATATACAGAAGCATGTTTACTTGCTATACCTACCACACACACAAAACAAATTTAGTAATGTGCACTGTTTGAGACCATCTCTCAGTTTCTTATAGCAAGGGGGTGAGGAGTGATTACTGACTAATGACACTGACAGTTGCAATACACGGCTAGAGGCGTGGCGCTGTAATGAGGACAAAGAAAGGTGGGAGAGGGAGAAGGGTAGATAAACCTGGCCTCGTAGAAAAGTGAAAATTTTCTTTAGTTTCTTTAGATTTATCTCCTAATGCTTTTTATGGAAAAGGTTGCAAATATCGCTTAAAATAAGCAGCATTCATTGTTATAATCCTTTAACAAATTCTCCCTATATCTATATTGGAATTAAAATTCCTATCGAATTAGCTTTAAGCATGTTTGTCTATTTCGTTGTATTATAATACGGGTTTTGCTTTCAAACAAAAGGTTTTCTTCTAATACCCATCCAATAAATTGCCTTTTTTGGATGGCATTAACATTTAATTACATTTTTGTGAATTTAAAGATTTTCTGAAATTTGTCAATTACCAGCTAGCCATAGACCAATAATAATCTGGCCACGTGTAGCTTCTGATGTATACGGCATGGTGTGAATCAAACAAAAGTTGAGTTTAATGAGTAACGATTTATTGAGCGACCAAGAAAAAATCAATACTTTCCTTTCAGGCCGACGCGTCATTGGTTGTATGTCTAGCCAGTAGCACGAATGGTGCTGTCATTGGAGAGGGGTAAAGAGAGGGAAAGAAAGAAGGGGATGCTAAGAAGGCCTCGTTATACGATTATGATACCATTGTATTTTACTAAATTCGGTTTATGTACCTAGCAGGCAGAGACGGTACAGCATTCCACCCAGAAATTCGATCAAGAGATTTCACTGTAAATTCACGTTTTGAGACACCCGGAATTCTCCCTCCAAAAAAGCATTCTTAGAAGAACTTCGGCAAGTGCTTGTGTGTGTGTGTGTGTGTGTGTGTGTGTGTGTGTGTGTGTGAATGTATTTAAGTTGTTTACTTTTAAGTCACTATTAGTATTATATAGTATTAAATAAACGAATTATTAATTATTTCGCGGAATACTCTAAAATATACCACTTTTGGTTTTCATATTTGGAATAATTTTTCTTACGTTACACGCTCGCAGAATTATCGTCATATGAAACCCTCTCGTGGCATTACTACACAAAATTCCTTACCCCAAACTAGCCTTTATGTACAAGATTTTTAGAAATTTTCAGTCTGTAGGATTAGTCTGTGAAGGCATCTTCAATTCAAAGCACTTTTTTCTTAATTTTGAATAACTTGTAAACCATAATGGATAGACAGAAAGTACTTAAAAAGGAAACACAATTATTTATTATAAATACCCTATTTTATGACCTCAGTTATTCTCAGGATATCCATTGTTATACTTTGATTTTTTCAATACTGTTTGTCGTTTTCTTAAAGTGTTGTCGCTATTCAGTTGTTTCTCGCAGTGTCATGGAAAGCGTATGTCATTTGAACACCAGCACATAGTGACACGCTTTTAACATTTGACCATCGATTAGGGTTCCTCTACCCCTCTTTCCCCCTTGTACCTACAATAAAATGCTCAAATGAGTAAAGGTTATCTCGATTAACATGAAGCAAATATAGAAATAAACTTTCGTAAGAATAGTTATTTTTTATACTTTTAAACTTAGCATCCTTTAAACTGGTAGGTTCATCAGAGAATGAAATGTGTGAAATGATGCTCAAATGAGCGCTGGTTCAGTAGTTTGAACTCATCCAGTATAAGGGAAAACAAGAGAAAAAACATGCAGATAACTCTCCCTAACTCGGGACCCCTTCAATTTGAGACAGACACGCTATCCCTATAGTTCTTTTTTTGAAGCTATATAAACGACCGTGGCTGGAGAAAATCATGTGGATGTAACACAAGATTTTTATTGAAGATTTTTATTGAAGCAATTTTAAAAGCATTGAAATTATTATTTTTTTCCTTAAGAACATTAAGAAGAGCATTAAATATTTTTATTGTTTCGTTCACACCCTTCTGGAAGCAAACGTTTTGCACTGGGATGATGGATGTTACTTTTTTGTCTTGTAAAGGTGGCTCAATTGAACGTAAAGAATTTTAGGACCGAGAATATATACATGCAGGGTAAGGTTAATATCTTCAGTCTTCTAAAAAGATTTGCATGAGCATCAGCAATAGGTGTTTGAAATAATTCTTATAAGCTTCTTTTGCATGAGGAATATTCCTTTACTTATTCCAGTGAATTGTCCCAAAATAAAATATCTAGGATTACAGATAGGTAATATTTTGTTAGCTTTAAATCAATAAGACATACAAGACTCATTTTTGGAAACGTGTCGAAAAAAATGGACCAGCGCAACATTTATGGCATTTTAAAACATTGTAAACATGCTTTGAAGTGTATCGAAACAAACCCCACAATCTTTTCATTGAGATCTGTTGTCGGCGAGCGTTTCCTTCTAGTAATACCGCACTGCTACAGTTTTTGTCCTTTTTTCGTCACGAACAGCCACAAAGAGTGCTGACAAATGCCTCACGATTATCCACAGCCCCTTAGCGTGAAGGCAGATCGTAAAGCGATAATAACATGGTCGGCCACGGAACGACAGTAATTTGTTTCCATCTCCATAAAAGCTGTTAGGTTTTACGAGGAAATATTCCAGTATGGAAATATTTGCTAATATGAAGCCTGTTCTTCTGATACATGCATCTTAATGGTCGTATTGTTTAAGTTATCGGCCAGTTTGTTTACCAAGGCATAGGCATACATCATTGCTGTCTTTCAGATTGTTTTTATGTTCCCTCCTTTTTAGTGCGTAATTTATTTTGAGAAGTTATAATTTGCCACAAGATGTTTTGAGACCACGACTATCTACACTCTACATAGAGGTCCAAAATCACAATTGCGTTTATCCAGACTATTTCGTAAATATGTTATAAATTGCATAACCTGCAGATATTACTAGGGCTCGGATTTTTGGATGGAATAAACCTTCATTTTAGTTATCAAAATACCTGCACTTATACTCATGTTAACGGAACATGACGTCATCTATGCGTACGGCATAGATAATAATGCAGCAGGTTCCAGGGGTAATTTTCATCTATACACTTTTCCCTATAATACAGAGTTTATGACTTTCGTATCTTCAAAACCAAAATAATCTTCAAGAATCTTTTGCAATTTAAACGAATTTGCAACTCCTAGTGATTCAGGTATTTATTTTCTGGATATATCGGCAATGATGTTCAGAGTATCAAAGAGTGGCAGGGTTGCATTTTCCAACCGGAGAGTATGCTCTGGTATGAAACAGAAATGTGTATTAATATATGCAAGGGCTCCATTTAACTGTAGCGACGTAAACTAACTCCATCCCACTGCTTATAGTTGTGGGGAAAATTATTTTATGGGCTTGAATGAGAAAATAACGTGCTTTATGGCTTCAACTGTTGGTGTAAACCTCTCATTTAGATCTTTTAATTTTAGGTACAATGAAATTCACACATGTGCCCTAGGAAGCTTGAAATAAATATATATCTTGAAAGTTGTTAATTAAACAGGGAGAAAAATAGAAAAAATAGGCGTATTCATTATCATAAAATTATTAGTCGCTTTTTCGTACATTATTCGCTTTTGAGTGAGCACTTTTTGCTGAATCACCGACACTACTCTGTCGTTATACTAACTAGGATCGTGAAGTATCTAAATGGTGCTGCAGTGTGGTGCAAAATGCTATGGTATACAATAAAGGGCTAAAACTTGGATAGAAGCGTTACCTGTAGTTCTCGTTCCTTCCTGAACTCTGCATATTCCCTAGACAAGTGTTTCCCCTCACCCATGTAGCACCCGGTATTTCCTTCGCCACTCCAATATAAGCTTTCACAAATAACTGCAATTTTATCGCAGCCTGGAAACGGAAATGGGAGTTCGTCTAGTTATCCGTGTCCGACCCGAGAACGGCAAATTGAATTTTATTGTGAGTAGCTGTCTTCATGGTAGAAATGGAGGTTGGAGCCGCTAGAGCTCTCTCTAATCACAGGCTTGGAGAACAAAATCGAACCAAACAAACGAAGCTACGTAGAACGAATTTTAATGTTTGGAATTTATTGCCAACGTATTAGATGGCATCTACATGAGAGAAATCAGAAATAGCATTATTGTAAGGCTTGTAGAAAATGTTTATTGAACTGAATTTAGAAACTGCTTCACTAGTTATATGGTTGTATTACAAGCGTATGAATAAATATCATTGTTCAGTCATAAACAAGTTACATTTCAGTGTCAACAAATGACTTCCCACATTGCTATCGACAAACATTCCGGTTTCTGCTTCCGGTACATTTGACATATCTATTCGCTTTCCGTTCTCGTTTTGCTTCCCGTTCCTTATTTATTGTCAACCAGGTGGGTATAACGAACATGTGTACAACGAAAACAAGCACTACATTCAAACAATCAGATGGTCTATGAAACATTTGGCCAAACTACGAAATTAGCTGTGTTACCCAACATTTCTGAAATATTTATATCACATTCATCATGTTCCTGCTACCCACAATCCGGCAACCTGTGATGATTAAAGTAGCAATGGGTTGTTATTTAATTAAACTGTAACTGCAAGGTACATACATCCATGACGTATGACACATGACGTAGTCAGAATATTAATCTTTTTCCCTAAAATATAAAATTATGAAAAAATACCAAAAATATTATAAAATACGCATTTTAAACTAAAACGTTTTAAAATAAAAGAGTTTAGAGCAGGGTTATTTTATTAATTTAAAAATATAGTATTTGTCGATTTTGTCCATATTTAATAATAAAATATCAAATTAGAAATAAAAGGAAAAAAGAAAATTACAAGGAAAGTAAAGAAGTTACTGTTTTCTTTGTCCTTGGTGTGTTAATTACAGTGTGCCACTAAGACCAACAATTCGCTAAAATAAGCACTTGAAACAAAGAGGGTTTTTAATTTCGCACGTTATTTCATATAGACGAATGCTTCATTTTCTCAAATGTGGTTTGTTGGAAAGGGTAGCGTATGTTTCTCCAGACCGGTTCCTGAAGAGTGGCTTAGATTTTATAAATTTCTTGAATAGAAAGTTGCTTGAATAGACTAGAATTTCTGGAAAGCTCGGTTCATTGGTTCCTGAAATTATTTTCAAAAAGTGAAATCGTAAATCTTATAAATATGAAAATTTTATCAAAATATTGTAGTATTTGGGGTTTTCTTTTTGTAATGTACATTAAGTTATTTATAAAGTGTAGTCATAACTATCCTGTGGTGCAACAACCCTTTCCACACCAAAGGCTACCGCCCGGCCGCTGCGTCCCCAGCTTCAGCCCACAACACCTGTCATGAATGGAGTGGAGTGTGTACCGGTCAGCGCTGCCGTCTTTCTCGGCCGGTATACATATGCGTACATATACTAGATTTCGCTTAAGGAGATGGCCATTTCACATCTTAACTACAGACAAGAATAAGCAAATAAGCGAATTTCTAAATACAGAACTCTCAGTAAAGCCGGTAAGTTTTAAAGGAACCTTCTTTGCAAACCACAATATTTCTGACTTTGTTTTACTGTTTAATTTTGTATAGACCCCATTGAACTTCTGTGGTTATATCAGGGGATTTTACTTTAGGAACAAACTAGCAGTTGCAGTACTAGTAGGACAGATGCGGAGGGGGACTTCGGCGGTTCAATCTTAGAGATGTTTTATGCTCTCCTGGAAGGGAGAGATGAGGAGAGAGGAGACAGAGGGAGGCCAGACCACAAGTAGAGAGTAGGAGTCTATATTTTCCCAGTTGTAAACTCCCCGACACCAGCCAATACACCGATGGCCCGCTGGTTGGCGCAGGCTCAGTGACGACACAGTCCAGAGTTACTCAGAGCATTTCCTCCCCACCATGCTGCAGCCGAACTCCCGCTGACACTTTCTACCCTGAAATAGACCACACTGATGAAATAATTAGGGAAGTGAAATGCAGGGAGAAAAGAGGAAATTCGGTGGATGAAACTAATCCACCCAGCATTCGCCTTGTGACCGGGGATTGAACACCTTTTACTCAGCCATAATCTTTTCGAGGGAGGGGGAGAGGGAGGGGGTTTCCGAGTCATCAAGCGAATGCTGGGAAGCATATTTACACATCCCGCAAATTTGGTGCTATTTCAATTCGGCTTCTCAGGGTTGTAGTCGACTGCGTTGCGAGGGTGGCATCTCCTCGTGAGTATGCTCGACGCCGAGGTGACATTGCTGTCTGTCCTAGGGGAGGCCAACAATCGAAACTTGGGTGGTCGGCTTTGCGCGCGAATCTCGTGTCGAGATGAAGAACTGCGTGTAAACCTGTAGGGACCCACCCTCGATAGACCTCTCCTTGTAGCTCTCCTAATCCCTTGCGCGCTGAACCTAAATATCCAGCATCATATTTAGTCGACATAACGTCTTGAGATGTGCTGGGAGGTGTCTGGTCTGTTAGAAATATATTATTCTATGCATCTTTGTGCCAAATACTTCCTCTACTTGGCTCTGAATCGTGTCCACACCAAAGCCGTTTAGCCACGGAGGGCCCCTGCAGGCGGCGCACTGCGCGAACCGGTGGGACTGGTGTACTAGCTGGTGTCAGGGAGTATCTAAGTGGGAAAATATAGGGAGGCTGCCCTCTGCTGTACTTGTTCTCCTGTGGTCTGGCCGCCCTCTGTCTCCTCTTGTCTCATCCCTCGGCCCCACAGGGGCCCCTTCGGGGCACAAGTACAAAATATCTCTAAGGTCGAAGTGCGGAAGTCCAGCCTCCTCCCTTCTCTTCCTACAGTAGGTAAATGCTAGAGAAAGTAGAAAACAAAGACTGGCAAACGTTGCAAAACAGGTGCTGAGAACTGGAAAAGCAAAAGCGGAAGAGTTGGGAAAGCAAATATTGTATTTCTCCGTCCTCTCGAAGAGTTGTATATATGCGGATGATGGATTACACCTCTGTGAATAAAACACTTATCAGCCTAGCGTTTGGGGAATAGTAGATCATAATTGACTTCAGATGTAAAACATCTCACAGTCATTTCGAGGTATTGTAGTCCAAATCTACACTTCAGAATGTGACGGAAACCTCTTCACCACCGGAAAGATGGGAAAGCAGTACAGCAGATGCGTGAATGTGATGACGTCTATTTCTCAGGGCGTGTTGTTCCATTTACTTCTAGTCTAGTTCATATTAATCAAGGCAAAAGTTTGTAGAATTGCTCGCAAATACAAATGTGAATGGTGTTTCAAGACACAGCCTATTTGTGTGTCCGACATATGGAACAGAGACTATTAATAAGCTCAACTGTACCGACTGTGTAAACGCTGCCACTTGCCGTCCTTCCAACCGGGTCCCACGGACAACGAGGGACGGAAAGACTTCCTGTGCACATTATCATCATCCCTGCCAAGCTGCACCTAACGTCTTCGCTGACACTTGCGATCCTGAAAGAACCAACGGGATCAAGGATGATTGAAATGATCAATGAAATGAAATGGAAGGACAGCAAATTCGGGGGATGAAGTTATCATTCCCAGGATTCGCCTAGCGAGCCGGAGAAACCCCGACAAAACCTATGGGTCAGGAAGGTCGTCCACAGGAATCGAACCCACGATTTCCCGAGCGCGATCCTCACACGTTACTACGGAGCCATCTCACTCAGTCCGGAGCATAAAGCATGTTACCATTTGTTACCATTTCTTTGAGCTCTCCAGTAACTGAAGGGTGGTAGGCTCGCAAGCAAGCAAGCTCTAAATGTCAAGTTTGTCTCCAAGGAAGAAAATTATCCCGCCCACAGTTATAGCTGCTCAGTGCATTGTAGACGCGCCTCTGGGGCGGGTCTGAATATATTTGCCACATTCTGCATATTCGGCGTGAAGTGAATCATGCGTCTCTAATTGGGAGCATGTCCTTAGGATGTTCTTACATCTCGTAGCAATGCACTTACTCGGAATTCTCTCCTCCTCCTTTTCTTCCTTAAACGCCTGGCTATTACTCCCTTTTCCTTCCCACTGTTTTCTCTTCCTTTCCTTCATATTTCTTCTATTTAATCCCATATCCATATTCTTTAATCACGTTTGCGTCTTATTCTGGTTTTTACTTTATTATTTGTCAGGTTTTACTCTCCCTATCAGTACCAAGTAGGCATTTGTCCCAAAAATTCCACATAAACATTTCATCAGAAATCCTTCTTTAGAGCCCCTTGAATCCAGAAGAAGCGCTTTTAGAAAAAATGTCCGCTCGCGCGTTATTGTTTGTATATCTATTTGTGTCTGGAACAGTATGAATCAAAAAAGAAAAAGTTCAGTAAACGACCTTGGCATTCAAGTTCAGCATCTTCTAACAATGCAAAACGGAAATTTCCTAGAAGACTCCCTCCAGAACTACCTTCTATAAGCAAGAAGGTACGGTATTTTTCATTTTCTCTAAAATGGCTGAATTGCGAATTACCTCTAAAATCTTCTTATTCCGAATAACTAGAAAACCACAAGAGATAGACAAGATCTTATTCCACCAAAATGTAGATCTTATTAAAGAACGCAATTTATGCCAGATTGGTAATAAAATCTTTTCCAAGAAATTCTATATCAAGATTTCACGGAAAATACATTTTTTGAGGGCCTCTGATCCAAAATGCGCACCACCAAAGCTCCTCACCACCATCCAGGGAGGACGTCGAAGCGACCTTAGCGGCCTGGCAGCGGCACACAGCTACCACAAGTGAGGCCTGGGGAGTAGGGTTACAAATAGCAATCATATGCCCACGACACTGCACTGACAAGCGGGCCTGAAAGATAACAAAGGAAATGAAATTAGGAAGGGAAGGAAAAGAAAGAAAGAATGAAAGTAAGCATTCCAGAATTCGCCTAGTGACTTGGGGAAATCACGGAAAACTCATTGAAAGTGCATGGTCACCGGGGACCGAACCCAGGACATTCCGAATGCAATTCGCACACTTGAAGCGGCCCCTCTTCGCTCGATTTTCGTTCCTGAAATTATATAAGCATTCATCTTTTGTGTGCACTCTGTGTTTGATACACTATCACAAACTTTGTATGTTGAACTTGCTGGGAATACTTCAGTTGTGAAGTCCTCTTTATTCGGAAAAAATTACATATAATTTTGTGTTACTTCTTAAATTAAAAGAAATAGACAAAAATATAGTGCACAAAACTATACATCCATTCAAAAGACAGATAATTTCAAATAACTTTTTTCTGTAGACCGAGGCATTTCCTTGAAGTACTGTGGCTATTCAATTGTTTCTTATCGAAAAAGTAAAAATTACAAGATCAGTATATATCGACTAGCTGTTAAACATATGACTATAGACTTACGTTCCCGTATCTTCTTGTAACTGTAATATGTAACGGAACTTTCTGCAAAGTTTTATCTCAATTAACATGAAAAATACAATTTCGTAATAATAGTCTTTGGAAGCGATAGTTGTCATGAGATTCTGCTACAGAAGTGCTGCTGATGTGACGTGCACACAGAGCAACAGGTGGATTGGGAACGTGAAAGTGGGCTCAAATGCTTCCCTCCGTACCGACAAGGAATGCCTCGGATGAACAGGTTGCTGGGACCATGGCCTTGACGCTGACTTCTACTTGCTCTTAGAGGTCACTGTCATTGCCAACCTTAGAAACAAGTTTCCACCTTGATCCATTTGTTCTGCTTCCTCTCGCTACTGCATCATCAAAAGTCGTGACCACAAAATTAAGATAAATACCTGTGTTCTGTTAGAGAGTGATGGATCTGTTCCTTTAGAATCTGTCGCATCTTCTCCCATTGGGGGAGAGGAAAACCCCTACTCCGCTCTTGTTAATTTGCAAACTTCTTCATCAATTATCTCAGATTCTATTTAAGATATCCGACTGAAATTTTTGCAGGATGAAGATGCAGCATGTTTAACTTCAATTTCTTGAAAAAATATCAGAAATTAATTTGTTTTAAACGAGAACCATCTTATTAGTACAAAATTAAATCCAATTATTTTTGTCATCCTAAAATTTAAAATCCATCTTCGGTAACCTTTTGTTAGAAGGTATTTATGTCACAAAAACACTGGCACATAATTCCCCCCATCCAGAGAAAAAGAAGTATATCCCCACAGTTTGAAATTTGCACTGTTTAAAAGTGATTTCTCCAAAGTGTTTCTACAAAGAATATTCGAGCTATGACGTTTGGTTTCTCCAATATATACTTACAATTTTATTATAGAAGTTGAATTAAAAATAAGTAATTGAATAAAAGGTTATAAAGGACCTGGTGAGTGTCTATGTGTGTGAGTAGTAACTAATAAGCAAAAAGTCAGATAAATATTAAATTTGGTGTTTAAGTTGAGAATCTTTCTTAATAGCAACGCAAAAATTTGAAGAAAAAAAATCCCCCGTACATTTAAGAGGTCCCGAGGTCGGATCTCAGTTAGGGTGTTACTCTTGTTCTCAGAAAACAAATGTCGGGCAGCTTTACACTCTATGACCCCAGTCTCATTTGAGCGTCACTTTTTCCTGAGATACAACTGGATTTTGCAATATCTAAGCAGCGGGCCAATCTGAGTGAAATAACTGATTATACCTTTGGAATTTGCAAAGCTTCTTGAAAAAAAAGTCAATGTATTCCATTTCGATAACAGATTTTAACGTAATATGTTTTGAGGCACATGAATAAGGAGGGGAACAGTACAAAATGTTATTAAGTACCAAACTTGGCATCTAACTTCAAGAATAACACTCAAAGATTTTCCAGAAAATCCCCACACTCCAAACTACGCTTAACATGGAAAATTTGTATTTAGTTTTGATTTTCTGAAAAAAAAAATACTCTAGTGATTTTCATTAAAATTCTACACATTTAAGATATTTATATAGCAAATATAATTTGTTGGGAATAGTTAGTGAAGTCCTTTTAATTCTGAGTAGGTTTTTGTATAGCTATAAGCCATTATAAATAGGCAACATTTTACGATGTATGTTAATGTAGATGTCGTTGGACGATACAATTTATGTAAAACACATTCTTTTGTGATTTTAACCATTTCCGAGATATTTTTTGTTATTGGTTTGAATGTTTATATATTTATATTTTTTTCAACTTTTAATTTGCTATTTTCTCATGACTATACAAATAGCATTTAATTCCAAAGTCGTCACAAAGCATCACGCGCTTTAAAAATCTATCATTTTAATCTGTTTATTCTTGTTACACCTACAAAAGAGTGTGTAGTGAAAGTTTTCCTCGATTAACCAGAAGTAAACAGAAGAATAAGCGAAGCGATTGTAAGTATTTGCAAGGCCACCTGAGAGTGCATCATCATTCTTTTGGGTTGCACGCCTCCTACGCCTTTACCTCGAGGATCCTCATCTGGAGTTCATTCCTCTCGACCATGACTAGTCCAGTATGACGGTTTTGGACGTCACTGACCAATGACTCGTAGCAGGAAGCTACGCTTGAAAGCAACGTTCCCAGAATTAGCTTCATGTAACCACAAGCCACTAATGGCGTGGTGGTCTAGCGGTTTGGGCCTCGCTACTAATTGAGGATCGGTTTTCCGTTCAGGATGTCTCTCTCTCTCATGGAGCGTTGCGCAGGCTCATGGTGAACTGTTCACATTTCTTCATTCTTCAACAATTGCTTTCAAATTTTCAACACTCGCAAGATTATCTTTTTAGTATTTACAATATTTAATTTAGGTAATGAAAATCATTTAGAAGGGATTAATTATTATTTATGTCAATATTGGTGGTTATATAAAATATCCATAGCATGATATATTACTTAAGTTTATACTAAACTGGAGCAGAATACAAAGGAACTAGGTTTAATTATAAGATTACAAAAGTAATGACATAAAAAAAGGAATAATAAAAACAGAAGAGGGAACAGGAATCAATGAACACCAACAGGAAATAGTGAATAACTTGAAATATTTAGGAACACATTAATAATCAAAATAATGGCAATGAAGAACTAAAAGTCCGAATAATAGCAGTGAATAAAGCGTATTTCTCCTTACAGAAAATATTTAAGAAAACAATAATATTTATTATTATTATTATTATTATTATTATTATTATTATTATTATTATTATTATTATTATTATTATTATTATTATTATTATTATTATTATTATTATTATTATTATTATTATTATTATTATTATTATTATTATTATTATTATTATTATTATTTAATCGGTTTTTATCCTGTAACACATCTTCGGATAGTCCTCCGTACTTCTCTGTTGTTGCAATGTTCATCTACCAAATTCAATCTCTCCATTGCCTGTGTGACGTTATCCATCCAATTACTGGTTGTTGTCCTCTCTTCCGATTGTTTGGTGGTATTCTATCTTCAGGTGTTCTTCCTACATGTCCATACCATTTCAAGTGTTTGAATGTATGTAATCTCCTCCAAAATTGTTGATTTGACTCCCATAAAATTCCTAATGACGCAGTTTCGTATTTTATCTCTTCTCTATGTTTTTTTCCTTGGGGCTCATCATCACTTAAACCATAAATAGCTAATGTAAGCTTTTTTTCAAATATATTAGAATTATTTATAATATTTTCATTTATCGTTTCCCATTCTTTTATATATTTCTTATATTTAATCTTCATTATGATATACACCTCTTTTGCTCTTTTTTCTTTGGATATTGCACTGTATACATGTAAAAAAGTCCCATAGGTTTGAGATCCTTCTCTTTTTTTCTTTGTTTCAGTTAAAATGGCTATATCTTGATGCTTTGTTTCGATTTTATTAAACACTTCTCCTCTCTTATTATTTATATCGTGTACCTGCCATGTTCCTATATTCAATGTCCCTTTTTGTAGCTTCATTCCTTGTCCTTTCAATCCGGTCGTTCCAGATTGTAGCAGTCAGCGGGGTCGCCGGTAGGATGCGCTAGGGTGGTGCTTACACTATGAAAATATGGTGTTAGGTTGAGAGGAGGCACTGCGGTCGGTTGACGATCCATCAGATGAACTGATTGATTAGTCGGACCTGGCTGGTGGTGTACTCTTTGTGGCGACCTGGAACTATGTCGGCCTGAAGAACTTCCTGCTCTTGTTATACACCCTCCGAAATTCCGCCTGTGATACGCTCTGGCCTCTTGTAGGGTACACTCATGTCACCCTTCCTACCGGAGTCTGATGCACAATAACCAATCGACTGAAGTGCCGGAATCCCTACCGTAGCCAACAACACAAAAATGTATTAACAAGCTTCAGAATGTGGAAGATCGCAGACTTACCCTTCACACTTGTTTGAGCCTGCACCCAACAGTGGATATGTTTTCATCCCTGACACCATCTGCAGATAAGAATACTATTGACAAGCTTGAGGCTTAGCTAGACTACATATTTCTTCTAATTGCGATATCTCTGACATGTGTTGCAGGTAGCGACTCTACTGGTAAGCTCCAAGGTGTTGGGAGATCAACTGCCTTACCCCCTACAACTATTTCACCTTGCGCCCAATGGTGTGAGTCCTCTGATCTCATATCACCCAGAGCCGTTCAAGGCTCGAATGGTACCTGCTGCTCACCGTAACGAAGTGCAGGATGAAGATGAAACGAAAGTGGAAGCTCTAGCAGCACAGTTCCATGCTCAAGACGGCAAAGGACGTGCCCTGTTTGGGTACACTTCCCCGGATCAGGCCCGCATAGAGTCTCGAGAACACGACGGTACAGTGCGAGGCTCATACAGCTACCGGGATCCTTGGGGTCAGGCGGTCAAGGTAAGTCACTCTCATTCACATGTGGAATCTCCACCCGTGGAACACATAGGTACACCTTAGTTTACTTGACTGGGTGTCCTACGAGACGTACTTTTGACTAGGAAATCCAAAAGGAATTTAATGTATGTGAAATAAGGAGTGAACTTTACCGGTACATATTCGCACCACTCGAGTTAATTGCCTTTTGTTCTTTGATCACTGGATTTCGAAAAAATAAATAGTTTTTGTTCCAAATTAAAGGCGTAATTCCACAAGCATGTACGAAGATAAGTTTGCGACTTTTAAGATGCGTAGAGTAAGTTATTTCTCACATAATTTGGCCTACACTCGCAGAGTGAACATGGATGGAGACGGCACCGTATTTGTTTAGGCTCACGAGACCACACTGTGGTGTTTGTTTATGTACTGAACTAGTGAAAGTGACAACCACACAATCTGCAGTGTTGCCAGTTTGTTTTCAACAAAACTAAAATATCTCCGTAGGAAATGATCAGAGACAAAAACGTAACACACAAAAGGTGTTCCAAATACCGAGATCTATTGCTGGTTTAAATTGATGTAATGACTTCCCTTCCACCCGGTACATATATAAAGGATCATAAACCCCCGCTTAGGATTGATGTGAATCTGCTATGATATTGTGGTTGCAGAATAAAGGAATTCAGAGTGACAGTTCATATAGGTATAAAACAGATCCTTATAGGATGATTGAAACTAACAAAGCTAAAGAGGTTTTTAAAGCGGATGCATTTTTGTTTCATTGGGCCACACTGTCGTTTTGTTGCCTCGTCCATGTGTGACCTCAAACCCATAGAACTAGCTTGAGCCAAGGTGAGATGAATAGTTAAAGAAATATAACAGTTGACTTATCCTTACAGGAATTGCACGATATATGCTTGAGGGTATTTTTTGTGTTTAACGCCCACTTTTACTACTACGGCACCGTAGGCGGTGACACTGATGATAAATGATATGAAGATGGAGCACCGGTGAAATCAGATGGCGAGGAAAACCGGAGAACCCGGAGGAAAGCCGCCCCAGCGCCGCTTCGTCCACCACCAATCCCACATGCGGTTGCTCGAGAGTATATCATTTGTGACCGAAACAGACAGAAGGGTTTTTGAAAAATATGGTAAAGGTTGAACATGATTAGTGGGAGAAAGGCGAAGTATTTAAGTTTTATAAGCTAAATTTATATTCTATGAACTAAATAACATTTAAGATACCCTATTTTGAGCGACTTCTTTGCTTTACTGTAGCATTAATACAAATTCCAAAGCTGGCAGCATTATCGTAAGCGTAACCAGAAGCACGAGTCCAGCTTCAGATATCGCTGTGTACCAAGAACTATTTGCTGACGTAGTGGCTGGCTGCATTCCTGTCGGGGACCATGAGCTGGTGAACAAACAGTATGTGCATAAAGAATTCTGCTTTTGGTCACTTTGAACTGGTTAATTCAAATATTCGTGCAGTTCATGATTCTGATCACTGTCAGAAGCTTTACCCTATTATCCACCGTTCCTCTTGAAAATGATATTCATAATATCATAACTTGAAAAATAAATACGTTCATAAATTCTATCGTGTTCCTTCCTCTCAAAGATTCTGGAAGTAGGTTTATCAGTGGTTTCAAGGATGGATGGTATTGTTTTAAGGAATCTATGTAGCTCACATTCACATTTTGTTGGTTAATCGCAAACTTCAGCTTTGCAAGGTCCAAATAAAGGTTGGTATTAATAGCAAGAGAGATGCCGAGGATCAGAATATTGGTTGGAGTACGCTCTGGATGGAAGCATGTGAATTTAGTTCCCAGAGCTGCAGCTGCAGGTTCTTGATCAGTTAGGTTGGAGTGGGATGTTGTAAGAATGAAGCGTTGCTGTTACAGGTGCAGTACTGGGATGATGGTACTGGTTTCCATGCCGCAGGAAATCATCTGCCAGTCTTTTACAACCTCATACCACAGCCTGTCCAGGACACGCCCGAGGTCCAAGCTGCTAAGTTACAACACATGCAGTTGTACCAACAGGCACTGGCTGCAGCTCTAGCCTCGGCACCTCCGCAGCCAGAACAGCCCGTTTCAACCCCAGTGGAATCCTCAGATACCATGCCATCACAAGAGGAGGAAGGTCTTGTGGTAGAAAGCGATCCAAATGTAGTTGCGGACGACAGTGATTCGGAGCTCACTCGATACCCTAACCTCGATCTGCTACCACAGAACCTCTACGATCCTACTCACAAGCATGATGCAAACAGAGAGGCTGTCATCGTGGACAATCCTGATCTGAGCTCGAACGGACTTCTGCGGTCAGCGAAGAATCTGGGAGCTCCGCCTCTGGTACCCGTGGTAGCTGAGGACGGAGTCTCTCATGTCCAGAGTCCCACAGGGTTTTCTTACAGCTTCCGTTACCAGGTCCCCATGCTCGTTCAAGTGAAGACCGTGACTGAAGGTAATGAGGAGGATATGAAAAAGAATACAGAGGGACACCGGGAGCTGAGCGTGTCTGAGAGGGCCCACCTGTTCGGAGCCATTCCCGTTGCAGCTGTTCACGATGCCCAGGTCGCTCCTTACCAGAGAGACAGCATAAGGAACCATCAGCTGCTACCTGTTTACGTCGCTCCCAACCAGGATAGCTAGAAATTCTTATTGGAGATCTTGGGTTCGAACCTCTAAAACATTCAGGGTCGGATTGGGTTTAAGGGTGGGGATTTAAAACATTCTTCTTAGATACTTTATTCTGAAGTTATGTTTCAATTATGATACCTGATTGTAGTTCAATGTTTATCTTTAGTTTTCTTCTGCTCTGAATTTTATTATTCTATTTTAAAATTAAAATATGAATAAGTAAACGAAAGGGTCAAGGGATATTTTATCTTGTTATGTTGTCTTTTTCTCTGGGTCAATCAAGTGGAACATAAGCTTGGCAATTTTGGCAAGACTGCTCACCTGCTAAGATTGCCAAAGTCTAATGGAAGTTTTACAGAGGTTCGAACCTAAATGTTTTTCACTTTATACTTTTAAACTTAGACGTCATAAATTCATTCTTTAAAATTCGATGTAATAGAAAAACCTGAAAATAAATGTAAAGAATTTAACATCTGAAAATCTAGAACAAATTTAGGAAGCTTTCGGAAGTTGTATTTCAGGCTAAAGAGCTTCTAAGATGAACATTTTGTGGTTTAAAATGTGATTTCAGAAATGTGATTTGTTTCTAAATATATACAAAACAATTGTGTGCTTTAATTTGTTTCCGTCTCACTCATTGCTTTCCTTTGATTTCCGTGTTCATCCATTCCATCAATATTCTTCCCCACTTTCGCTTGTCTTATTAATTCTGCAGATTCGACTTTGCATTGGTGTTGTCATGGCCTAGAGGATATCAACATTGAATTGTGGAATTGATTTGTAAAGGTAAAGAAATAATATTTATAATTCAAGGAGATAGGCCAGTTCCTGCTATGTCGCCTTTGAAACCTTTCAGTTTATATGGTTCCTTAGGGTTGTTTCGCCTTCCAGTATGTTTAGAGCTTGCATTTTTAGGTAGAATAAATCTTCACTTTAGGTTTCTTGTGTGCTTAAAATAGCAGTTTTTAGGTTTTGCTTCAGGGATCAGAACAGGCACCAATACCCCCTTTTTTGAGGTTTGGGTATTTATGAATTTTCCCCCCAAAAGTTTACATTACTAATTTAGATGTTAAGCCGTCATTTTTTTTCTTTTGAAGTTGTAATTAAATTCATCCATTGTGCTTCAGGATGCTTGAAACGAATATATGTATCTTAAAATTTGATACTTGAATAGTGAAGAGAAAATAGGTTAAAACGTAATATTCTGGCCTTATCTGTCATTTTACGAAAACCATAAAACACGTTATTTCCATTGCAAGTAGCTGTATGGTTTCTTTTACTTCCTATGCTTACCTGTAGTAAGTACTGTAGACGGGGACTACGAGAGGGGGTCCCTCACACTTCCAGATTGAAGTTTCTAGTGCCGTCTAATACAACCGGCACATACTGGAGGCCACACCGCCGGGCGACGGAGGTGTACAGAGAGTATTATTTGCCCTGCCATGCAGCATCCGGGACGCGGATTACCTTGAAAGGACCAAGAGAATGAAGGGTGAAGTGAGAGAAGTGAGATGAAGTGAGATGAAGTGTAGCTTGAGGAAATTTTGTGAATGTAATGAACCCTTCTACAATTCACCAAGCCCCCGAGGAAACCACCGGGGTCTGTCAGCGGAATCAAACCCACGACTTTCTCAATGCAGGTCACAGAGGTTACCACGTGAGCCGTCCTACTCAATTACCTAGAGTAAGTAGACGAAGTATTGTATTTCATTAAAAATTTCGATATCAGAATTTCACTGGAAACACATGCTTTGAGGCTCAAAAATTAAAAACTTGCTCAATACCTAACTTGATATTTAAGTCTTTCAAGAATGCGACACCACGATTTTCCAGCAAATCCTCCCCAAACGGTTTTCATTAAAATAGCACATATTTAGGATATTTGCATCGCAAATAACATTTCCTATGGATGGCCCTGAAGACCCCATCATATTGTGCGACTCTGGTATAGGAGGTATGCAAGCGCTTAGCACAGACAAAAAATGCAGACTTCGTTAAAGCGTACCATTCATCTTGAGTACAGCTTTTCTAGCGTTAACCGTTTCCGAGATACGATATTTTGTTTATGTGAGTTTTCAACTACCTACTTATGCTACTTTCAAGTAGTAAGTTTTAATGTTTTTTTTTTCCTCGCGGTCATGGAAAACACAAACAAAGCCATAATATAGTGACGCATTCTTTTTCTGAATTAAAAAAAAATGTTACAAAATATTATTATGAAATATATATATATATAAAAAGGGGGTGGGAACTGTCAAACATTTAAACACTAAATTATGAGTATCCTCGAAAAACGGCAGTTGCAACCTTCAGGTTGATTACAGGACATGATTGTCTGGCAAAACATCTAAACAGAATTGGTATATATTCTTCACCACTCTGTCCTCTATGTGATCTGCAAGAGGAAATGGATCGAGACCACCTTCAAATATGCCCGGCCACTTCTAGTGCCCCATCCATCAGTGAAAAATATTGGAGAGCAAGAGGATTAATGACTTCATTGTCAGAAATCCAGCGTCAGCCAACAACATTATTTTTTAATCTATTGTTTCAGGTTCTGTATCTTTCTTATACCTACGAAATGCATAAATGTGTAATAAAGTTTATTTCGGTGAATACAATTATGATGAGTGCACTTACATGTCCTTCTCTACTCGCTCTTCTTCAAAATATTCTTTAACACCCTGATTCTTCTATGTAGTTTAGAGATAAACGTTTGTAGAAATGGTTTTACTGTAGGTACAATGAGAATAGGACAATGGTAGACTTAAGCGATAGGCATATCTTTAAAGAGCTGGTCCCCATGCAGTGACTTTGAAATTCCGTTCTCTTTGCAAGGTCACGATATAAAAAAGTAAAGCAATAACGAGTTGCTATTTCAGAAAAGTAAAAGTATTTAAAATGTATTCTGATAACAAGTAATTTATAGAAAATAACTATCTGCAGAAAAAATTGTTTGACATAATTTGTGTATTCTAACCTGATATACATTTTCATTTTTGCGGTTTATCAGTTCTATGCAAAAGTCATCAGGAACGAAGAGATTTCATAGGCTATTCCTAGAAAGTTCAAGATATAATTTCATTTGTCATGAAAATGTCTTAAACATAATTGTACGTTGACCGAAATTGTTAGTTATGTTTTAAATAAAATTTTATTTTTGAAAAATGTTTCGTGTAAAGAATAGTTTGGGGTGGGAGATTTTCCTGTGAACATCTTCATACTGTATCCTTGAAAGTTGCTGAACTTAATTGCCAATTTTAGTATTTGACTGAGTTATCGTGTTTGAATTAAGCTATTCACACACACACACACACACACACACACACACACACACACACACACACACACACACACACACACACACACCTTTTTCTAAAATTTTGTTTTGCATTCAGGGAACCTCAAAACGTGCATTTCCAGTGAGATCTCGGTATCGAATTTTTGTGTGAAATAAAATACCTGCTGTAACTAGCATGTACATGATAAAGTAATTAATGGCAGGTAATAGAACATTGCATTATGGTTGTTACACTTGCGACAAAGGACTACTTCCATCATTGGCTGGGCCAAAGATGGAATATGTATTTGCAACGGAAAAGTTGTCGAAATATGAACAGATTCAGAAACTTTCCATCCCGTATTTCCCTTTCTATCCGTTTTGTTCTCAACTTTTAGGCGTGTTTCTAGGTTTCGTGGCGCATGGCGGTGCTGGATAGATGGCGCGGATGCTTGCTCAAAGAAAAGAGTAGTCCCTGTGTTCCTTAGAGGGCTGCTTGGTTAACGGATCGTTCATCACCCTATCTATACAGCTCCAGGTTCTGGAACATTTAGGGACTTCCTTGCGTCTCTGTATCCTTTGTGCCTACGGCCTATACCTTCCTGTGATTCCTTAATTACATCGTTTATTCCTGGGGGATGGCAGCCGCAATATATATGTCCCATTGCTCGGTGTTCTGCTCCATTATATTTCCTATTCCTTGATTCCATGGGTAAAGACTTATTTCCTAGCCTTGGTATGAGCTCCCACAAGCTAGGTACATTTGTTAATGATATTAGTGAGATTGGTTGGAAAAGCATTGACCACTTTTTGTCTTTGCCTAGGGATCAGTGTCAGGAATGGGACTTTTCTCTTTAATGGGAATATTTTTGGATGGCAGCATGATAGAGAGTTATAAGCTGAATAACTGGTGAAAATTAAGTATGTTTATTTGCATTCTGGTTATGCAGAAAGATGATTCAGTGGAGTAATCTCAAATTTGTAATCTACCCATACAAACATACCTAATGTCTCCTGAAAAATGTGTGAATTTAAGGTCCGTATTTTTTCAGACATGTCACGCCGTGATAGGGAAGAAACACAGGTGGGGGTATGAAGGGAGGTATCAAATCACTGAGTTGATACTCCGTGATGTGAAAATGTCCAGCAGTGTTCCTGTTGAACACCAGTTCAGGAACTTGTCCATGCTTGGGAACATGTTCTGTGTGAAGATGGCTCCTTGCTAGGGAAGAAACACAGGTGGGGGTATGAAGGGTGGCATCGCATCACCGCGCTGATCCACGATGATGTAGATGCGTCCAGTACTGTTGTTGGGGTTCCTGTTGAACATCCAGCTCAGGAAGTTGTCCATGCTTGGGAACATGTTCTGTGTGAAGATGACTCCTTGCTAGGGAAGAGTGAGTATTGTTTAAGAGCCCGTCGACAGCTAGGTCATTAGGGCGCTAGGGAAGAAACACAGGTGGGGGTATGAAGGGTGGCATCGCACCACCGCGCTGATCCACGATAATGTAGATGCGTCCAGTACTGTTGTTGGGGTTCCTGTTGAACATCCAGCTCAGGAAGTTGGCCATAGCGGAGAACATATCCGGAACGTTAATCTCTATTGGCAGGAAGGGTATCCATTCTATTACGTCACCGAGAGTTGGCAGTCTCGCTGTTTGGTTCTCACTCAGGCCGCCTGGTGTCGCTGCTGTCTTGAGCACTGCCGTTCCATTTGATTCAATCGCGTTGCTGGCAGGTGGCAGCACTATCTGGTACCTGTAAAACATGTCAAGAGGAAACTAATATTTTAAAGCATTAAATTAGGGCCACGCAATTTAAATGACTAATATATAACTTCGTTTACATGCAATGACCCAGATGAGCTCATAGCTCATTATTATTATTATTATTATTATTATTATTATTATTATTATTATTATTATTATTATTATTATTATTATTATTATTATTATTATTATTATTATTATTATTATTATTATTATTATTATTATTATTATTATTATTATTATTATTATTATTATTATTATTATTATTATTATTATTATTATTATTATTATTATTATTATTATTATTATTATTATTATTATTATTATTATTATTATTATTATTATTATTATTATTATTATTATTATTATTATTATTATTATTATTATTATTATTATTATTATTATTATTATTATTATTATTATTATTATTATTATTATTATTATTATTATTATTATTATTATTATTATTATTATTATTATTATTATTATTATTATTATTATTATTATTATTATTATTATTATTATTATTATTATTATTATTATTATTATTATTATTATTATTATTATTATTATTATTATTATTATTATTATTATTATTATTATTATTATTATTATTATTATTATTATTATTATTATTATTATTATTATTATTATTATTATTATTATTATTATTATTATTATTATTATTATTATTATTATTATTATTATTATTATTATTATTATTATTATTATTATTATTATTATTATTATTATTATTATTATTATTATTATTATTATTATTATTATTATTATTATTATTATTATTATTATTATTATTATTATTGTTATTATTATTATTATTATTATTATTATTATTATTATTATTATTATTGTTATTGTTATTGTTATTGTTATTATTGTTATTGTTATTATTATTATTATTATTGTTGTTATTATTGTTATTATTGTTATTATTGTTATTATTGTTATTATTGTTATTATTGTTATTATTGTTGTTATTATTGTTATTATTGTTATTATTGTTATTATTGTTATTATTGTTATTATTGTTATTATTGTTATTATTGTTATTATTGTTATTATTGTTATTATTGTTATTATTGTTATTATTGTTATTATTGTTATTATTGTTATTATTGTTATTATTGTTATTATTGTTATTATTGTTATTATTGTTATTATTGTTATTATTGTTATTATTGTTATTATTGTTATTATTGTTATTATTGTTATTATTGTTATTATTGTTATTATTGTTATTATTGTTATTATTGTTATTATTGTTATTATTGTTATTATTGTTATTATTGTTATTATTGTTATTATTGTTATTATTGTTATTATTGTTATTATTGTTATTATTGTTATTATTGTTATTATTGTTATTATTGTTATTATTGTTATTATTGTTATTATTGTTATTATTGTTATTATTGTTATTATTGTTATTATTGTTATTATTGTTATTATTGTTATTCTTATTATTATTATTATTATTATTATTATTATTATTATTATTATTATTATTATTATTATTATTATTATTATTATTATTATTATTATTATTATTATTATTATTATTATTATTATTATTATTATTATTATTTGTAGAAATTACCTTATTGCTAATTTTCCTGTAGAAGCAAGGGAAATACAGTAGGCTTTAAGCGACAGTTGAATGTTTTAAGAGTGGTAGCTATATGATGGCTTTGAAATTCCCTTCTCTTTGCATGATCAAGATATAAAAAATTAATAACAACCTCCCATTTGAGAACGTCTGTAAATACTGAAAAACTCTGACAAATAACAAGCAATATCTTCGAAATGATTCATTTCACAAAAAAGAACATTTTATATAAATTGTGTGATTTAACGAGATCTACATTTATTGTGCAGTAAGATTTGGTCTATCTCTTACGGTTTACCAGATATCCAAAGGTCTTCAACAGTAAACAGGACTACACGTGCTATAGTCAGAACATTGAACATGGACGTTTCATTTGGCACAAAAATATTTTGAACATATGGAATTTTAGTCAAGAAGGTAGTAGGTAGAAGGACAGACGTAGAGGGGGACTTCGACCTCAGAGATCCTTTGT
Source organism: Tenodera sinensis (assembly GCA_030765045.1). NCBI lineage: Eukaryota > Metazoa > Arthropoda > Insecta > Mantodea > Mantidae > Tenodera > Tenodera sinensis. The sequence continues at coordinate 25,225,813 of CM060961.1, read as the reverse complement.
GCCTATGCCCCTAAGGGGCGCCCCCGGGGGACGGCTGAGGCGAGAGGAGTCAGAGGGCGGCCAGAACACAGGAGAGCAGGCACAGTAGAGGGCAGGGTCCCTACATTGTTCCAGTTAGAAACTCCCTGACACCAGCCAGTACACCGGACCCACCAGTTCCTACAGAGCGCCGCGGAGGAGTGCAGGTTGTGGATGGCGGGGGTCAGCACCCCGACTCCCCCGATCGTAAGGCGACTGCTATGAATATTTAATATTTACTTTCTCTTTTACTTATCCATAGTAAGAAGAGAAAACAGTGTACTCCATACCAAAATTTTATATCATGCTATAAAAATACACGTTTTGAGGTTCCCTGAATAAATACAAAAAATATAGAGAAACATCCAAACGCACGCTTGTACGAGTCTGTACGTACACCCGGTGACTGTCAATAGCGTAACGCATAAATAAAAAGTCAGTTAAATACCAAATAAACTTAGTATTAACCTTCAGTGTCTTTCAATAGCACGTGTTTAAGCTATTTGTTTGACGAGTAACTGTATATATGTATTAAACTTTTCGGGGATAGATAGTCTACGAAGTTCTATTTATTCTGAAGGAATTTTGTAGAATCCGTAAATCGTAAGATATACATAAGACCTTATTATATAAAAATATGTAGCTCGTTAAAGGAAATAATTTTTGTTCCATAAAAATGTTTGTGGCGACGCCGTGACCTAACACTTATACCAATGTGTTCCAACCCAGCTATTCGGTAGTGAGCACGTGCCTGTAAGTCTTTTACATCCTAGATCATTAACTAGATATTGTTTGTGATGGGTTTCAGCATCCGAATTTTCAACCGGGAAGTCGTTATTCGTTTCTTCCAGTGGTCATGCAAAGAGCTAAAATATAGCGAACCTCTGACTATAGCTTTTGCCTGCTGCATCCTCATACCAACAACAGTATGGCGGCGCGGCGTTAACGTATGCGACTCGCATTTGTTATGTCCCAGTTTCGATCTGTGGTGACCGCCCATCTCGGTGTTTCCTTCTCTAACAAGGCTTTTCTATCCCTCCCGTGCTGTACTTATAATTTCCTTCATTATTGCCCGCTTTAGGGTGTATATGACCAGGCGACAGTGTTCGGGTGTTGCGGCTGGGCGGTGGATGAGCGATCTGTGAAGGTTTCTTACCTGCCTTTGGTTAGGACTGCTCAATCAGGACCCGCCTCATAGGCAGCTGGACTTAAGGACTTAAGAATGCGATCAGACGTGTTAGATGCGTCCATGCTTGCGCACATCGTCGTCATATTTGGTTGTCCCAGTCGCAGAGTCCCTCTATCGCATGTACCGTTACTACCTTTATTAGAGATGTAAAACTACAGCTACGGTAAACTATCATTAGTAAGTGTAGACTAGCATAGTTTTTCTAGTAGAATTGGTCAGTTTAGAACCTACCCACATTACAGCTACGTTAGGTGTGTTGCATACCTAACAGGCGTTGCCTCATATCGATCCCTCGTGTTGGTTACTTTTTTGATATTTCACTAGATTCCTCTAGAAACTGGAAGTGTTGAACCTTAAGGTTTAAACCTTATCGAAAGTGAGAGAGGGCCGCTTAACCAACGGGACATTAGTGTCTTCAAGCATATTTGGAAGTTCCTCTAAGTACAGCACAGGTCAGATCGAAGATACTGGTAGTGAGCACGAGTAATGTTATTTTGAACCGGAGAGTACAATTTTTATTTTTATTACAGTCTTGGAAATTTCTCAGTAAGATAGGTATTGAAAACACAACTCTAACCTTTACTTTATATTTATTACGGGATATTATAAGATTTTATCATAACAGTTTATTTTAATTAGCAAAAAGTAGAATAATTAGCATTTATATGTACAGTTTGTATAAGAGTAAGAAGAGAAAGTCAATTGAATACCACACACACATAAGATTTTTTCAGTTCTTACCTCCGTACAGCAATAAATGCTGGGGTCCTCATTGACATTGGCACAAATCCATGCGGGGGCAGCACCAGCAATGGCAGGGATAGAGCGCCTCCTACCAGCGCTATAAGAACCACCAGCCTTTCCTGAAAGTCACACGTTTTCAGTTCTGAGTGTTGCGTGCAGATGGCGAGAGTGTTCACCTGCTTTATTAACTTCCTGTAACTTCCATCTCAAACATCAATTGAATAATTATTTATGCAATTTTATTGTAAGAGTGCGTATTATTTAGAATCTTTGCGCAATGTATGCATCAAAATCAGTTTCCCATTTTTACAGTCCAAAGCAAATCGATTGAAGAGTGGCTTTGCGGACCGGTATCAAATTGTCCAAGCACATTACTAAACATGTCTTGAATTTTAACATAGGAAAAAGTATTTTGGAACTAAACATGTATGAAGTTATGTATGCACATTGTAGACGATATTTTGTGTCCCTGTCCTTGACGGAGCGCTCCTCGGGAGGATAGATGAGGCGAATGGATCCTAAGGGCAGCCGAAACGTTGCCACGAGAGAGCAGGTGGCAGGGTGTCTATATTCTCCCACGTAGAAGCACCCCGGCGGAGGATAGCTTAGTTTCCTCCCCATGGGTTTATAACCTCCCATGGGGGCCCGGAAATCAGTGGATGAGGTATTCCCCCTGCCGTGCTGATGCCGCGACGCTCGCCGACGCTTCCAACCTTGAAAGAAACCTAACTGGACGAAGGATGATATGAAATTATTAACGTAAGGAAATGGAGGGCAGGTAATCCTTCCCGGCATTCGCTTGGCCACCCAGGGAAACCTCCAAAAGATCAATGGGTCAGGAAGGTTGACCACTGGGATGGAACCCACGACCTCCCGAATGCGGGCCACAGACATTACCGCCTGAGTATCTCTTGGCCATACAAAGAGAACGGAGTTTCAAAACCATTACATAGCGTATGTGTAGTTTTGTTTTAAACAAAACATTTTGCAGTGATCAACCTATTAGCAGCATTTGAAACGTGTCAGCAGAAAAATAATGATAGTATAATTCCTAGTAAAGAAATACTACGATAGCTGTGATACTCTTGGCATTTCAACATCGGTGACCAAAAAATATGTTACATTATTTTTTACCTCTTTATTTTCAAGCCCGGTCCGGCCCTAGTCCGAGAAACATTTTTTAAATAAGAAAATGCACAACCGGTTTTAAAATGTATTTAAAGTATAAGTATTGTGCCTTAATGATACTATATCAAGAGGAAAACATAATTCATAATATTACAAGTAAATCAAAAGTCGTTATTTAGCAGTTTTCACCACTTAGTCTCCTTAAGCTATAAGACATGTTACAAATTATAGGGTACTCACAACCTCAAAAATGTCGACCCAGTCTTTGGGTTCGAGTAACACTTTTAGGCTGATACTCAAGACTTTTAAACAAATATATCTGATGTGTTGCACTCACATGACTTTATATACTTATTCTTGTACAAATCACTCCTACAAATGCTGTTTCTTCTATCTATCTCATGTTAATTGAGATAAACATACAGAAATGTGTTATATATTTCCTTGTGGGTGCAATTAGAAAAGCGAGTTTAAGCGACAGTAAAATACTTTTAGAGCTGGTCGCTTTCGTATTTCATTCTCTTTGCACGGCACGACCAGTAAAAACAAGAAAATAAATTTTAAAAACTATGATTTTCTATTTGATACAAATACGAAAATTCAAACCAAAAGCGACAAATGTCTCGGAAGTGGTTAACTACACACTCAAAAAATTATGTGATACCTGCGTATAAACTATATTGCGAGCTTTGACGTAATCTGCATTTTTACTTTCTCTACTAAATATAGTAATTTGGGGAAGTGCTGTATTCTACGTAAAATTTCGATACCCAGATTTCACCAAAAATACGTGTTTTGAGGCCTCCTGAATCCAAAAAAGCATTGCGTGTGTCAATGTGTCAGTCTGTGGACAGCATAACTCAAAAACGAAAGGTCGGTTAAAAACCAAAGTTGGTATTTAAGTTTAATATCTTTCAAGGATACGACACGACGATTTTAAGAAAATTCCTCCACCGTAAATTACCTTTTCCATGGAAAATTATTCGACAATTTTGATTTTCTCGGAAATGGTTCTAACGATTTTGATTAAAATGCCATATGTTTAAGATACTTTTTAATGAAATTTATATTCTGAATTTTCTGGCTATATCCCATGTAGTCCTGTTTATTCTTGATGACTTTTGCATAACTGGTAAGCCGTAAGAGATAGACCAACGTGTAGATCTCGTTAAAACAAACATTTAATGTTGAAATGTATTTTATGTGGAATGAACCATATCGGAAATATTACTTGTTATTTGTTTGAGTTTTGTAATACTTATACTTTTCTCAAATGGAAGATCGTTATTCACTTTTTATCCCTTAGACGTGCAAAGGCAACTGAATTTCAAATCCTTCATACAGCGACGACTTTTAGAAGATTTCACTATCGCTCAAAGGCTACTGTATTTCCATATTCTCCTTGCATTTACAAGGAAATAACGAATAAAATAATTTCTGCAAATGTTTATCTCAACTAATGCGAAAAAGATAGAGGAATAGGGGTTTCTAATAATGGTGTAAGAGTAGAGAAAGTCATGTGAGTGCAACACATCAGACTTTTTGTAGTAAGGTTTTGCCCACTTCTTAAGTTTTAGTGGTTATGCAAAGTAAACACTAACTGCTCAGAACGAGCAGAACTTCTGCGGACATTCCCAAAAAATGCACGATAGACGTTTCATTATTTTTGGAAATACGTTAAACAGATGCTAAGTTAAGTAAAATTGGTAGTGCCGTTTTTGACAAAACAAACTTTTTGGAAACAACTTTCATGTAAAGAGTAGTTTGAGATGGGGATCTCTTTTCTCGAAAATCTTTGTGTCACATCCTTGTAAGATGCTGAAAAGACGACACTCGACAAACAGACATTTTATTAAACATGATCTTGTTGGAAATTAAGAAATCTCAAGGAATGCATTTCCGTTGAAATCTCGGTGTGGAAGTTTTGATTGAATACAAAACTTGCACTACTTACTGTAAGTGTGCACTAAAGAAGGTAAAAACCAGCCCTTATACTTACTTTCAACACTCACAGAACAAATGCTGGTATTGATTAGTAATAATGAGGTTATGTGTGCAAGTATCCCTGTAATGCAGGTCAATGGCTAAGTACGTATTATGAGATTGGCACAGCACTCGCAGTCTTACCAGGAAATAACCGTACCTACCTCGAAGCTAAGAAGAACCTTCCTTACCTGACACATCTTCAACACTGGCAATCTCACAAGGTAGACAGTGGATAGATACTACCCAACAGTTTATGTGATAAGCTTTTGTTTCCTAGCTGCACCAACATCGGTCAACTACTGATTCTTGGTTTCTTCCACTGTGACCCAGAGGCCTTACGAGCAGTAGTGACGTCAACAGAACTTTTGTATTTGTTGCATCTTCATTGTCTGTCACGTGTACACTTTGCAGTCTCATCAGCATTGCTTCATAAAAAATAATTTGCACAAAAAGTATGTATTATACATGCACAGACAATGAAATGTATTTTTTCATGTCTGTGGCAATTTGACTGTCACCTTGAAGAGTAATGTGGTGCAAACTCTCTCAATTCCATCTAAAAATTACTCGTACATTTCAGTCGAGGTTTCTTCCACAGCCAATTGGTACTTATACGCTATGCAGCATTTCCAGAACTTGGAAGACCGTCAGGGAACGTTGAGAAAGTCACTTTACATCCTTTTGCGCGAATATCGTGAAGTTTATTATCCACTATTTGGAATAGTCGAAATGTATGAGATTATTATTAAGGAGTAAAGGGGAGGTTCATTTTAGAAGCTCTTTAAACCATTGAAGAATAATTTTAATAAAGAATGGGCGGAGTTAAATGAAATTAACTAATTCGCCCGTGGAATTTAAACAGGCTAACCTCAATGTCGCATAAACCAGCTGGTGTTTAAGATATTGTATATGGTATTAAAATATGCATCATAATATTTAGAAAGGTTATTTAATAAAGTCAGTAACTTGTTCTGAAATTTCTTCTCGCAAGATGTGCAAACACTCTATTACGTCACGGTTTGATTAACATTATATCTGTAGGTTTTGATTTACTGCTTTGTTCCATAAAGAAATAGCCAACCCTACACTCATAAGCAGCCTTTTCCAGAGTGTTGAATACAAATGTGCTCTATTTCCTCGCTTTCCCGTTCCTAGTATTCATTGTTTCCATCCCTCTACCACTCTCTCATTCTCTCTTTTCCCCTTCCTCCTACAGGGTACATAAATAGGACCTTGTGCGGAAGAAACATTCACTCAAGTCCTGTTTGGTGAAAATCAGACTTCTGCTAAAAAGATGAGTTGTTGATACTGATGTAATTAACTACTTCCTGTTAAAATAGGAATGTTTAATCTTTCTTACCTTTGAATCTTACTCCAGCCACTAATGACTTCAAGTCCCTGTTCGCTGACATCTTAAAAACAAATAAACCACATTGACCAATACCAGCAGTAAAACTGTTCGAACAGTGAGGCAGGGGATAAGAATCAAATTGCCGATTGCCACAGCAACTTGTCAACCTGAATAATATCTTTTTTTTTTCCTTCGCTCTTTTTGATTAAGCGTAATTCCGTTAAGTATACTTTGTTTTTACAGTGCTTTTGTGTAGTGTTCTAACGCCCGTATTTAGTATTCACAAAGTGCTATATTAAACGAAAAGAAAATTTGGGAAGGAAACTTTCAGGTCAAAGTTTAGGATATTTTACCGGCGTTTGGCAGAATGACAACTGTAGTCTATCTGGAATGGCCTAAGCCAGGAAAAAGCTCTGCGGGATCTGAATCGCAGAGCTCCCGTTCACGTTAAAGTTCTCTATTTCGTCCGAAATACACATTCTGGGATTTCACTTAACTCCAAAAAGCATTCCATACATGCCTGTGTGCGTGCGCGTGTGTCCGTTGTGTGTGAATACGATAAACCAAATTCAAAAGGTCACGTGAATACCAAACTTCCTTCAGCATCTTCCAAATATGTCTCAGGAAGGCTCTGAAGGAAATCACCTCACACCAAACTACCCTTTACTTGAATAATTTTTCATAATTTTAGTTGCCTCAAAATGGTTCTGAAGATATTAATTCAAATACTTCAAATTAAAGATGTTAACACGACTAATAAAATGTATAGCTTACCTCTGTGAATTCTTCTTCATCCGGAATGGGTTATCTATAGTTTGATATGATTGCAAACAAAAACGTCCAATACAAAAGTATAGATCTCCTTGAAACACCATTTCAAATAACACTATTTTTTTATTTCCGATATACTCTTGATATAGTCTTTGTTATATATTCTCTCATTTTTGAGACCACTATTTAAGATATATTTGAGTGGCAATCCAGAGTATGCCTGTGAACAGCATAACTCAAAAACGTAAAATTAGGACAAATACCAAACTTCATGTTTAGGCCGGAGATCGTTTAAGGGCACCAGACAGAGATCCAAGGAAATTATAACACCCAAAACTACGCTTTACATGGAACGTCCTTCTTTGCTTTTCATTTTCTCAAAAATGGCGCTAATGATTTTCATTAAAATATAGTACAATTTCAGATCTTAATTTGGCAAATTAATATATGTTTTCAATTTTGTATGAGTAGCCTATGATGTCCTTTCCGTACTGATAGAATTTCGTATAAATGTTAATTTTAATAAACAAAACATTATTATAAGAAAAATGTAGAACTCGTTAAAATAGTTTACATCAAATAATTCCTTTCGTAACATTAGCCGTTTCCAAAATATTCCATGTCAGATATTTATGCTTTACATTACTGAAAGTTTTCTATTCTTTTTTTTCTTTCCTTTCTATTGCATGACTAAACATTACGTTATATGTAATACAGTGCTTATTGTTTTGTTGAAATTATTCCTTGCTGAAAATATGTCCTGAATAACTAACAATGATGATAATGACATTTGTGAATTTGTGAATTCGCCATGAATGGAAAAAATTGCGCGAGTGCTCACGTCAGATTTTCTATTATTTTAGTGCATCTTTATTAATGCCTCTAACGTTCATTTAAATGAAATAATGTATTTTAACGAGATCTGCATCTTTTGTGCAGTATGTTTTTATCTGCCTCTTATGGTTTACCATGTGTATAAAATTATACAAAACCCATTCAAAATAACATTACTTGAATGGCTCTTCGCAGAGACTGCCGCATGCCTTTGTGTGCCGCTGTCTTTGCTGTCCTGCACTAGATCCCTATCTGGTTACATTGTGTCCCCCTCCCCTACAATACTTCATGCTTCGTGACTCATCACTCAAATTTGAAATTTAAAAATCTGATGTGTTGCACTCACATGACTTTCTCTACTCTTGTACTAACCATTCTTACAAACTCTTATTCCTATATCTTCTTCGTGTTAGTTAAAATAAACATTTGTACAAACTATCTTATTGCTTATTTCCTTGTAAGTGCAAGGGGAATATTGGAATACAGTAGGCTTTGTGTGATAGTCAAATCTTTTAAACCTTTGAGATTCCGTTCTCTTTGTACACGTAACATATAAAAAAATGAACAACGATGACCCATTTCACGAAAGTTCCAAGTTTTCCGAAACTCACACACATAACAAGGTATATCTCCGAAATGGTTCACCCTACAAGAAAATTTATTGAGACATAAATTGTGTATTTTAGCAAGATCTACATTTTTGTATAGTATAATTTGGTCTATTTCTAACGGTTTACCAGTTATGCAAAAGTCGTCCAGAGTAAATACGACTACAGGGGCTATAGCCAGAAAATTCAAGATATAAATTTCATTTATCATAAAAATATCTCAAACATATGACATTTTAATCAAAATCGTTAGAGCCATTTTGAAGAAAATCAAAATTTTCCAAAAATTTTCCATGTAAAGGGTAGTTTAGGGTGGGGCTATTTTCTTCAAAATCTTCGTGTCACATCCTTGAACGACATTAAACTTAAATACCAACTTTGGCTTTTAACCGACTTTTCGTTTTTGAGCTATGCTGTCCACAGACTGACAGACTGACAGACTGATAGGCACACAGACACACAGACACACACACGGACCTTTTTCTAAAAATGCTTTTTTTTGGATTCAGGGGGCCTCAAAACATGTATTTCCGGTGAAATCTCGACTTCGAATTTTTGGGTGGAATACAATACTTCCCCTACTTACCAGTAGAGAAAGTAAAAATCTTATATGTATCTAAATTTTCGTTTTTCAGTTATGATTTTCACAGATAAATACGAACTTTTCCTAAATACGTGCTTCCAATGAAATTCCGAAATAGAATTTTTCAATAGCTATGTGAAGAAAACGAGAAACTACTAAGTAATAGTTGTTTTAGGACTGAACCCGTTGCTCAGTTGCTCGAGCACCTGCCTGCCTTGTGAAGGGTAGTGTGTTCGATTCCTTGGTGGGGTTGGGAATATTTCTCTAGCCAAGATTATTCTGTTCTACCCAGAGTAGCGATTTATAAAACATAGCTGGTTTCATTTAATTTCTTCTGTGTTAAACTCTGTTTTTGGTCCGCATGTAATTGAAGAACTGCGTCTAATAAAATACTTCTCATTTTGTACTTCGATTTTTGATTTGTACTGCAAACTTTTAATATTTTAGTAGCATTTTAGGTGCATATAATGTAAATTTGTAGTAGACCAAAGTAACTACATTGTCTTCATATCTATCAATAGTTGATCGAGTTATTAACCTTCAAAATTTTTGGTTTCTTTTCACTGCGCTACAAGACCTGATTTACTGAAGCTCTTCTTGAAAATTGCTAGTTATCATTTTAAAAGCTTCTTTGCAACCGAAATCAGCATGCAGACAACGTTCATAGTGGATTTACGTTTATTTATTGCTACTGAAAAGATCCTTCTTGCGCTTCAGAACAAACAAAGGAAGAGCTCTTTGCTAAGGAAAGTTGAAAGACCTGAGTAGTGTTGAAAATGTTGACAAATGAATCAGAAGGGTTTTCTGAGCAACCCAGAGACTATACTGAGGAAATTTGTAATTACCAGATCTGCAAACTTAATGGTAATGAAACTTTCTTAAAGTGTGTGCTGTATTCATAGACTTTTTGGTGAATTCAGGTTTTGTTTCCTCATGTGTAATTGTTTCACATTATACAGAATCATTTTAACAATAACGATCTTGACGTTTTCTTCACTTTAGACGAGCAAAAAATAAATGAATAGAAGTATTGGAAAATTCAAACAAGTGGCAAGCAATATGTGGAAAATGGTTCAGTCCATAAATATATATTTGACATAAATAGTGTGTTTTAACGAGGTCTAAATTTCTTGTGCAGTAAGATCTCTTACGGTTTACCGATTACGGAAAAGTCAACCATAATGAGGAAGACTTCTGAGGACATTCCTATAAAATGTTAAAATTAGTTATATAAAATAGTATAGTGCTGAAAATGTTACAACCAGCGAGCCATTATGAGAGACGTCGTGGCCACAAGTTACCAACAGTAACATGATTGCCTTGCATGAGAGTCGAACTGTATGCAGTTGTCCCCGGAATCGGACTGGCTGTACCGGTTTTTTGCCAAACTGTTTTTATTTTAGTTTTAGCATCCCGAAGGGCTAATGACCTCGCTCGACCGATTGGGCTTCTTGAGAAATGCGTTTTCCCCCAGGCCAGACAACAATGCTAGTTGTATATGTGTCTGTTGCGATGTACGATCAAGGCTAATGACCATTTTCGATATCCTTTCCCATCTTCTGCTAATTGTATCGAATGTGCTAGGTTGCCAAGAGAGACAGACACACACTGGACCAAACTTTCAAACAATTTAATAAACAGGGCCTGTTAACAAGCTTTGGCTACATTTAGAAAAATACTATATTTGTCCCGTGTATAAGCATGCAGATTTTATAAAAAAATGGCTACAATGAATTTGATTAAAATTATACGTTTAAGATACATGGGTGACAAATTATACGTATCTATATTGAATTTCCTAGGAATAGTTTCTGAAATTCTCTTCATTAAAATCACCTCCGTAAGAGATAGATATTTTTCACATTAAAACTGGATCTGCTTAAACCACACAGTTTTTGTCAACTATTTCCGAAGTATTCTTCTTATTTGCTTTAATTCTCCAATACCTATTTTGTCTTCAAAATGATGAGATTCTTTTTTTGTGGCGATGAAAAGAGAACGGAATTTAAAGCTATCACATAACAACCAGTTCTTAAAAGTTTTTACTATAGCTTTAAGACTATTGCATTAACCTTTTCCCATTGTATTTACAAGGACATATATCAGAGCATTAATGCAAATATTTATCTCGATTAGTATGTTTTAGATAAAAGAATGAGCCTTTTTAAGATTGTTTTATAGAAAAGTGAGTAGAGAAAGTCATGGAAATGCACATACAATTTGTTTTTATTTCTTTTTTCCTCTTGTCATGCAAAGAGCACGACATTTCAAGGCTATTACGTAGGGGCTAACTTTTGAAAAAGTTGACTATCGTTGAAGTGCACTCTATTTTTCTATTCCCATTGTACGTACAACAATTTTTTTTTTTGTCTGTTAACGATGCTGTCAATTGCTAGGGCCATATTGGCACCACCGTGTGTCGGAATTTCGTTCAACAGGAGTTCTTTTAAATGCCAGTAAATCTACTGACTTGGGGCCGTTGGTTTTAAGCACACTTAAAAACCATCGATCTGGACCGGGTTTGAACCCATGACCTTGGGATCAGTAGGCCCGCATCTAGTCACTCAGGCCGACATTGTAACTGTAACAAACCTGTAATAAAACCATTTATATAAGTATTTATCTCGATCAGCGTGAAGCAGATACAAGAATAATATCTTTAAAGAATAGTTTGTTAAAAGAAGGGTAAAGAAATTCATGTGAATATAACAGATTCGCTTTTTGTTCAAGTTCACTCTGGTGTTAAGTCCAGAAATACAATTTATTTGGCATTTGAGTCTTCATCTGACAGTAATGGCTCTTGACTAATGTTTCTGTGTGACGTGTAGTCATTAGCTATATATAATCAACGTGGGGAAAAAATCTTGTTTTGTTAATGAACCTTCGTATTTCGGTTTTATCTGCTCTTATTAGCTGAAGTTGGTGGAGAAGAGAGAAATTGTAAAGCCTACTTTAAGTTATATAGCCTCTCTCGCCGTTATTAAATGCAACAAGTTATCGATTAATGTTTCCTGGAATCGATCAATCGCGGCGCAGAACAAGGACGGTCGGGCTAAGCTGCTTCACACCACATACCACATACCGGCGAGCAAACAAAGCCGCTCAAGGTCAGGCTGCCTCGCGCGACTGCATACCTCACTAACAATAGGCGCGGAGAGTATTAAAGACGCCCACGGCCAAGCTTCCCCACACCACTCACGCAAGCAAACACGTGACAACAATCAGAGTGGCAGAACCATAAGGGGTTTTACCTAGATGTTTCGAGAAGGTTCGGCGGCTGGTTTGTTTGAAGAAGTTCGCGAAAGGTCTGTGTTACGTCATCCTCACTATATGTATAAGGAGGCGCTTCAGGGTCAGAGTTACAGACATGAGCCGGTCAGTGTTTCAGTGAGTACGAGACAGCTGTGTGCGTGTGTGTGTGTGTGTTTGTGTGTGTGTGTGTACGCGCGGGGAGGGGAGGTAGGAGGGTGGGAGGGTGTCGTCGAAGTGAAGATTTAACGACCGTCGAGTGATTATATCGTCGGAATTAGTGTATGAGAGACACAGAAAGTGAGTTCAAATCTAGGTTAGAGTAAGTTATCCGAATAAAGTTTTTTACCGGGGTTTTCCCTTATCTTGAGAAGGTAAATGTCAGCTAACTTTAAGCTCTATGGACCCCAGGCTCATTTAAATATCATTTTACCCATTTCATTCATCGTCTGGGGTGACTTAACAGGTTAAAGGACGCAAAAAATGCTAAGGGAATGAAAGTTTCTTGGACGGTATGCAAAAGAAGAACACAATAGGAGGTTGAATCAACCCTCGTGACCCCTCCACTTTTTTGTTCCTTTTTTCCCGGCTTTATTTTACATATTTTCTGGTCTTTACACATTTACGCGATACACACAAACACCTGTGTCCGAGCTGGGACTCGCACCCGCCAACTTCTTCGCGGCAGAGTGCTAAAGATATACGCTCCAGCGATCACGGCTACGGGGGCCGCCATCCATTAAAACCATGCTCTATCACTTGAACTGCAGAAACTGGGAACTTCCGCTGTACTAGAATACCTACTTTGTTACTTATTTGTTTATTACGTTATAACCAATTTACGTTGTGAAACGGGGTTTCTTTCCTTCATTGGATATTCAATAAATAAAGAATTTATATATATATATATATATATATATATATATATATATATATATATATATATATATATATCCATACAAGTAAATAAATCGTTAGTTGTTGAAAAGAACAAATGCAGAATTTTTGTTTAATTTCAGTTTTTTAGCAGTTTATATGTAGAAAGTAAGTTGCGCCTACCGGGGGAAATGGCTCAGGCAGGAACTTCTGTGGCCCGTATTCGGGAGGTCCCGCGTTCAATCCCCGTGGCCGCGCACTCTGACATGGCTTTTTCCGTGGTTTCCCCATGTCACTTAGGCGAATCCTGGAGTGCATTTATTTCATACCAAGGTTTCCTTTCCATCATTTCCCTTCATTTCATTTCCTTATCATCTTTCAGGTGTAATTTCAGGCGTTTAGTGTTGGCAGTGCCGGGTAGATGGCGCGGCTGATTGCGCATGGTAACTGCTGTGCCCGGCGCTAGGTGACGTTTGGGTGGCTGCTGCCCTCCGTCGAGGGGGACGTCTGCTCGGCTGGGTCTGACGCCGGGATGAATAGATCTCAGCACTTGTTAGGGACTTCCGCGCGTCTTTGCGCCTGTCTAGCTGCGACTCGGTGGTTCCCTCACTTCGTTTCTGCCCCTGGGGGTGGTAGCCACAGTAGTTCTGATTTCGTCGCGGTGCGCAGGTTTCTCTCTTCGTGTTTACCCTATACCCTATACGATCTTTACGGCAGGTGTTTGTTGATCCAGTTTTTAAATATTTGATTATTGATTTGGTAACTACTATCCTTGTACCTTAAACGAAATACGAGATGTACCCAAACTATTTCTGCAAATGAATATCTCGACTACAGTGAGGCATTAAACGCGTTTTTGTAAGGACTGCTTATAGAAACTATGGGAAGGGACAATCATGTGAATGGAACTCATATTTTTATAACGGGTTTGTTTTAATAATTTACTTATTGATGTCTTTTTAAACGTGGTGAATGCTCTCGCTAGGATCTGCGCGAGTGACGTCAGGCACGAGGAGCGGGTAATGTCTTTGCTTCCTACTTAAGCAGTGTGCTTAAACACGCACTGTCCTGGAGTACTTACTATACGGAAGTCGGAGGGATACTAACCTGACACCTCTATGGTTTATGAATACAAAAGCAAACTTGATCATAAACAACTGCGCAACTTAAAGCAACTTGATACGCCTTAAAAATACATCAGTACTACCCTTATTACATAGCCGGGTCCAAATGAAGTAAAATGAGAAATGGAAAGACAAGAAATTCGGGGGATCACCTAGCAATCGAAGAAATCTGCCCCAAAAATCAATGGGTCAGGAAGATTGGTCACCTATGCTTAGGGAGTAATTGATTGAGTGAATGAGTGAGTGTGTGACTGAGTGAGTGAGGAGTGAGTGAGAGAGTGAATGAGCCCTTAGGCACAGGTGATGAAGATTTCGCCTGTAATACATTTGCAGTATAATATTAAATGCCACATGAAACACATAGCAAAGTTTATTATAAAGAGCAGAAAAGGGAAGGAAAGAAGGTTTTGTGGTTTTGACTACAGAACCCACGCCATACAACAAAGATGCGTGGGTTTTTGAAGGTTGGTATAAGTTTAACCTCTTACAAACACGTGGCATCTCATTTGTACCTTTGGTGAATCTTGAACCAAGTATGTCTGTCTATAGTATTAACATCAACTCTTAAGTCCCTCTTTCTTCGTTCTCTATGGTACTATTTTCGTACACTTCCGTTTGTTCATCACTTTCTACAGTTAGTGCAGAGACTGGTAAAGATGAGGTCGCAGTCGTGGTGATGGTGCTGGTTGCCGTTGTCGTCGTAGAAGGCGACGTCGTGGAAGGCGACGTCGTGGAAGGCGACGTCGTGGAAGGTGACGTCGTGGAAGATGACGTCGCGGTGGACGGATAGGGGTCCTCATATATAATCTCGGGATACATGCCCACGTTGTTGTAGGTTGAGAAACGATTCTGAATGAACTGAACAACCCTCTCAAGAAACGGTGGAAATCTGGAGAACCAAAGCTTGACTGCGTTGAACTGGGCTTCGGAGGCATTTGGTGCCCGTAGATCAGGACTCGTCAAGATCAGCAACTCCGGAACTTCTTCATAATCTACCTGTTGTTCAACTGGGTTCCTGAACAGAAAAAAGAATCCTTAAATGGTGCATTCACCTGACGTTTTCTATCCAATCTTCCTCAAATGTATTCTTAAACTGTCTTAGCCTCTACCTACTTCTTTCCAATATAAACAACCCTTCATTACACACATACACATAGTTTTGTTGTATGGAAAGAAGGATACAGTAGCTAAAGCGATAAAAAATAGATCACTTTATGATGACAGAAATTGCATGCTCTTTCCACACCTTTTGTTTAGCGGTGAACATGCACTGATGGAAAAAAAAAGTATAACAAAGTGTCGGTGTTTACAGGAATTATCTGTGGAAAATTCTCTCTCCCGTACACCAGGTTTTGGGTGGTCTCACGTGTGGGTTGGAGTATTGTAGCGGAGTGATACTGGCACATCTGATGGACTATTTCAGGAGTCACGTATGCCTCTGGCCAGGGTATCTCTTCCACCACAACACCGCCATGCCCGTCTTTCCTGGTGTCGAGAAAGAGTTCATCGACAATGGCCTCCGTTGTCTTCAGTGATGAGAGTAGGTTTTGCCTACATGCAAGTGACACCTGTGTATGTCTACAAAGTAATCGTCCACTGTGCATTTACCAAAGAAACAAGGCCCTACTCTTGCCACATGGGGTGAGGTGCCATCACTTAGAACTTGTGCCCGTCTTTGGTGTTTGTGGAGGTTGTGAAACATCTCTAATTACTATTTCTTCAAGGAAGGGGATGAATTATTTCAACAGATTAAGGCAAAACCCATATAAATATCGATGTAGACAACTACCCTGGCCAGAACGGTCCCCTGACCTCTCTCATTGAACATGTATGGAATATTTTAGGAGATAGAGTGACTGGGTCTCCCAAGCTGGCGACAACTATTGCTGAACTGCTATTATAAGTGCAGGATGCCATTCACCACCTGTACGATCGTCTGCCTGCATTGCTCCCCGAGCAGGGTACTCCGAATATTGATGTGACACACCTCCTTGTGACGTGTCTGCTTGCATTGCGTTGCTTTTGTCATCATATGATGCTCGTATCATGATGTACCTATTACCTTTCACTTAACTCTTGATTAGATTTAAGGAGTGCTTGTTAGTGCTGCGTTCTTTCCGCCTGTGTATGTAGCAATGCTGTATGTGAAGTATTACCTACACATTCCTGTATTCACTAGCACAGCTAAGCATTAATGTCTTTAAAGTGGAATGAAGGAAGTGTTACCGCAAAGATTTACACCATGAAGATTAAACAACAACAATAATAATACATAAATAATAATAAATAAATTAATTAATCAATAAACCGCTTTAGATTTAAAGGGTGATAGGCAAGAAAGCTGAAGGGGAGAAGTTAAGTTGTAACCTACAGTGGCTGATACCTCGTAGTTTTTTGAAACATGGTCTTTTGCGATTTGCAGTAATTATATTACTTGTGTTACGCTAAACTTTCACTTTCCTTTAAAGTTCTGTTTTCCTGCTGTTTCAACGAAACAGCCATTCGATGTTTTAAACTTCGATGTCTCAATGAATAGCTTCAAAAAAATCGTGCATAAAATTATTTAAACGTTTTAAATTTGTAGAAAGCTATGAGCTGCCAAGTCGACCTTTGAGATCACCTGGCATAACTAATGGATAAGCCATCCTCGCTTCCCCCTCCGCGGCTAGAAGCACCTGACTCGGAAAACATTTGAAGCCTGTTGTACAAATGTATATAAAAAACCCTAACGCAACAGTCCATGAAGGGCCAAGGCTTACCGCCCAGCTGCTGCGTCCCCCACCTCTGCCCACTATAGCCGTCATTGGCGGGGTTCAGTACTGGGGGGTGGGACGTGGTCAGTGCCCCGAGCCCTCCCGGCTAGTTATGCGGCCTTCTCGACCTGAAACCGCTACTTCTCCATCAAGTAGCTCTTCAATTGGTCCCCCCGGGACCTAACAGGGCTGAGTGCACCCCATGCCAGAGCTCCCAGAGGGGATAAAATCCCCATGCTGGTAGCGGGGATCGAACCCGGATCCTCCACGCCAAAGGCAAGTCCGCTACGGAGGCGGTTACATATGTGTATACAGGTATACAATTAAATGCTAATTTTATGTCTGCTTTCAGATGTGTGGCTATGTACATTGGTTTGCGTCTTAGATTTATTCTTCTTTATATTTTTGTATGCAGTTTAAAAATTATACATAAGTAAATATTTTACAAATAGCATACGACATAATTCCCGATACAGTCCACTTTTGAAATATTGAAACAAGAAATCTTATGAACTTACATATTTACATTGTAAATCAGATTCATCGAAGTAATAATAGTACATTAGAAAAGAGGACTTATTAATGTTTCATTAGGATGGCGCGCGTTGGATTGCTCTGGGAAGTTTTAGTCTTTGAGACTGAACTAGGTCTAGCCTTCCTTAAATAGAAGAGCTTATTGTAAAGTTTCCTCACCTGTGCTCTGATAGTTTGTGCAAGATTACTAGATGCATGGACGTCGCGCTGGAGAACAGAATTGTGATAATCAGCAGGTGTTCCTGAAAAAATGGTATAGGTATCTGTTGAATAGGCCTCTCTTGCGAACCGGGGACTAGAGGAACAAGGAGGAAAACACATGGAAGAGCAGGAGAAATGAGAGGAAGATGAGGAAACTAGAGGAACAAATTTATTGTAGGCACTTAGAAAATGTGGTTAAATCACTAAAAGTACATAAATTTTCTTTAATTCATATTATACAACATGGTATAAATGGTAAAGGTAAAAAGCACGGAGGATCCCCTGAATCCGAAGCAGAGCATCGCACGTAGAGACCCTTTGTGTTTGTTTATTTTTTGTATTTATTATTTTTTTAATTTTTCCCTTTTCCCACTTTTTTGTTGTAGATTTTCCTTGATTTTTACACACATACACAATACACAGAAACATCCATATCCGAGACGGACTCGACCGCAAGGTCCTCTGCGCTGGGGAATGACAAAGACATGCGAATAGGACAGCGAGGTCTGGATAAGGTTAGAACGCAATCCATGGAGAGCCCCGAAGGGCGACCAGATATGATAAACATGGACAAGGCCCCTAACATTTCCAGATGGAACGCTTCCGATATTCCTCAAGCCCCCCCCCATAAGGCACGAACACCCGGAGAAGAGGTCCATGAGCACCGCAACAGAACCAGGTAGAAACCGTCTCAAAGCATACCCCAGCGACTAGTTGCAGCACGCCGCCGAACACCGTCGCCGGGTCCTTTAAACACCTGAAACAGATGAAGGAAAGTAATGGCCGCGCCGTAGCTAAGTGGTTAGACCATTCGCTTCTCATCAAAGTGGCGCAAATTCGATCCCAGGTAACCGCATGTGGGATTCGTGGTGGACGAAGTGGTGCTGAGGCGGGTTTCCTCCGGGTTCTCCGGTTTCCCCCGCCGTATCATTCCATTGGGGCTCCATCTTCATTTCAGGTGTCATCAGTGTTACTGCCTGCGGTGCCGTAGTAATAAAAGCGGGCGTTAAACAGTACAAAAGGGAAATAGATACGGAAAGTCGCGTAGCAAAGGAAATATCCCAGCAATTGTTACTAAGGGTAAACCATGAGATTTAGGGTGGGTGGTTACTGGGAATCGAACCCAGGACCTCCCGAATGTAAACGTCATACGGAGCCATCTCGCACGATTGTAAGGATGCTAATTGTACCTATGTGGTGTATAGCAAAAACAATGAGAAATTATCAACGATAATTATGTTAACATTGTAATGTTGTTAGTTACTCATTGAATGGCTGACACTAACAATCCTTAAAACATATGAATGTCTTTCCATGACTATTTTTTAAATGAACGCCAGGTCGATTAAAGTCAAACCACGAAAGTTCATTGCCATCGATTACTTTCACCTGGCATTAGGGAAAATTAAGAAGTTGCTGTCATGCGGAAAACTTGGAGTCGCTAATTGAACAAGCATGCCAGATAGAATGTGCTTCCTTGGCTCCTAATAAATCCAAATCAAGCTACGATAGCGCAAACACTATATTAAAACATGGCAAGAACGTCAACTTCAGAGACTATTGGTAGACAATTTGAGATGTAGATTCATTTAATTTGTCATTTGTCATAAACGTGTGGTAATTTAAAATCGTTTGTGTATTTTTGAGAAAATTAAAATTTTTGGAAGATTTTGGATGGAGATTTGGTGTTTGGTATGGAGGAACTTTGTCGTAAATCTTCGCATTGCATCTTTGGGAGATATGAACTTAAAATACCAATTTTGGAATTATTGGACTCTTTATTTTTGAGTTATGCCGTTCACACACACCTAGACAGCGGGTACACACAAACACAGAACCTTTTGTTTAAAAAAATGACTTTTTTTCTTGGGTGGGGTGTGATTCTGGGGGTCTCAAAATATGTATTACCCATGAAATGCGGAAAGTGAATTTTGAGTATTCTCCAAATGGGAAGCCGTTATTCGTTTTTTTTTTTTTGTCTCCCTTGGTGATGCAATAAATCTACCACATAGTGACCAGCTCTTAAAAGATTTAAAAGAAATCTACTATATTTCCATATTCCCCTTGCACCTACAAGGAAATTAGCTAAAAGATAATTTCTGCAAATGTTTATCTCGATTAACATGAACTAGATAGAGGAATGAGCGTTGTATGAGAGTAGAGAAAGTCATGTGAGTGTAACACTATTTTGTGTGTGTGTATATGTATAGCCCCGTTGAAGTTGTTCGATCCGTGTCGGAGCCGAAGAAAGGGATGCAGAAATAAAAGAAAGGTGGATAAAGATCGCGGAGGAAGGATGGAAGGAAAGAGAGAAGTTGAAGGCCACCCATCCCGACATGCAGAACCAGATCTGATGGTGAGTCGCGTTCAATAACCAGCGAACAGTTCAAAGTCAAGGGCGACGAGCCACGCCTTCTTGCCTTAAAGAGTCATGCGCGTCGCGACTAACGGCGATCGTCACATTCCTCCTCAGCCAAATCTCAACGCGTCCCCCGTTAGGCAATACCTACCTACGAGCAGTCTCACTCCATGCGTATTCTCAAAACTAGATATGTACTTGGCTGGAGACAATTGTTCTAGCACTCTACTCGTCAAGTTGAAACATTTCATTTGTTACCTTCACACGACTTTCTCTGCTCATTCTTCAACAGACTATTGTTACAGTAGGGCTCTACATGTTAACCATTTGTCCGACATACCGGGGAAAAACCTCTAATGTCCTACATTTTCAGAAACAAGCAGTGATTGTTAGAAAATAAACTAGCAACATGGCTACACCAACTACAGTCATGCATTGAACGAGAGGTTGGCACTCTGAGGCAAAAGGTTGGTATCTGGTGGAGGTAAAGCAACACAATATTAATGTTGAAAGAGTACAGTGGGCAGATGAAAGGAACAGATTAGTTATGTATTGACTCAGCTAGACGTATTGTTTTACTGAATTACAATTTTAAAAACTTCAATTGTGTGGAATTTCTTGGTTATATTTCACACAAGCTAGGCATTTTGTGCAAGATTACGTCATCAGAGAAGTATAACTGACTGTTCATGATCACATTTAATACTGTATGCTTCACGATTTTCAGAAAATATAAGTGTTTATAGCTATGAGTATATATAAATAGCATTTAAAACATTTTTGCATTGAGCGACAAAAGAAAAGGAAAAGAAAGGATAACTTGCAAGGTGCAAAATGTCAGCGCGAGAGGAGAAACCAATAGAGCGCTGTCTAAACTTCACGTGTGAGAAACACAAAGTTATAGATAAACAAATGATACAAATACAGTAAGTGCTTGCTCTCTGTACGTTCCCATCATCAGGATCGGGAGATGTCTGTGGGTCTCGGCCCCCAGGGTATGTGTAAACTCACAGAGGGGGCGGTTTTACGAGCCGCTACCGGGGAGTTTCAATCTGTACTTGCTAGGGAGCCCTGCTCTGTGCTGTCATCTCTTCTGAGGTCAAACCACAATTAGCATCCTCTCACCTCGTCTCTCCCTCCAGGGGGCGCCCTTCAGAAGCATAGACACAAGTGATCTTCTACAGGTCGAGGTGCTAAGAAGCCCCTCCAAAACTAGCCATACAATCACCTACTTCAAGCTAATCTATATTTGTAGAAAGCTTTTGTTACACATTTCATTGTAGGTACAAAGGGAATTGGAGACTACAATAAGCTTAAATTATACTCAAATCAATGATGATGCCTTTGACATTCCATTCTCTTAGCATAACCCGGAGGAAGCGACTGATAATGACTTCCTATTTGAGAAAGGTATGTGTACTCTAAAATACAAACCATAACAAGGAATATCTCAGAAATGGCTAACTAAAACAAAATATATACTTGACTTGGATGCTTTAACGAGATCTGTGTTTTTAGGTAATAAGATTTTGTCTACCTCTTACGATTTACCAGTATTACCAAAGTAATTCAGAATGAGGAATTTCCATTTCTGAGTTATGTTGTTCAGAAACACACGCACGGACACATGTGGAAAATCTATTTTTGATCCTGGGAGCCTCCTCAAATCGTGTATTTCTGGCAAAACTTTTCTACCAAATTTTTGGGTTGAATTCAATACTATGTAGGGAAAGTAAAAAGAAAGCTGTCTAGATTGTCTAATTTATTTATTTACTTATTTATTTCACTGTTATTTTGGTTTTCTTGAAATTATTCATAAATGCATAGCTCAAAATATTACCTTATTTTAAAGCACCTTAAAACGTCCGTTAAAGTAAAGCGTTTTTTCCCTCTTTCTCCCGTAAGCTTTTTTATACTGTTAGTTGCAAGAAAACAGATTGATACTTTTTTTGCAATCTCATAGCAACTAATAGGAAGAACAGTTTTCCTCCTAAAACTTCGATACCGAAATGTTACTGGAAATGTTCATTTTTAGCTCTCTGAACCTAGAACAGCTATTTTAGAAAACATCCGTGTGTGCTAATGCGCGCGCATATTTGTGAACAGCATAACTGAAAAACGAAAAGTCTTTCAAGTATCATATTTGGCATTTAAGTTCAGCATCTTTCAAAGAAGTAACACGAACATTTTTGAAGAAATCCCCACAATAAATTGCTCTTTATCTGGAAAAAATGTCACCTGTCTTTAGTTCTCTCAAAACTTGTCCTAATGGTTGCATTTTTTGTAAACTTCCCTTTATTTGATCAAATTTGGTAGACTATCTTAAAAGTTCTAACATATAGACGAAAACTTGGTGTATTAAAAACACGAGTTCATTAAAATATATCATTTCAGTCAAATAACCTTTTTCGTAGTGTTAGCCCTTTTCGAGTTATTCAATTTGCATGCTTAGACCTTTCCTAACTGACTTCATTGAAAGTTTGATATTCTTGTTGTTTTACCTTTGTTTTTTTTCCATCGTAAGATTTTTTATCAAGAATAAACATATGAATGTTGTTTCTACATATTTAAAACCTTGCTTTTTGATACAACTCCTAGGTAAAATATCGTATCGTATCATTAACGTAGCAATAGAGAAGTTGCCTATTGTATGAATGGTATAATATATAACAAAAAATATGCGAATTTATGATTGCTGCAGAAAGCATTTTGAATGCGTTTGCATCAAAAATTTTTAATAGAGAAGCAGAATCACATTTAAACAACTCGCACACTTCCTTAACACGCTGAGCGAAAATCACTTAATACAATTCGCTTATGCATTCTACTGACCCACGTGCAAATCCGGTTTTAATACTGCAGAAAGTGTTAGCTTAGGTCACCGAGGCTTGGTCATAAATTACAGATAGTTGTGATTCAGGAAAATGAACCCGGATCCTCCAAGAGTATGCAAAAGTCTTGTGATTCGGACCTTTGTAAACCTTCTAAATGCATACATGATTTTAAATCGTGTCTTGGACATTCCGCCATGTTCACAAAGATAAAGCAAACAAAGAATGCAGTCAGTTGTTTGAAGTGCAAGACATACCGTTCAAACAATGAACAGGTGCACAAGTCTCTTCCAAATTCGGTCAACCGCGAAAGCCAGTTCTGCCACTAACATAAAGTTTCCACGCGTGAAAAATAAACTAGTTGCAACAGGTCGAAATAATTACACTTGAGATTTGCAGCAAACCTGTCATTTGTATGAAATATACTAAAACACTTACCAGTAGCTTCCTTCTGGTCTCCATGGCAACGGAGTAGTGAATCAACTGATGACCAGGTCTTCTGAAACATAACCTCGATACTATGCAGTTATAGTCCATTTAGTTTTATTCCTTTTTGCCTACCAAGATGTTTTCCTCTACGATGACCTACATTATCTTCACAAGCGATTAGTGGCGAGTTACTAAAATATTGCCATCACTAACTGCAAAACAAACATCTTTAAGGACCAGCTATTAATCTTAAGTGGAAAGTTCCTGAATCATCTTCAAATACTTCCGATAAATGGTTTCTGTACAAGAATACATTTCCATCCCCCCTCCAAGAAAAAGAAAAAAACCTACTTCTCTGCTTGTTAAACAAATGCGTAATAGTTATTTATATAACTGTGTATAAACTGACTGTGACACGAGTATATGTTTAGCGCGTGAACGAAAGCGAACGTTGTGAGTGTTACAATGAAAACATTATACATGTGTTACATACAACGTTTTATGCAATTCTAGCATTAAACACGTAAAAATTATTAATAAATTTGCTAAATCAAAAATTCTAATGTATCACAGATCACAGATGTATGACGTAATGTGGTTGCTAAATAGATGTTATTTAATTTATTTCAACACTCGTAAAGGAAAGTGGAAGGTAATTATAAACTTTTGAAAATGTGGATTGTGTTCCATTTTAGAACGAAACCAAGAGAGTCGAGATTTTATTAATTCCAGAAAAATCAAAGAAAATGAGATGATTATTGTATTTGAATGTTGTTGCACTTATGAGAGTGCCAATTCCAGGTTTTCTTACAGGCACGTTGGAGAAAATTGGGTTATGGTAGTGATGACGTCATTGCTGTCTTGTTGCAATGATAATTTCGTTATTTTTGACACTTGTGCCAGTTAAATTGTCTATTTGAATGAAAGTTACGGTTTTCTGACAAAGTAATCACTCGTTTTGTATGAAAATATCTACCAAAATCCTTTGAAGCAAATCAATACCTAGAGATATTAGTTATGGAGCTGCAGGCGTATACTTTGGTAGTCTTTACTATGACCTAAACTCCTTTAAACTCCTTTATAACGTCAAATACTAATGAAATCAGAGATGGAGCAGGAATGCACTAAAATGTAAAAAACTTTGATAAGATTACATTTCAAATCAAGTATACATTTTCGGTGTCATTATATAATAATATATTTAACTTCAACATCCAGGAGTTCTTTTATAGATACCCTGTATTTTCCTCCCCATTGATCACACTACTAGACAATTTATCTCTCTTTACATACGAATAGTAATGTCGTGTCAAAATCCTGAAGATCAAATCTATTTGAGAAGTTTCTCAATAATAATAGTAATATGACGTTCTACTCAAGAACAGTGAAATACTCTGGTACAAGAGCTAAGTGGATTTATTCTTCACTTGAAAGGTATGAAGAAATAAAATAGAAATCCCTTTCCAAAAAGAGGCCACAAAGGTTACAAGCTTACCTTCAAGAATCAGCGTTATCGGCTTTCGGCAATTCGTAAGCAGTTATCCCTAGAAGTAGATGAAAATATTTACTCCAATGATTCCTGTCACTTTGTGGTTTTGGTATGAGGAAAGGGTGGCCGTAAGCTTTAAATTATTTTAATTATCTGCTAACAAGCTGCGGTATTGGGTTTCAATAAGCAAAATAGTTCCCCATTAATTATTTATTGGTGTTTTCTTCGGATTATACTTCGCTCGTCAACTATTCACTGCTTAGCTGCTTTATCTATCTGAGATAGACCGTCCACGGCGGGGACCGTATCAGCTGATACTTCTAGTCCAGTCATGCCCTAATGGAAATCTTCAAATATATCACAATCTAAGGAAACAAATACATTTTTGCTAATTTATAAAAGCATTCCCTAATCATGTGTAACATAATCATTTTTCGGGAGTTATTCTTCCAGCTGATACAAGATAATCTACAATAAGACTCGGGAGTTGGAACCTTGTATTCCAACTCGCCCTACCACCACGGACGTACTATCACTGAGTTGTGTTAGCTTTGTTTACGTCATGCCTGTTGCCCTATTTGCTCACAGGACACAGCGGGTTCCAAGTCCCGAGACTTGGTCATGATGCAGATTGCTGTTCACCTTTGACGACGTCTCCAGTTCTCATTCTTCGGTGCATCTGCTGAAATTGCAACTTTCGGATTATAACTTCTGACGTACCCAAAATTTACTGTTTATAAACATTTCCGTAATAACAATGCGAAACCTACACTGCCATGAGCCGCAGGAACTACTCAGTTTAAGTGGGTGCTAAATCGAAATAACTGAGCTGGGTCTTTAAGCGCTGATACAGCCGATAATCGATCACAGCAAAGCCGTAAATCTCGAAGGATAAGACGCAAATTTTAGAAATACCTCTTCTTTTATTAACCTAGGTCCCGTCTATTTATCACTCTCCACCAATATTCCTACTCACATTTTCCGATCCTAAACCTGCTAATTCCTATCTAAAACAAAACTCCAACTAACTTTACTCAATTCTAAGAGTTTCATTTCCATTAATTTTCATAATGATATGAAACGTCTACGACAGTTAAACACACTGAATACCACGAACACTTTGAGCTGATGGTATGTGTACTTGTTGATTGGGTTTCGTTGTAACCTTAATTACCTAGCTACACTAGCCTAATTGCCTCTACCTGTCGTCTAAATTGCATCGCTAATGACTCCCATTCACTGACAGAATCTTACATTGCCTAGCTGATGACTGTAACACAGGCTTATGACATTGTGCACCAAATCAACATACGACATTATTTAATGCAATTATTTGTCTGTAGTTTCTTTATAAAAATGAAACTCTTAACCGTCAATAATTGCACTATCAGTCATCATCAACCCTCTTTTTTCCCCGCCCACTCTAGTAATAACTGGAGTGCAAGCATATAGGCTGTATGATTAGGACTGATATCGCAACTAGAACGAGCACTCCAATGAAACGGAAATAGCAGCTATAACGTGATTTACTCCAAATGGCAACCACATTGTGATATCTTTTATTAGCTGAATTTACTGGCAGATATGAATCCATTCCTAGCGGAAGTAACCCATTCTTAATTGATAGGAGTGGAATTTGTTGCTATACCACTTCCATCTACTAAATTCTAAGGGGGAATTTAGCATTTCGACCTATGGAAAATCTTTTGTGTCTACGTCGCTCACAGGACACCCCCGGGGAGGCAGGTAAGGTAAGACAATACTAAGGGTAGTAGCACCTGAAGAAAGACGAACAGAGGTAGAGTCTAAAAGCTACGATTAAAACTCCCCAGTGGCGGCTCTACAACGGGCTCCCCTCCTGCATCTTACGCATTCCCTGCAGGAGCCGAGACCCGCAGACCTCTCCCAAACCAGAGGACAAGGATTAGGAGCAGGAAATCCGCTGCCATGCACGCCGACACTTAAAGCCCTGAAATACCCAATATGGATGAAAGAGGAAGGAAAATGAGAAGTGACGTGAAATGAAGGAACAAAAAATTCGGGAAATTAGTTAATTTTCCCAAAATTCGTCTAGCAATCCGGGAAACCCCTTCCCCCATCCCATGGGAATCGAACGTTCCACAGTTGTGTACTTTCTCAACTTTACCATTATATTTACATGCTTAATTTTAATTTCACTGCTGCACCCCTAGTCAGTGAAGGAAGTATTGCACTTCATTGCAAAAATTGGATATAGTGAATTCACCAAAAATACCTGCTTGGTTCGAGGCGCTCTGAATAAGAATAAACTAGAGAAAGGCTTGTTTGTATATGTGTGTCTGAGTTTGCCCGAATGTGTGTGTGTGTGTGTGTGTGTGTGTGTGTGTGTGTGTGTGTGAAGAGCATAACATGATATCTAAGTTCATTATTTTCCAAAGAGGCAACACTTCATATTTTTTCTGAATTTTTCCTGACACAAACTACGGTTTAATAGAAAAACATTATTTTTAATTTTATCAAAAATAGCGATAATTATTTTGATTAAAATACAAATATTTAGTAGTTTATCTGAAAATAAATTTACTGACCGAGCTAGCGTCTTGATAACATATGTAACCAGCATTCGGTTTTAAATCCCCAAGGCCGACCAACCTGACGGAGGGTTTTTCGCACTTTTCCTCGGTCAGTAGGTGAATATGAGTTGGATAATTTGACCCGCGAATTTTCCTGTGATCCCTTTCATCACTACATTTCATTTCCAACTTCTGCGTCGCCATACCAGACATAGGGCTGATAACCCATGCTGGATATGCTATGATACTAAGTTTGCTTGCTCCTCGGCAGGATGCAGTATTGGTTTCTAAATCCCTGGAGGTATAAGTAATGCAAAGAGGCGAAGAAGAATAAAATCGATATCTTGAGTTTTTTGGGAATAGTCTTTGCAGTCCTCTTCATTCGGAAGGATAAACTGTAAAGATTTGTAAAGACAAAACACGTTTATCCCTTGTAATTTGTTTCATTGTTTCAAAATTGGTAATTTTTTAAATTCGAGTATAGTGCCATAACACAGTCTCGCGATATCATGGAAATAATATGAAATTTCAAAGACAACAATCAACCACTAGCTTTTGAACATTTGACAACCACTTCGTTTTCTTGTACCTTTTGCCTATAACGAAGTATTCACAAAACTATTTCTGCAAACGTTTATTTCGATTAATATGAATAAAACTTTTGTAGATATAGTTTATAGAATATATACAAATAAACAATGGGTGGGAAAAACCATGTGAATGTACTGCAATCATCAATATGATGTGTATTATAGCAATATTTCTATTCTTTTGATTTAAGTTTAACCGTAATTAACTGCAATTGCAATGTTAGAAGTTTTAAATATATTTAGATTTAAAATTTCGTTTTATCCTAGTCTATTATTATATGCCAGTTAGGCATCCTTTTTATTTCTGAGCGGATGGAGAAATAATGGAAATGGACGGATTACCAATAAAACATAGTTGTAAACAAAATGATTTTTTTTATTGATTTGCTAAAAATAACGAAGAATGAGGTCATGATCTTGCATACATTCATACTTGTCTTCCGACAGCAAAACTCGCAGTATGCACAATAAATATAGAGAGCAGGTTTTGCTGTGGAAGAAGTTGAGAGAGCGGCAGCGGGTCAGGAACACGATGTGGGTGCTAGTAGTTGTAGGCTAGTTGGTACGACGCAGCTGGATTCACCACCGGAGCACCTCTGTTCTGCTGCTCGAGGATGTAGGCCTTAAGGGCGGCGGGGGAGCTCAGAGCCCCAGGCCCAGGTAGGGGAGGTTGTCCTCCTGAAGGCCCCGCCACAGCTGTCGCTGAAGGTGCTGCCACAGCAAGTCCTCCAGGACCAACCAGGGCCGTCCCTAGAGGAGCTGCTGCTGCTACTCCACCGGGACCTGCGAGGGCTATCGCCTGGGGCTTCACTTGAGCTACTGACGGACCAGGAGGATCAGCGACAACGTCTTCAGCGCCCTCCTCTCCTTCTTCGTTATCATCATTATCTTCCCCTTGCTTTGTCTTGATCGGTCTGGGTCCAAGAGCCTCCACTGTTACGGAAGCCTTATCGTCGTCGATGGCTTGTTGCCGGTTGAAGTACACCAGATTCTGGTAAGCGGCAGGGGAGGCGACTACGGGCTGCTGCTGCTGGTGCTGTACATTCTGTGCGTCCTTCAGACTTGCCATGTACTTCTGGAGGTCTACTTCTTGCACCTGCACCTTACTATCGACAGCTTGCTGACCTTTAAGGATGAGGAAGCTGGACACGGCGCCGTTAGTGCTGAGGCTCTGCTGGATGGCTGGGTTCCTCAGAGCGTCGTAGCTGCCAAAGAACTGCGGCTGACCGATAACCACTACTCGCTGTCCTGGTGATGGGAGGACAGGCACAGAAGAGGGATTTGTTTGAGCTGGAACATCCTCGTCCAGAGTCTCCAGGTTGGCTGGCTTGGATTCATCTCCAGAGGAAGCTTCCACCACTTTTATGGGCTGCAACATTGCCAACATTTACAAGAATGTTTAGAGATGGGAGGGATACGTATCTCTCAAGGAATTCAGCCATAACCAGAAAATGTTGTACAACATAAAATATGACATCTGGAGCAATGGAGCATGGCTTGGGCAATTGAAAAAGAGTTCGTGCAGACAGAATTGCTCCGCTAAGTTCATATCTTGAATTTTCTGGGAACAGCCTGAGAATTCCTCTTCATTCTAAATAACTTTTGGATAACGTTTATTGTGTCATCAGCCATTTCCGACATATTTGTTGTTATAAGTTTGAACTTTTCAAGGCTTTGCTGGATTTTGAAGCGATGTTACCATAGTTTGTATAATAAACACAAAAATAAACGAAAGTGCTGAACGGTGTGTAAATTTAACATACTTTTGTTATTATACACAAATGGTTTAGAATTGGAATAAATAAATCAGTTCCAAAAAGTCTTATTATTTGTGCACATGAATAGTGAATATTTGAAACGATATGGTTAACAGAGTGTTTTGGAACAGGAAGTATGAGTAAAAGTAATAGAACATTTCCGATTTACCTCGGAAGACCTGCAAAGTCAAACATTCTTTGAGTGCCAGACAAATTTTCAACTAAAATACGAGATACTTTAGTATGCCTGGATCAGCCAATAATTCGTATTTATTCACACACTACTATTTGTTACCTAAAAATATGTTGAAAGTGTTGCCAATAAAACTACTTACTTCCTCTGTTTTCACATCAATTACAGTCATTGGCCTTGTATGCTGCGGCAGCGCAACCAGTTTTAAAGCAGTTGTGAGCATGCTGGCAGGATTTGAGCAGCGGAACTCATGCTGACAAATCCGTGACTGAACGACCTCGGCTACCCCATGTCGGTTAGCTGAGTGTGAAAGATAACTAGGGAATAAACCTTCAAACAGGGAGCGAAAAGTTGTGGAGTTTAGACTACAACAAACGGAAGAGGGTCAGTCTGTCACATGATCACAACAAAAGAGAGACCAGGTGCAGTTAACGCATAACTTACATTAAATGCTACCCCATTTGTAGTAAAATATTCACTCTTACATTTTTGTAGAGGTTCAGCAATACGTGAAAATTTGCATTTTACTGTGTGGAACTAGTGACATATTTGAGAGACCCTATGCACTGTAGGCAGAGTGCCTTGTGCTGTTGCTGTACTAGGGCAATAACGTCATGTTCTACCCGTGTGGCAGGTAACTTGCGACCGCCTCATTTCGCGATAGCTAGTGATAACGTACCTTCTCCTCTGGTTTCTTGTTCGTGCTGCCTTCAGTGGTTGCCTCCCCTTCGCTTGGTTTGGCAGTTGTCGTGCTTCCAAATGGAGCCCAGCTGAGGATGTTGTTGAACCACTCGGTGAGGATACCACCACCTCCGCCACTGCCGCCCTCTGTGGGCTTATCGCCTCCGTCAGCCCTGGTCATGTAGAGCACTGGGCCTCCAGGCTGCAGCAGGAGATATTGCCCTCCCACCGGAAGTGGGACTCCTGCAGCCGCGAACTGTTGGATTCTGAAACAATAGTGGTCCTTCGTTACTACTTTACATAGATATATACAGTGATACACCAACTGGAAGATACTTCTAGTTATTTCAGGAGTGAATATTAGGTGTGCCTTTTCGTCCGCGGAAGACTTCACAAAATTAGATGTAATTTCGAGTATCAATGCAAAAAGTCTGATGCGTTACAGTCATATGACTTTGCCTACACATTATAATTTATTTTACATAATTTTGCAAATTACTCTTATTCAATCTTATTTTTATATCTATTTCATATTAACCAAGATAAATACTTTAATTACGCATTTCGTTAGAGGTACAAGAGACATACTGGAAACCGAATTAAATATTGATATGTTTAAATACGGGAAACAATTGAACAGCGACACTTTATGTAATGCGAAATTATTGAAACTATTAATCCAATAATAACGGACATCTTGGAAGTGGCTTATGCCATTAGAACGTTTTAGAAATAAATAGTTTGCTTTAAAAACATATTCTTTTACAAAGTAGGTTTTTGCACATCACTTACGATTTACCAGTTACACAAAAGTAGGGGGTGGGAGCAGTTTCCTAAAAATATTTCTGCCGCAACTTTGAAACACAGTGAACTCAAATACTAAGTTTGGTGTTTATTCGATATTATGCTTTTGAATTCTGTTGTTCGCAGACTGATAAACACATGTATGTGCGGGTGCCGGGACCGTCCTCTAAAATTTTCTTTTTATTTATTCAAGTAGCTCCAAAACGTATATTTCCGAACAAATCTATATCAAATATCTCTCCCCCCCCCCCAAAAAAAAAAAAATTGCTACACTCCATTTATAACTCTGAAAACTGCAGCTTTTGCTGTCTCTCCTATTTATCCTGTGATAGAAAAAGGAAATGTTGTTCCTACCTAAAAGTACGACATGAAGATTTCTGCAAAGATACACATTTTGAGGTCCACTGAATCCCCTTCTTCCACCACCCCCCCCCCCTCGCTCCACACCATGCACGCGAAGGAAAAATATATGTGTATTTATATCTACTTATGTGCGCAGTCTGTCTCTAACGACATAACTCAAAAACGTTATATGAAATTGCCACCTAACCTAACTTTACTTATGTGTACCCAACTCTCCCACATCAAACTATCCATCATATTGAAAATGTTTCATTAGGCTTTATTAAAAATATATCATGTTTAAGATATCTACATCGAAAATAAAATGCATATCTAATTTTCTATGAATAACCTGTGAAGCTCTGCTCATTATGAATGAATTTAGTATAGGCAACTTTATGGAGCTGAGAAGTCACAAGAGAGACGAAAACCTTTTTCAGATATTCCTTGCCTTATGAACACCTATTTTGTTCTGTGGTAATCATGGCTAATGCGTAACATGGGTATAAGAACCACTTTTTATATGAATGATACATAGAACATTTAAGGAGAATAAGTAAACTTGCAATGAGAAGAGAACCTCTTACTGCGCAGCAGACCAGAAGTTCTCTTTTAGGTTATTTAATTAAAGAGTCATTATGCCAGTGAATTGTATGTGTTGATGCTTTGTTCATGAAGCTAATACAGTTTTGAGCATCTGCGGCCGACTTTAATATTGTTATATAGTGAAGAACATGAGGGCCAAATTAAAGGAAAAATCTTAAGTGTGAAACATT
This sequence comes from Tenodera sinensis, assembly GCA_030765045.1. Classification (NCBI taxonomy): domain Eukaryota; kingdom Metazoa; phylum Arthropoda; class Insecta; order Mantodea; family Mantidae; genus Tenodera; species Tenodera sinensis. The sequence goes on along the minus strand of CM060961.1, from coordinate 25,193,061 downwards.
TTATGTATATCTTAAACCCTTAGTTATTTAAATACTCCTATATTTACGTTGGGTTTAAGGTCCCTGTCTCATGAAGACCTTTATTGCTTGTGATTCGAGGGGTAGGTCTGGGTGGCTTAGTTGGTTAGGCGCTGGCCTGGCCTACTGATCCTGAAGTCGCGGTTGAAACACGGCCCAGATCGACAGTATTTAAGTGTGCTTAAAAGCGACAGCCCTATGTCAGTTAATTTATTGGCAGGTGATAAATCCTGTGGGACAAAATTCCTGCATACTGTCGTGATCCTGGCAATTGACAACGTCAGCAACAAACAAAAAATTATTTATCTAGGAGATAAATAGATATATTGACTCGGGACGTGAAAGTTTACGCTCTCTCAAAACGTTATTTTATTTATTACATTATTTTATTTATTTATTATTTTACAGTGGCATACATGGGCCCATATTTATCTGCTATGCATACTTATTTTATTTATGTATTTGGTTAGAGAAATGTATATTTGCATACAATGTATTTTGGGATACTTGACCCGGGCAAATCTTATCAGAGGGTTCTCAGTTTTATTTGTTTGTTGCTTGTTATTATAAATATTACTTAAGCAAAATATACTTTCTTCTCTATTATGCTTAAATTCAAATTACTAAACAGTTTTGTAACATATTAGCTTTTATAAGTCATAAATGCGTCACGTCTTATTGATTTTATTGTTACTAATATAAATTTACAGGAGGCCTTGACCTTCACTGATAGTGCAGTGAGAAAATCAATGCGATAGTTTATAGCATATTTGAGTTGATGCTCGGCTTATTCTGTGTTATATTGTACTGTTAATAGTCTGTTATAGTTTATTACTTAAACTGAAGTGTAAATATAGTGTGTGCTAAATAATATTATGTTAAACTGCACTTCTGTGTCGGTATTTGGTTTCATAACCAAACAAACGGACCAGACAATCAATACTGCAATCAAACGGAAAAGAAACAATCATACCAACGTTTCAACGTTTCTGAAAATCCTTTTGCACCTCTGGAAAACTACAAGATAACTCTGAACTTCAAGATTCTGCCGCTAACAACATAAACTATCAAACTCGCCACCAATGTAAGTAGCATATCAGATGTTGTTGTTGTTAGCTAATGCTGGATTTCTGACAATGAAGTCATTAATCCTCTTGCTCTCCAATATTTTTCACTGATGGATGGGGCATTAGAAGTGGCCGGGCATATTTGAAGGTGGTCTCGATCCATTTCCTCTTGCAGATCACATAGAGGACAGAGTGGTGAAGAATATATCCCAATTATTGCAGTAATAGTAACCGTTTTTTAGAGAGCACCATATTTTTATGTTTTGGCGGTCACATCGCTCTCTCACAACCCCCAGAATGTCTGGGGGACCACACCTGTCGTTGGTTTACGGGTCTCACCGACCTGACCGGGAGAATTATCAAAATAAATTCACCGACCATATCCTCTGATTACCAATCAGAGGACGTATTACATGCCATGACAGGTCAACATGTTAGGGGTTAAGGTAAATCAGATGTAAATGCTCTTTTTTTTCTCAAAAGCTTAAGTAGGTAATTTAAATGTTGGTAACTAGAAACATCTGACTGTTGAAAATAACATGGTTAAATTTTGCTTCGATTCCGTTGAGGGCTATAGAAAAGCAATGGAATGTTTTGCTAGACACAAGGCGGAGTACTAGACGTACCAAATGAAAAAGGAAACATATTCGTATGGTGATTCGTGATTTGCACCCTATCTATAACAAAGACACAGTTATGAACGAACTGCGTTCTCACAGTTATAATCCAGTGCAAATGGTTTCTGTTTACCATCTGGTCACTAAAATTACACTGTCGCTTTTCTTTGTTCGTTTAAAACCAAATCCAGTAAATGCTAACATTCATGATTTAACTGGATTGTGCTATGCAGTAATCAAAATGGAACTTCCAAAGCTTAGTAGCACGGTAATTTAGTGTCCAAATTGCTAAGGATATGGATACTCAAAAATTGTCACCAACATCCTCGCTGGTTAAGTACGATGTGCATCACTCTATAGAAAATTGCACTCCTGTTTCAAACATACCCACAAAATGTAGAAAATATAAAGACTCTCTTGTGCTAACAATGGGCATGCTAAGAAATACAAATCTTGTTGATATGTTCAGAAATCTAGTCGTAATCTTTCTCTGAAAACGCTAGAGTTGTTGATGTCATGCCTTACAGCCACACATAGAGAAAGAATAAATAATAGTAGCGAGAAAGTGATGTGAGTGCAATATGTATGATATTTCTTGTTGTTCTGATTCAAATCCTTTCCGGGCCATGGGGTAGAACGGGATATCGATCAAGGTGACATCTGTTTCACCTCAAAGTTGTAACCTTGACAAGAGACGCTAACCAATTAAGTATTGCTGACCATCTGGTGAGTGAAAACACGTCTATCCCTATTGGAATGTAAGTCTGATGGTGTGCCAAACGCTCGCTCATCGGCTGATCTTGTGGGAAGGTCACTTTGCCCTTGCCGCTGTGTGTGTTTTTGGTGGCTATGATCTAAACCCGAAAATACGTGCAAATGTAAACATATAAGGCTCGATGTCAATTAAAATCACGACTTGGCACTGACACCTACTTATTACAATCACTGCGACATCTGTGAAATTTATAGCTTATTGGTATGCATAAGATGCAATATTTCATAAGACAGCGTTGCTTGCTGAATATTTATGTTACTATCCTGATTACTCTATTATCTTTCAAAACAACATCTACTGTACATCCACGTCCAACTGATTCTGGGTTTGATACCACATTGAGCCTGAATCTGGAAACTTCTGTGGCGCGTAAAGCAGTTATGGGGTAACGTTCTGGTACGTTCTTACACTTTCGCAACCTCTGAACACCCATTCCCATGACTTTAAACATATAATGTGTCACATTCACATGAATTTTTCTACTCCCTCCTCTACAACCTTCCTACAAAAACGTTTTGTTCCATGTACTTTTAACCGGGTAGATCACGTCGGATGTTGAACGAACGAAATCATTGAAATGATACTCAAATAGACCCGGGGTCCCTAAAGCTAATAGTTATCTTATCAGACATAATGAAAACTCCCGGAATAATCTCAACCGAGATTAGAAGTCGAGACCTCTAGAACACGAAGCATACACGCCTTTCACACCATAGAGAAAGGCTTACGCATTTTTTGTAAGAAGGAAGGTAAAGCGACAGTCAGATTTTTAAAGAGCGTGTCGGCATGTTACAGCTTCGAAATTCTATGCTAGGGCTGTCCAACCTTGTCTCTCTGGAGAACCTTACGTAATGAGCGACTATAACCCATTCCACTCCTTCAGTCGGAGGAATAGGCAGTCAGTATCCAGTGACGGACATAAACAGACGGTTTCACGGCTGTTTCTAAGTCATACCTTGAATTTTCTGGGAACGTGCTCAAAAGAGCTCTTAATTCTCGATGGGTTTTGCATAAATAGTAAACAGTAAGAGACAGACTTCATTTTTCTTTTGAGTGACCTATTTCCGAGATATTCTCTCTTATTTGTTTGAATTTTTCAATACTTATACTTTTTCAAATCAGAATTTGTTATTCCTTTTCTTACTTTCTCTACTGCGTATAGATAGTAAGTTGAATGAAGTATTGTATTCCACCCAAAAATTCAATGTCAAGATTTCACCACAAATATATGTTTTGAGGCCCCCTGAATAAAAAAAAAACCATTTCAGAGGCGTGTGTGTATGTGTGTGTGTGTGTGTGTGTGTGTGTGTGTGTGTGTGTGTGTGTGTGTGTGTGTGTGTGTGTTTTGGTGTATGTGAACAGAATAACTCAAAACGAAAAGTCGGTTAAAAACCAAAGTTGGTATTTAAGTTTAATATCGTTCAAGGATGCGACACGAAGATTTTGTAGAAACTTCTTTCGTAAATGAATCGCAACGTACATGTAACCAGCCTACCACTGCGACACAAGGCACGGCTGGGGGTTAAAGAGTGGGAAAGTTCAGGTACAGTGGAAGGAAGTAAACGCAAACTCCCCTCTTTCGCAACCATTGAGTATCGCTCTTCTATACCCTTTGCACGACCAAGGGGTGTAGCACATGTATTTTCTGTAAAATTGTAGAGGCATGTTTGGGTGGAAAGTAATACTTTTCTACACACTAGGCACGGGGTAGAGGTAGAGAGTCAAAAGTGTGGAAATTTAACTACCGTAAGCGTTACAGTTTTAATAAAATATTTATTAATATCTGCTTATTTTGGAGATCTAATAATCACATGTCTGTTATCAGCTGCATGTTATTGGAGTATTGCGGGCTTCTCTTCCGTCGAAAGGTCGTACAAGCTGTCAAGCTTTTTGTGCTTTACTTCTGTTTATGTTGCTAAGTTATCGCAAGCGAGGGATGGTATCAATGACTAATAATGTCTACCCTGAATGACATGGCTTCTGCCTTAAGGGGGAGTAAATGGAACAAGAATTATCATTAGTGATTATCAATTCATCTAGAGAATTCGATTGTCACGAGTAGCATTTATTAAGGGATGATATAGATTATGAAATGTTATTTAAATGTTGCATTGTAATTACTAGCCTCTTAAAAGAAACATAAAGCAGTTATATACACCAACGTCCATTGGTACGGCCTTCTAGGTTCTCTAGGTTCGCTAGGTTCTAGCGAGTTCGAATCTCGCTTAGGGTAAGTTATCCGGCTAAGGTTTTTTTCCGAGGTTTTCCCTACCCTGAGAAGACGAATGTTGGGTAACTTAAAGCTCCATGGACCTCGGGCTCATTTGAGCATCATTTCACCCATTTCATGTCATTCATTCGTCCGATATGGCACAATGTTGGAGGACGTTAATTTAAAAAGAAAAAAAAAAATATAGGTTCTCATATTGATGCTCCAATTGTTAAGATGTTGGCAAATCCTATATAGCTAATACATAATTGGATTCTGATCCAAATTTTTTTATTAACTATAACGGCATACTCCGTTCCATTGGAATACTAAATGCCTCTTAATTACATTATATAGAGTTTAAAATCGTTTTTACGACATATGTTAACAGTGATGTTCTATCAAATCATTTACAATAATCTGAGAATATTCCTAAACAGTATTCTAACTTTTCTTGATTGTTTTAATCACACTATATCTATGAAATTGATGGTCTTATCCCAACATCTATGATAATTTTTACCATGACTATTTCAAATAAGTGAATACTTTTATTGAAATCGGGTGAACACTTAGTATCACGTATCCTGAATAACATTGTCGGTCTGGGTGGCTCAGATGGCTAGACGCTGGCCTACTGTTCCCAAGCTCGCGGGTTCAAATCCGGCCAAGACCAATGGTTTTTAGTGTGCTTAAAAACGACAGCTCCATGTTAGTAAATTTACTGGCATGTAAAAGAACTCCTGAGGGGAAAAAATCCGGCACACCGGCGACGCTAATGTGATTCTGGCAATTGAAAACGTCGCTAAACAACAAAATATTATTATCATCTGAATAACATTGTTTCTTATCGTTCCATCTGGGTTTCAGGAAACGAGTCGTCAAGGCGTGACATTATTTTCAGTGTACCTTCATACTAAGTTCTAGAAATTATTATAATTACTCTAAGGTTAACTAAGCTTTTAGAAAGTATAATTGTCTTTATGGCATTTTATTAAGCTTGCTCATTATCTGTGTGCCTACTAGTAGTTTGGAGCTATGTTAATTAATAAGAAAGGACATAGAAGTGCACATTCCCCAGCAACACAGTTTCGAAATACGTCACTATTCTTATGTTCTCTTGTATTTTACTCTTAGCTGTTGCAGAGGTAATCTTACTTGTACTCATACAAAGTACATTGAAAGTATTTCTACTTGTGTTTACTTCCGGTAGCATGAAATAAATACAAAAAGTAATATTTCATAAGTTGGTTTGTAGAAGTTATATATATATATATATATATATATATATATATATATATATATATATATATATATATATATATATATATATATAAACGAAAGTGGATAGAAAGGTAAGGCGAGTATAAAAATCTCTTTGAGTAAATAAAAATGTAGTATTTTGTGAGAAATATATAAGCAAAGTTTTAGTTTATATTCTATTTGTGAGTTTTTAAATATATTTTCTCTCTTGTAACACTTTAGACACTTCTCAGCATTTATCCTTAGATGCAATCCTTAAATTAGGCGGTGAAATTTTGAAAGATATTTCCTCAATACTTGCTATGCAGATATACATTGTGCCACTATGCTCTCCGAAGTTTTACATACTATTTATATTTTATAAAAATAGAAATCAAAATTTGAAGAAAAGGTTATTTAAAGAATTTAGCTAACCACAAGCTTATTTTTTAACCAACTTCTACTAGGGCTCATTAAAGCACGTACTCGAGATCGAGAAGTCTACAGTTCACATCCTGTCAGAAGTTTCCTTTTGACTGGGATTTTCCAGGTTTTTCCCAGTGTTCATAACTGGCACAATTGGAAAATACCATAAACCTAGATCTGGAACGTTTTCTTCCCAATGATAACAGCTCATGCCCTGAGGTGTCATTTGTTATTAATACGGACGTTAAAACTACTAAAAAGCTTCACATGGTTCTTGTTCAAAATAGTTTACCTACATTAGTGCTTCAAAATAAATAATTCACAGGAAACCGAATATTTGCAACATTATTTGAAGCATTATAGTGAGTCAAACTGAAATAAAAAATTTAGGAACCCCAGTTAATGTTTCATGTTTTGCTTCTGTTCATCTCGAGGTTTTTCTCATCAAACGCGAGTTTTTAAAATCTCCCTACTACATGGCACAGTCCATATGACTGCGTGTAACTCCGACTATGTATAGAAACAATAAACATAACGGTTACAATAGAAATGAATATTTTACGTTCTGTAACACATTGGCCAATTAGGAGGTGAAGTTAACGACTTTGCATGGGCAATTCCTTTCACTGACAGTTATTGGGTGGGAGAACTCGCCTCTTACAATTCTGCGTAGGCATGGGCTTTGATAAATGTTTAGTTGTTATTAGCTTACCTGTTCCAACTGCGCACAGTCAAATTGAAATTAATAAATGAATATGGTGAGTGACAGCGCAAATAAATTCTCCATCCATAGTCCCCCTTTGCTCTTAAATGTATGAAAGATCATTCTATCACTGATCATTTGTAAATTTGTCGTTTGATTAATCACTTTAGAGATACAGAACGCTTAATAGGTGAATTAGTAAAACATAAACATGAGAGAAATAACTTAATGGGCGCAACATAGTTGCCGCCAAATGATATAAACCTGCGGAAAGAAAAGTGAATCATTGTTGGGGACAGTTAACCCTTCATACCATCTTCCACCCACGTCAGCGAGGAAGGGGAAGCGTTCTCACAAGACACGGCTGACGAGTAACTTTGATATGTGTTATGGCAAAAATGACTGACGATTTTAGGGTAAATTACCATACATTTAAGATATTTGCAAGACAAAATGCGTATCTTGAGTTTTATAGAGTTAGTACCTGAATTTTTTTTCATTCTTAATTATTTTGTATAAGTCATTAGTAAACCGTAAGAGACAGACTAAACCTCACTACATACATAAAAATGTTCGTTAATGCACACAATTTATGTTAAATGCTTTTTTGCAGCATTAACTGTTTCCAAGATATTGAAGAATATGCACAGGTTTTAAGACATACAATTTCAAATAGCAAAATTGATAGATTTAGTTTCAAGTGCCTTAAGGCTCATCTTCTTACCCGACATTTTCTGCTATATCTCCAAACTTCCTGGACAACTTCTAAAGCACAAACATAAATTCTTTTTTGCTTAACGAATAGACTTCCAGATATATTTTACTTTCATTCCCTTTTCCTCTCTACCACTTAGACATACAAGGAAGAGGAGAAGTTTCATTCTAACATTTTCTTTCAATATTTCACAAACATTTCTTATTTTTGGATATCTCTAAATCGAAAAAGTAAAATAATGTGCCTACGCTAATGGGTGGATATATGTGTGAACACTTAAAAAATGAAAAACCGGATAAAAGGAGCACTTAATATTGCAGTCTTTAAGGCGAAAATATTTAGCAAATTTCCTGATTTTAAACAACCCTTTACACGAAAGCTTTCCTATTTTCTTAGAAATGGTTAAAAAGGTTTTGGATCAAAATGTCACAAGCTTTAGATTCTATTATCGAGTACAATTTTCTGCATACACATGTGGATAACCTTTTCATTCTTATTAAATTTTGTGCAGCTGTGAACTAATAAGAAACAGACAAAAGGTTACTGGAAGAAAATATATTTCATTAATCTTTGTTAAAAATAATTGGTCGTTTCGTTTGAAAGCTCAACATTTTAAGCAGATAATTTTGAATAGTTCATATCTCATTATTTATTTCCTGTACTGTTGCAAATGGGTATGCAATGCAATCTATGGTTGACACAAAATTTAATGACGGGTGGCTCAACACAAAATCCAAATAGACTTGCCACACTTTGCGGTGTTGTATAGTTAAACACGCTGTAAAATCACACTCTAATGCCTGTGATATAAATATAATTTACGCTTACATTTATTTGCACAATAGGAAAAAGAATAGTAATGGTCAGTTATCAGGCGCCATCAAATTTTGTGTCTGCCATAGTACATTATACCTATTTGCATTTTAAACACTTGTCTGTTGTCCTAATCTCCTATGCGGCTTGTGTAACTACAATAACATTTGTATTGAAATGTAATAGTACTTATGGAACATTTATTATATACGAATATAACAGCACATACAAATCTGAGCTTAATTTTTAGAATAAGTTTGAAAACGAATTCAAATATCAAACTGACGTAGTAGTCTTCTTTTGAGTATGAGTAATTTTTGTGAAACACCTGAGTTAACCCACTTCTATTTAATTTTTTTCCTATCGTTTAGGTAATCATCCTTTATGACATCATGTCTGCGCAAGTTATTAAAGAAATAATCAGAGCTCAAATGAGCTTGGAGTCAGGGCAACTGAAAGTTATCCCAAACTTCTTTTCAAGACAATGGAAAACTCCAGAAAGGTCCACAATCGAGTACTTCACCCCAATATAAATTCTAACTCAGGTCCTCTGGATTGCTAAAAGACATGCTATACTTTATAGCAGGAAGGTGGGCGTGAATTAAAAGGTACAGGTTTAAATCCTGTTTGCCCCACGAACAACCTGAGGTTGCTTGTGGTCATTACTCCTGTAAATCCCATTTAGGGGATCGCTTGCCACGTTGGAGGAGACTTACCCCGCGGTGTTGCCAGGGACGATGACCACGTTGGCTGATTGCCGATGTTGGGGTAGAGGTTGATACACCACTTGGGGAGCGGCTGGGAGGATGTGTTGCGGCGCGCCCTGGCATCCTGCCACCAGAAGCACCGCTGCCAAGGTCACCGGACTCTGCAACAGAACACATTCATAGTTATGCAACCTGTAAAGCCCCACCCTGGGACAGGGTCAATAGCACTCCTCAGGCGAAAGTTGCGATTTGCATCGTTGCGCACATCGGCAACCTTTAGGGCCTAATGATGACATTGATGCGGCACTCGTCCATGTATTCCAGAGACTCCGCTATACACCCCGGTGTCGAGGTTCTCCTTCGCTCTCAGAGGAGCACTCATTTAAATTTCTTACTTAACGATTCCATTCTAAAGCGTATTAACATAGAAGCCAATTTTGTAATTCTTACGAACATAACATTAGATTTTCTGTATATTCTTCTGTCAACAATAAATACTACTTTTTGAAATAAATAAACCGCTTCCCACATTTGTGGGTTGCCAAAATTGAGAAAGTAAACAAAAAACACACGGATTTATAACAACATTAATAACCACTAGACAAAATTTCGAGTTTCTGTTTAACAATTTAGAATATGGTGATGGTATATAAGTAGAGACCATATAAGAAAATATCTTGTTTGCATTTTAAGGTCCAAATAAGTGGAATCTAAGAATCTTTACAGAGCCATGTATAGTGGCATTAACAGTTTTCCTTATGTTGGTAGTTGGAAGTTTGAATTATTCCACAAAAACGGCTGGAACTGTGCCTCGGGCACCTACTATTAGATGATTTTTTATGTCATCCGGCTGGTATTTCTTTTTATAAAAGGCATGTATATTGTTTTTCGAGATGCATTTCCGTAGGTTCACAGAACGTGGAATCAAAATAAATAAATACACGAATAAAAAAATAAATAAATAGATAAACATTAAAATTGTCAGACTTTTTTCACTAAAATTATTTGTCTATTTGTAAAATAAATTATTTAGCACATAAAATTCAACTACATTATTTTAAATCATCTCATGTTTATTTTAATTAATCATGTCATTTCATTTTTATAACCAACTTTAGGTCCTCTGATCATATAGGGGGCTTCCATATTCTGTGGAGATAATGAATGATTCTACTTAAAGAAAGCTTCCCCCATCACAGCCAGGAGTCGAACCTGGGACCTGAGAAGCCAGAGCACTGATCACTCCAGTGCAGAGGCAGGTCTAATTATATTTCTGATACGCCTAACTCCAGTTTCTATAAAAAGTAATTTAACATTAAATGCATAGTAACTGATCACAACTTAGTTTCGTTTTGTGTTCTTCAAATGAAAAGAAAAACACGGGAAAATCGAAACGAATGAACGATAATCACTATGTAATTTAATCTCTGCTTTGGGCTATTGTGAAGGTGTCCATAGTGGAATGTCAGAGATGCCTTGAGAAGTCTGAAAACGTATAAAAATATAACCAAGTGGAATGCCAAAATGAATCTTAACATATTCAAAAATAAATCTAATCGACAAAGTACCTTAGAATTCATAAAGGAATTATTTAGTGATTAAAATAACTTATAGGCATATATAAGACTAAGTTTAAATAATTATATAGTTGTGGCCAACAAATCAACAATTGCATGTTGTGATGTATACAATTGAATTCACAAAAATAAACAGTCAATAAAACCTTAAGGAAACGCAACGTCTGCTTTAAAGAAAACATTTCCTGGAATAAAACAGACATAAACAATAGACTTAGTGTCGTAAATTTGAGAACATTCTCACTATAAACTACTATTGTATAATCAAGCAAGGACGAGAAAGTAATTATTAGGTTAGTCCATCCCGTTACCTAACACTTAATGCCTCCTAAAAGTTCCGTAACAGTAAGCATAATTTAAATCTAGGAAACATTACAATTTGCTCAAATATTAAAAATATGAAAAACATTTATAAAAGAAAAGCTCCTATAAATATGGAGACAGTAATTTATTCCAGTATTCATTAAAGATGTTCTTTAAGATTCCATTAGGAATTATGCAATTGAACTTGTTTTTGAAATGCGCGCCATCGTCCCAAAATAGCTGCGTGAGTCAATGCCCTGAGCACCAAACAACTGAACTCGACAATGCGAACAGTCACAACACACCTTGTTTCCGATACAAGAGATGTTTGAATGCTGCTGCGGAGAAATTTTTGGCACTTTTAGCGTCCGCTTGTACTATATATACCATCGCGGGCAATAGACAGCTGATGAGACATAATTGAATAATCATTGGGAAGGGAAATTTGTTAAGAAAACATTCCAGACCTCCCCAGTATTTGCCAGTTATTGAAACTGAGGAAAATCTGGAAAAACTAGACATTCTGGTGGGATTTGAACCGCGGACCTCCCTCTCATGAGTTCTTGTCTTAACGACCTTGGTCACCCTATTGGTGCAGAGGAATAATAATGGTATAAATGATAATATCATTAGCAATAATAAAACAAATGTTGTTTCTTACATTTTAGAAAGAGACAAAACATTAAAATTCAGGTAAAACCCTTTTTTATATCTGACCAATATACACTTCTTAACATCCAAAGCAGAAGTATCAATAAAGTTTACGAAATGAATGAATTATTATAACTTCGAGTGCCTGTTTAGAAATAGTAAAGTCTTATAGCCCTAGTGATCCTAAAATTACGAAATCAATGGAATAACACTTGGCTTAGGTATGAATATTGTGAATCATCCGTTAGAACTAGGAAAACAAACAACGTCATGATAAAAAAGAAGCTAAAAAGTATCAAGTAGCGGCAACAATAATAAATTACGTAGCTTAAGCCCACACGTAAACGTCACCAGTACATGACCTGCACTATGGAACGACTTTTTGCTTTGTTATGTTTCTTTGTTTGTGGTTTGACTTCGCTTACCTGCCACTTCATGTTTCTAGCGTTGCAGTAGCTGATCGAATGCCGTCTTCCAGGGTCCAGAACACCGCTTATAAAGTCCAACGGACTCCATCACAATGGCCTGGATATTTCAGCACGCCGGTAAGAGATGCTCCCTTGGCTTGGTGGGGGGCGAGGGGAAGGCAATGACAGAGGGCCCTCCCCCCACCCTTCTTAACTACTCCCACAATTGTTGTTGACGATAAACTAACATAAGAATACGATGGGAACTGATGCCCCAAAAAAGTTGCATTGGAGATTTCAACGCTGGCATAAGATACGAACTTTTGATTTGTATTCCATCCATGCGTGAAGAAGTCCTGGTTTTCATACTTCAGCGTAATCAGTCGCTCGGAGATAATCTGTGGACTGATGATAGTGTAGTTGAGCTCCGAACTTTCTAGAATTAAGAGCACAAACTAAATTTATAGTTCAAAATTACATATATTAAACAATCCATATTAAGGAAATACTGAAATGAGAGCCAGAGGCTTCCTGTAATTTTTGTTGTCCTCTTGTGGTAATTTTGTGTGCATAATTTTTTACAATATCTATATATTTTGAGGCGCCCTTAATTCATTAAAAGGACTTTAGATTAAAAAAAAAAAAAAAAAAAAAAAAACTGCGCACGCATGTATCTCTGTCGGTGAACAACATAACTCAAGGACGAAAATTAGTATTTATGTTTGGCATGTTAATAGGATACAAGCCAAAGATTTCCTCGAAAATTCACACACCGCAAACTATCATTTACGTTAACCATGTTGGTATTTTAAATGTTTTTCGCAAACGTCTCTAACGATTTTGTTTAAAATCCTTTGAGATACTAACGCGACACAAACGACATATGTCTAATTTACGAATAGACTGTCAAGTGATCTGCTTTGTTTATCAAATGTTATATAATTTTATTTATCTGGGAAGTCAAAAAACATAGACCGAAATCTGATGTGTTACTCTCACATGACTTTCTCTACTGTTCCACAAACTATACATACTCTCATTCCTCTATGTACCTCAGGTAAAGCAAGATAAATATTATCTTATTACTAATTTTTTGTAGGTGCAAGAGGAATATGGGAATATAGTAGTCTTCAAGCGATAATTAAATCTTTAAAGAGCTGGTCAATATGCGATGGCTTTAAAATTCCGGTCTCTTGGTACAATCGGAATATAAAAAAGGAATACAAACAAAAGAAGGAATATCTCATTAATTTCGCAACAAGTACATTTGACATAAAATGTGTGGTTAAATGAGATGTATTTTTGATGGAATAAGATTTTGACCATGTCTTACAGCTTACAAGTTATGGAAAAGCTATCCAGAATGAATTGGACTTCAGAGGTTTTTCTCAGAAAATTCAAGATGTACATTTTATTACTCATAAGAATATTTTAAACATAGGTATTTTAATGAAATACATTAGAGCAGTTTTTGGAAAATCGAAATATTTGAACAGCTTTCCATGTAAGGGGTAGTTTAAAGTGGTTCGTATCTCATCTCATGGAAGCATGTACATGTTCGCGGATACACAACGGACACTTTAAAATGCTTTGATACATTCAGCGGACCGCAAAATGTGTATTTCTACAGAGGTCTCGGTATCAAATTTTTGGGTGGAATGCAATACCTTCTTTGCGTATTATGTACGAAATAAAGAAGGTAAAGACTTGTTTCTTTTTGTACAATATACTATTTCCAAGGTATTCTCGCTTGTCTTTTTGAATTTTCCTCCATTTTAAATGTTACACCTTTAGTCGCCGTTTTATTTTGATCTAATTATTCGAGGAGCATGTAATGTCAAAGTACGCATATGCAAAACAGCTGACTGTCGTGGCAGATTTCAAAACGCGCACTGCAATTATTTATGATAACATTTATCGTGATTAAAAAGTAGTAGAGCGGAAAAAAAGCCTTTAGCGTTACTAATACGCCGAATAAGTATGGAGGTAAATGATAGTGATGATAATTTTAACACATTGGGTTTTTATATTACAGAAGTCTATTGAAAGTGATCTCTGAAAGGTTTTGCCTATGAACTCTATTGTAGTTTTGATATTTCGCAAATTAAATGTTCAGTTCCAAAATTAAATTTCCAGCCTGAAATGTGTATAAAATTCAGATATTTCCAAAAACTATCAGATTATAATTAAATGATCTGCAAGTAAGAAGTATATTTCTATTAGCTTCGAAATATGAAGACTAAATAATGTTTTGCATAAGGTTTTAGTCACGCGTAAACACAGTTCCCTTTCACATTCTGTTTGACAAAGTTATAGTAAGAGAAACATAGTATCAATGAAAATGTGCACCTTTGATAACATTAATATTTACCACATTTCCTTGGTCCTGCTGCGCTATAATATTTCGATTTTTCATCGTCCTTATATGCGGACTGTGAGGATCTCAGAGTTATTTGATCTAAAATGTAAGAATGTCCTGAATTTTTATCTCAAAGTGTACTGAAAACAATATAATATTAGTAATATACTGTGCGAGTTGGCTCGGTGATACCATATACGTTTCAATTTGGGAAGTCTCAGGTTTGTCTACCTTGGTTTTTTCGTGGATTTCATGGTCGATATGCTAATTCTGGGTGATTGTTTCATTTACACTAGTTGTAAACAGTTCGTTCGTCGCCTGCTCTGGTCAACTCCAGCAATGTGACGGATTTGCGAGCTAGAAAACTATTATGGGCTACGCGCGTTTCTGTGGCCTATCTTCCTGGTCCATAGCCTTCTGTGTGGTTTTTTTAATTCATCCCTTCTTCCTGGGGAGTAGTAGGTACAAAGATGTCATGTAGGTTGCAATGCACGATGTTCCCTCTTCGTGGTATATCCTGTATTACCAATAACTCACAAATAAAGTTTGAATTGGTAGTTGTGAAGTATACCATTAAATTCTAGGAAGGAACCCAGAATGATTGCACATTTCAATTATTTGCTCTCATAAATAACTTGGATTTGGTACTCTTTGGAAGTATACAGGTAGGAAGGCCATACGTTAACCACAGATTCCACATGAGTGTAACAAGTATGTTCAATGCAATTATTGTCAATAAAGAACTGTTTTGCCGAAAAAATGTTTGCATGACTGAAATGATTGCATGACTGAAATGATTGCATGACTTATCGTAGTTGATATTGTTTAAATACCTAAACATTTATCAAAGGAGCCATTAGTCTTCCTATGGAGTTACAAATTCTTCATCTTGTGTATTTTATTTCTCAACTTTTCTAAATTCAAGGATTGGTCTGCATTGCAAAACACACAAACAGGAAAATTTGTGGATTCCAATACCTTCTGGATGGCCTGAGAAACAGCTATGGCCAGAAATTAATCAATACATCTATACCGCAGATTTTTAAGGTAAGCAAAATTGATTCTAGGGTGGAATTCCTACAGGGATAGCGTGTCCGCCTCACATTCAAGAGGTACCGATTTCGAATCTCGGTAGGGGTTTTGAAGGCTCATGTGAACATCAGTTCACTAATTCATCGTCCTATATAACCTAACCGGTTAGAGGACGTTACACCTTAGCAAAATGCCAGAAAGAAATTTGGCACTTCTTACCTTCATCAATGTTTTTGAACTGGAATGTTCTCTGTATAGTAGATTTGCTGAATGTTAAGATACATTTCTTGAGCTTTTTGTAGGTTTCTGTGCCTTCCATAGACAACCAAACCACGTGTGAGGGGATCTGTTGAAGGATTTTTTAAATTTTTTCTATGGCATCCCGTTTTTGTAGTCGATCTGGGTGGCTGTGTTCGTTACGCGCTACCTCCCAAGGTCGCGGATTCAATCTCGGCCCAGAATAATGATTTTCCAGTGTATTTAATGGCGATAGTCGATGTCAGCATATTTAGTGGCATGTAAAAAGTGTCCTGCGAGACGAAATTTCGGTAGCCTGGCAGTGCTGGTATGAACCTGGCAATGGATTAATTGACGGCGTCGTTAACAAACTATTTATTACACTTTTGTGTATTTATAATATATTATATGTCTCTTCATTCTAAATATTTAAAAATCTACTATAATGGGTATTAGGCAGGGACGATGTGTTTATTCTAAAATAGAGTAACTATATTAAGGTATCGAATAATTTCATATTTACTAAATGCATTACTTTGTGTTTATATTTTAATTATGAAATCGCTCATTTGGTGCAGATCAGACTATTTCTAAGAATACCCAATGTATACCAAAATGGCTGTGTTTAAAAACAATTAATTATTACTAGATTACTAGAATTTCTAGATACTACAACCTTAGGTAATAGGAATAGGAAACATAAGGAGGGTATTCGGCAGAGGGCAGGCTTACTACACCTATGTCCCCAAGGGGGCACTCTGGGAGGAAGGATGAGGTGAGAGGAGACACCCGGCGGCCAAATCCACACTGACAGCACAGTCATTAACAGAGGTCCCTAAGCTTTGACGGCAACTCGAAGTATTCAGGTCTTCCGGGGACAAACCAGGAGGGTCTTCGCTAACACTTGCGACCCTGAACGATCCAACGGGATGAACGAGAAATGAACTGATTAATGAAGTGAAATGGAAGGACAGGAAATTCGGAGGATGTAATTATTCTTCCCAGCATTCGCCTGGTGACCCTGGTGACTGTTTATGTATTGAAATAATCTAAGCTAAAACAACTGTTGCTTTTGAACTTCGCTAAATAAATTCACACAAGGTTCTCCCTAGGTCAATTTTATATAGTATTTTATCTTTCGATTAAAACTAAAATAAAAATTAAAGTTACATTGATTTCATTTCTGGAATTATGTGATACAGATGTTATATTCTATTAACTCAGTTTGCAAGCGAGATTCGAATCAAAGTCCACAAGGACGTTGCTGGGAAAATAGTCAGACATGTTTTTCTCAGAAAGGGATCGTAGAAATGAATGCCAAGTTTCTAAACCGTCACTGGAGGGCATTTAGCTTACGGCAACACCGGAAAAATAAGAATAAACGGATGTAAATTAAAATCTACACTTTGAGTGAAGGTAATTATGACTTCTACTTCTTTGTCATACATCAAATAGGGTCAAAATAAAAGTGCACACTTTTCCTCTTTCCCTTTAACATCCGGTGCAGCGGATTCTTGCGTTTGTAACAACAGCTAAGTCTTACACCACATCAGTATTAGAACTATGCACTCATGTTTTGGACTCAAACCAAAGACTTGCGACAACAGTAGCTATCGCACGTAAAACTGTCAGCAATCCATAAAACATCCTAATTTCTCTAATGCTCCCTTCCTTTCTTATTATTACGTTCCTCCCACTACTGTCATGCTGGTGTGAGAGGGGCATCATCGTGGGAAGCAATCATATTCAAGTCCTAGCCAAACTGTCGTTGTAAAGTGTGGGATAGCGTTAATCATTTGTTTCTGGTTGCTTAGCAACACAAATGCTAGGTAAGTGTTCCATATACCTTCTCTAATTATCTGGACTGCGAACTCTGGAGCCAAAGTGAACGGAATTTTTAAGTAGGATTGATCGACAGCTTCCACAGGAATATTTCGAATAAAATTATTCCACTGTATACTATTTCAACTTGACAAACACACGAGCGTAAAGATATGCTGTTAAACGGTTCTATAAACCTCAGAGCAACTACATCCAGAAAGAGAAAGTGGAATGCGCCACATTCACATGGCTTTTCTATTACGTTGATTTTTATACAGCGTCTACGAACGATTCTTACGAAAGAAAGTTGTTTCTTTTACTCTACTTTACGCTAATTACAAAATCTTTGCAGAAGTTTTAATTCAGATTTTGTTGTAGCTATAATCGAAGTAGAAAAGAAATCGAATCAATAGTCAGGTGCTTAAAAATGAGTGGCTATATGCTGCTTTTCAAATTCCATACTCTGTCCATGATATCCTGAGAAACAATTTAATAACGACAGCACTTTAAAAGCTTCAAAGTATCGAAAATCAAACAGTAATAACAGATATGTCGGAAATAGCTAATGTCTTTGAAACTTTATTTGAAATAAATTATGTTTTAAAGAGGTTCTAATTTTTTGTGCAGTATTTTGTTTCTATCTCTTGACAGAGTACATATAGCTCCTTTCGAATGAAGAGCACTTTACAACTATCCAAAACACTCAAAATTAGCATTTTATTTTTCATGCAAATATATTAAATAAATGTTTTTTAATCAAAATCTATAGAGCCATTTAAAAAAAAATTAAACATTTGGAAAAATGTTCGTATAAAAGGTAGTTGCTGGTGGGAGGATTTTCTTGAAAATCAAATGCTTATGAAAGATAGAGACTGAAGTTAAATGCCAAGTTTGGTATGTATTGAACCTTTTTTCTAAAAATGCTTCTTTTTGATTTCAGAAACAAATTAATGGGGCCTTAACTCTTTACAGAATTTGAAATTTTTGTGACGAAGTGAGAAATAGTTTTCATGTTGTAACTTTTGTATATGTCTCATGGTTTATTCGTTACCCCAGTTATGAAATATTCACTCGAAATGGACTATTCCCAGAAAATTGAAGATATTACACATGTATATATCTTATACAAAATCTATTTTATTTAAAATCGTTAGAGCCATTTTTCAGGAAATAAAATATAACAGAACATTTTCCATGTGAAGCCTAGTTTTGTTTGGGGGAATATTGTTGAAGAACTTCGCGCTTCACTCTTATAAGATGGCCAACCTAAACAACGTTTAGTACACATACACGAAACCTTTTCATTGACTAATAAGGCAAAATCAGTCTTGTGAAATCTTGGTAGGTGGTAGAGAAAATAAAAATGTATTTTTTTTTAAAAAAATCAAAACACCCAACCTAAACAAACTTTAGCACACATACACGGAACCTTTTCTAAAAATTAATTTGTCCGTTCTTTATTGACTCATGAGGCAAAATCAGGCAAGTCTGGTGAAATCTTGATGTGTGGTAGAGAAAATAAATTTCTTTTTTTAAATCAAAACACCCAAAGGACAACCTTTCGCTCCTATAGAGGTGGTTGTTACTCTTCTTTGAGAGTACCATATATTTGGTGCCTGTATTGTATGGAAATGGGTTTGTTGTTGCTGTTGGCACTGCTGGATAAAATATAAAACAAAACCCGAATATATTTTATTTCAGACAATACCTACACCTTTACCACATTTACAGACTGTAAATAAAGTGTCAATGCTCCGTGGTAGGTATATGCTTACCATGCGATAGAATTTCATTAATAAACCCATTTTCAGAAATGCTCTGTTAGTGTGGTGTCTCTGAAATATGGAGGAGGACGTAGGCGATAGGGATCACAAAATAGGAAAAAAGTGAAGAGAGAGAGAGAGGATGGGAGGGGGGGGGGGAGAGAAAGAAGACAGAAACGAAAATGTCTACCACCAATTTCGAACCATTTTGGCTATCTTCTGTATGTGACGGACGCGGAACTCTTGAAAATGTTTCCAGCTGGTGTATGGCGTGTTCGTGGATGTCTATAAGGGCATTTGTTGGGGAAATTGTCACTTAAACGCCTCTCCAGTCTTAGCAGCATTCTCTGTTTTGGGTGATGCCTGTTGATTTGATGTTGCTGGAAGCGGCGTTTTGAATTCCTTCGGACTTTCCCGTAGATGAGAGGAATCTCATGCACTCTGCATTTGCGTGCAAGTCCCCCATTGTTTATTCCCTCTTGACGATAGTCACACAAATGAATACAGCAATGTACGAAGCTACTAATCAGAACAATACCGTAAACATTACCGTTAGCTGTAGATATGGTGTATACAACTAACAGTTGAAGCAGTACATTCGTAACCAACTCTTTAATAATGAATGGATGTCTACTTGTCGTGGAGTCTACACTGTTTGTTCACCAACCGTCACCCCCTATCCTTTTCGGAGGCTCTGGCGCATAAAGAAAAGGGTTTCTGAGCATGGAATTATAAATAAAATATGATTATATAGTACACACATTCTTTGTAACATATTACTTTATCCCCTGTAATAAATAGGGGAAGTATTCGACTCAAAACTCCAACGTTTCACTGGAAATACCTACAAGTTTTGAGACCCCTGAATCCAAAAGAAAGCAGTATTAGAAAAAGGCCTTTGTGTGAGTGTGTGTGTGTGTGTGTGTGTGTGTGTGTGTGTATGTGTGTGTGTGTGTGTGCGTGTGCCTGCTGTGAACAGCATAACTCAAAAATGAAAAGTCACTTAAAAGCCAAATTTTGTATTTAAGTTTAATATCTTTTAGAGTTGCGACAGAAGATTTTGAAGAAAATTCCTCCACCCTAATCTATGCTTTACATGGAAAACTTTTCGAAACTTTTGATTTTCTCAGAAGCGGCTTTTGCATAACTGGTAAATCGTAAGATATAGACCTAATCTTAATATAAAAATGTAGATCTCGTTAAAGTACACACGTTATGTCCAAATGCATTTTTGTCTTGCGGAATGTACCATTTCGGAGATATTCGTTGTTGTTTATGTGAGTTTTGCAGTACTTAAACATTCATCAAATGGAAGGTGGTTATTCATTTCTTTATCTGTTTAGACGTGCAAAGAGAACGGAATCTATCGCTCAAAGCCTACTGTATTCTCATATTCCCCTTATGATCTTATGTAAGCGAGATAAGAAATCAGTATAACTACAGGTAGTTTTGCCACTATATCGCTAAACACTGGTTGATATTCGGGGATGGTATTCCCTTAATGTAAAATTTTAGAGCCATTATGTTATTAAATAAATAACTAGGGGTAAAAGAGAAGTTACAAACATTAAAAGCTTGGCGTACCGTGTTTATCTAAAAATACAATGTGGTACATTCATACGACTTATCCATTTACATAACTCGCTTAAAAATGACTGCAAATAAAACAAGACGTATTCGCTAAACGAAACGGTGTTTGCGCGGGTTTTCTCCGGTTCCTCCTGCCATTCATTCCACCAACACCGTCACCTTTACTGTCATCAACATTACCTTAATTTCATCTTCTTCCTCACTCTTAAACATACCAGACTTCGGACCGATTCCTCCCCCTTTACTGGTTCTGTGCTCACAATTGCATTTGCCGGTTGTGAAGACAGGATTCACCGGGCAGGAGGGACCAAAGGCGCTAAACACATCTCACCCTGCCCAAGTATGCCTCACTGAAGCGTCATTTGGTGTAGAGGTACGAACCGCAGAGGTCGGGCAGTAGGCCTTGGCCCTTCATGGGCTTTTGTGCCGCGGAAAGAATGCTTAGTAAACAGTTGCAGAAGCAGTATTAAAGGCTTTGATCGTTGTAACAAGCTCTTGCGATGGAGCTGTACCATGCTATAAAATCCCTCCCCCCTAAAACGTCTCGAAAATAAGCCTATCAGTGCCCAGAATACCCTCAAAATACCTAAAATTGTAAAATAGACCTGCGAGTCACAGAGAAATGTCCCAGCTTACGTGTACATGGCACGAACCCGAGGTTCGGTTAGTCATAAGAGAGTAGAATAATTAAGAAGATGGCTTAGGCTAATCGATAAACTAAAATTATATAGTTGTTTAACGACGCTGTCAATTGCCAGGATCACATGAGCGTCACTGGTATTGTTTTACATGCCAGTAAATCTACTGACATGGAGCTGTCATTTTTAAGCACACTTAAAAGCCATTGGTCTGGGCCGGATTATCAATTATACAGAAGCCATAAAGACTTCAGAGGACATCTTCAAAAAATTGAAATATATACATTTAATATGTTGCAAATGTATCAAAAATACCATATTTTAATCAAAATCATTAAACATGTTTTTGAGTATATTTCTTGAAGATTTTCGGTTACATCCTTGAAAGATACTGAGGTTAAATACCAAGTCTGACTTTACTCTTCGTTACTGAGTTATGGTGTTTTAACTAAACTACAAAATCAGTTAGGTTAGTTTTCTATCAGTTTGTCTTCTTCAGTTTCTTCTCATCGCTGACATGGTCTACAATCTTTCAGGTATTACAACTCATGTTTTTTGCTTTTCGTAACTTTGCTCAGTCCTTTCAGTGTCTTTCTTAATTTTCTCTGCCTCTCATACACTCACTTCGACGATGCAATCACCTTACGCTTGTTGAATCTTCTTAACCACGACCGATGTATCTTTCACGACGACTGTCTCGCACACACTGACACACTGACCGACTCATGTCTGTATTCATAAACTCAACTAAGTGGCCTCCTTATTTACTGGGGATGACATCATACGCACCTTTCTCGACTTTTACATATCGGCAATGACGCACCCAAAACCTTCTCGAAGGCGCTGGAAAAAGCCCCTTTGATTCTGCCGCTTCAACTGTTATTAGTCATATAGACACAGCAGTCGCGCGAAGGAGCTGGCCTTGAAGGTCTTTGCCCGTCCGCCGGCTCGGCGGGTGCTGTGAACTATCTTGGCCCCGTCCGTTCTTTGTTACGTGCCGAGCCCGATCTTACACTACACAGGCACAGACCGACACCACACATACATACATGCATCTTTTAAAGGTGCTATTTTTAGTTTCAGTGGCCCTCAAAATATCTATTTCCGATGAAGTTCCGGTATTAAATTTTTCGCCGGAATGCAATAGTTCGTCTTGTAGTCTAACTATAGAAATTATAATTCTGTAGTTAAAGGGAAGATGTCGGAATACATAATATCCTAAACAGTGTACAGTAATGTCATAAAGTATATGGGGGATCAGTGAAACTATTTGGCTCGTCATTCCAGATGTATCTTTTTTCTCTTAGAATCAATGTCTTTACTATGTAGTATCCCATGGCGCATGCGCAGTTACTATTCTAAGAGTATTGAACTTATTGCTACAGTTGTGGAGGTGTGATATTTCGCGGCCCACTACTTAAGATGTTTATTTCAGAAGACTGAGTGCTGGTGGGATGTACCGGATTAGATAATGCGAACCAACACGAACTCTCATTACAGAGTGTTTCAAAACAGTGTAGCTTAGTCTGGAGTTTACAGCTCATGTTTAACTTAGCCTTATTAATATGAATTACAGCGAAGGTAGATACTTCCGATGTTACGATGACAATGAGTATGGCGATGAAATGTGGGGACCTACACCTTTAACCGTGGACTCTCAACCACGTGGGATCTTGGTGACACTTCCCATCAATTAGTCATTACAGAGGTATTAGTCAGAAGGACTTGGATAGGGCTTGGAGTCCAACAATGGATCATAGGTACGAAAGTATGAACGAAACCAATAAGCCACAGAATTTATGTAAAACTAAATGTTTTCGGCATTATCTATTTCCGAGTTATTAGTTGTCATTAATTTTGAATTTTCAAATATTTTGTACTTTAAGTTATCGGTCACCATACATTTGTTTCAGTGGCTTCAAGTACGTATAGAGAGCATGGACTTTAGTGAATTAGTGACTCGCTCTTCGAAGATTTGCCTATCTCCTAAGCCTTCTGTGCCCCTCTTGTGCCTACAACAAATCTCGATTTACGAGAGGCACATGGAAACGATAAACTTTAGTAACAACAGTTTGCAGAAGAAATATAAAAAATAAATTGCAACGAGCGTAACATTATTTTTAATTGATCAACTACCCAGCTATTATTCAGAGGACGAATTATGAGGTTGGTTTGGGTCAAACGGCAGTTAGGCAACCTTAGAGAGGAAAACTCCCTGTTGCAATGTTGAGCGATCTGCGACATGTTTTTCACGTAAAGTGCGAAACTTGTAAAATATTCAAGAGGAAAGCTACAAGCCGTTGGTATTTTGCCAATTACTGACTGTGGTTTCCTCCAACGCCCCAAAGATATGAGGACACCTTATTATCCTCCCCGTTCTCAAACCTGAACCTGGCGCCTAGTGTAGGCTAGTTCCGGTTGCTCTTTTTAAAAGTCAAGTTCAAGTGCCTGCCCAGTTGCTCCACATTGTATCGAGTCCTGGCTTCTGATCCTGTCATTAGCATGCACAACTCAAGTATCTTTATAAAGCTGTGATTAGCTGAACTCGTTTTCAAAATGTGGAACGCTCTCGTACTGACTCCAGAAACTATTCCTCTCAGTTTACAACATTTTAGAAACAAAATTAATGGAAAGAAAATTCTGATTTTGTTATACTGAAAGATATATTAAAGTTCACGTATTTTTCCTGATTTTAAAAACCTCTACCTTTGCTTATGTAGGTGCTGTATTTGAACTGAAATATCGACCTCGAGATTTCATCGGAAATACACATTTTGAGTTACCTGAATCTCCCCTCCCCCCCCACCCGAAAATTTAGAATACCAAAAGTCACTCAAGTAACAGACTGATATTTAAGTCAAGACCTCTTCCAAAGAATCAACAGGAACATTTTCAGAAAAGCCCCCCATGCATTACAAGAGCGCGTTTTCCTCATTTTTATTATCGTTTTTTTTTTTTTTTTAAATGGCTCTACTAATTTTGTTTCACATACCTTGCGCTTAAGAAATTTGCATTAAAAATAAAATATAAATTCTTCATTTCCTGCAAATAATCTGTGAAGTATTCTTGATCCTGAATTAAATTTGGCTAAGTGTAAAGCCTAACAGATAGACATATTTATTATAAAAATAACACATCTTTTTAAACACAATTCATATGAATTATATTTTTATGGCACTAAGCGTTTCCAATATATTCTTTTTTATTGGTGTAAATAGTCAAATACTTGATCATTTTTTAAACTGCTAAGCCGCTGACCATTCTTTAGTCCATTACCACGCAAAGATAATGTTATTTCAAACTCAACACATAGTGATCCACTTCTTAAAAATCTGACTATTACTTAAGCCTACTGTATTCCAATATGTAATGAATATTTAAAAGCAAAAGCAAACTATTTAAACCTTTGCTAATGGTGCTACGAACTTTCCACCTTGCAAAGAAATTTGTTAATGATAGAAGATAACTGAATATGAAAGAATAGAGCGCGTGTTTCCCAACGCAGAAACAGCCGAAGTCGTTGAATGACTATCAGTAGGACTTGAATGTTCTGAGTGTCGATGGTTCAAATCTCACCTCCTGCATGTTTATTTTCTGAAATATAAAATTAACCAGGGTCTTTAGTTCTCTAAAGCTTTTTATCAGAAGTAGAGAATCGGGATACATTGAGTTAATGGGCACATGGCAACTTTGCATTGTGTAGTGCTTGGAAATACAGGTAATGGCAACCCTGGTGGGTGCAAAGATTAGTTCCCGTTGAAGTAATGTACAGCTGAATGGCATTCTACTTAATACGTCATTAACTATTTTATTCCCCGGGATCAAGTTCTTCTAACTAGGCATTTTTGTGACCAGTAATACCCCATTTTCTTTCGAATGATATGAAACACACTAAATGTTTTTCTTTCGATGTTTTGAGTCTCATTCTCAAATAGTACGATATTTGTGTCGTATTACTGCATAATGAATCATAAATGAATGTAATCATGTTGAGTTATTACATTTTCTAAAACAATTATTTTCGTTTCTTGTGCCTGAAACATTTTAGTTTCCGTGCATGAACAAGAGATAATGCTTTCTTATATCCATTTTAAGTGAAGTAAACTTTAACAGTGCATGACGGAAGTAAATTCTTTAACTTGGCAATAATCTTCGATATTTATAGACAGATGCCTATAAATACGGGTATTTAAGTGAAAATATTAGGTATTATTTCTGGAAGAGTGATCGAGAGTTGAAGTATGCGTATTCCCTGTTTTATTTACAACAACTTTAATCAATATCTTCTAAAGCTTTCAGTTCTAAAATTTCAATCGTATTGCAGCAATATTATAATAGTGTATAATAGTATATTAGGCACGGAGTATATAATTAATTATGCGTCTGTTAAGTCAGAAAGGCACGGGGGAAAATAGATGCGTCTTACGGGATTCGATCCACGTTCAGGGCAGAGGTGTAGGCCAGTGGTAACACGGCTCAACAGGTTCGGCTACTACCGAATACAGAAATGGTGTTTGTATGATTAAGCTTACGTTGGTAAGCAAAGCGCCCAATATTGGCATCGTTGTTACTTCTAATGCACTATTTAATCAAAACCCAATAACATATTTTCTGCAGGCACACTGAAGTTAGATTTGCAATGTTTGCCCGTTAATGTAGAATGATTGCTGAAATATTGGTTTTCAAAAGTTGGAGGTGAGCTACGAGGTGACATGGCTGCAATGTGCTCCGAACAGCAAGGGAAGCATATGGCAAATTTAATTCTCATACCATCTATGTAGTAGCGCCGCAGCATTAGGTGACCCTTCACGCAGGTCTCACTCAAGATGGGTATTTACTTTTGTGAAAGATAGTACCTAAAATTAAATGTGTAATACATGTAATAGAGACTGTGAAAAATGGAACACACAATGTGTCTAATCCGTAGAGTAAATATGATGTTGATGATGATAATTTTGATATATCTCGATTAAGATGAAGCATATAGAGAATTCACTCATGGTTACTACTTGGGACCACGGGTGAAATAGTCCACATAATTTGCATGTATTACACGTCGCTTCTGAAAGTACAGTTAGCACTTTTAAGCCACGCATATGAAAGATACATCTTCTGATATGTAGTACTTTTTTCGGTTTTATTTACGAGCCAAGTTAGATGCTGGCTGGTTCTTTTATAATTACAGGTGCACGCCTGCAGATTGTTGTCATGCACGAGGGATGGGCGGCCAGAGACTCGCATGCTTTGTTTTGATGGAAATACCCATGAGTGTTCCATGACCATTAACAGGTGCTTGTGTCTAGTTTGGGTGCTCCGTACCACAAGAGAATTAATTTAAATCTGATGAAACACTCGCCGCACGGATCTAAACATTCAGCCTAGTGACGAATATCTTCCTGTAATTTTGTAGCTACCTTATATATATATATATATTATTGCGGTAAATTTTTGAAAAATACTACATGTTGAATTCAGATGATTTCCTCTATTTACTGCTTTACAAACTATTTTTACAAATACTCAAGTCTCCTATCCACTTCTTAATAATATAAACTTTCGTTAAATATTTTAATGTCAGAATTGTCGAATACTAAGACAGGGAGATAGATAAATAAATGGAAGTAACAGTTTCCGTACGTTGAAATCAATGGGAATGTAGAAACACGAGCTAAAATTTTCCCAAAGAATAAGAAGTTGTTGCATAACCAAGTTTGCGTGTTAAGGAAAATAGTTAAGTTAGTGCAGCTAAGGCCATTGGACATATCGATCAAATCAAGTTAGCAAGAAATTCGCTAGCTCAAGGTGTTCTTGGAACTCGGCTATCACAGAGCTGTAGAAATCCACATGAATCAGTCCTGAAAAGTACTAACGTCAATTAAATTTCTAGAATT
The DNA here is from genome assembly GCA_030765045.1 of Tenodera sinensis. Lineage (NCBI taxonomy): Eukaryota > Metazoa > Arthropoda > Insecta > Mantodea > Mantidae > Tenodera > Tenodera sinensis. Next base: position 25,165,500 of record CM060961.1, on the reverse strand, counting down.
TAGCCAGTCGCAAAGTGTTCCGCATGCCAATTATTTGAAAAATAATAAATCAATAGAAAACACCACACTTTATACTTTTCCTGATTTCTGTGTTAAGGCATTCTCACACTTCTATCTCAATATAGTATTATGTGTCACCTTTTGGAAAGAAATCCCTGCCATCATGTAAGTCTCAAGTATTACTTCTCCTCCATCCAGAAGAAGAATATATTAACACTCTGGTGGTCGAGCATAAATATCACCACAATAAATGTTCTATCTGCAAGTCTACGTTGTCAGCATACAATGTTAACGTAGAAATAAAATTTGAACACGTATTATCATTAATACGTCAGTGTGTGAGTAAGGAACCTTGTGGTTACTCCTCGCAGTCCATCGCCCACTGGAACCGCCCGGCCCCCCTGAAGATAGTTATTTAATTGCTTTAGCAGACTGTATACCCTCAACCTTACATTCATCATGTACACCCACCTCGGAGTTGGGTAGGCGAAATCTGAACCGGATATTACCTAGTCTGATTTACTCACAACTTGAAGTGCGCAACATTTGGATACTGTCACATCTATTGTTTCAATTCTTGAAACTGGAAAATGTCTTTAACCCTTAAGGCAAGGCACTTCCTATATTTTTTAAAAAAAATGAATTAGTTTTAAATATGCAAAAACATTACATAACTTGCGTCCAATATCTGTTTTCAGCTCCTGACCAAACAATATCCAAACATAGCATTTGTAGGTTTGTAAAAACAGCGATTTAAAACTTAACTTTCTTGTGAGCTCGTTTAATTGTGTTGTTGTCACTATAATATATTCTTCATAATGCAATTAAACTTTAAATTTCTTACATTCTTTGAAGGTGGCTGAACAGATCTAAAGAGACGTTTCTTTATCTCAAGCAGAGATTTCGATAACAGGGTTTTAATAATTTATTTTAGGATTTATTTTTAGAAAATAAAGTGTTACGCAGAGTTATTTCGTATTTCATCCAGGAAGGACTTTAATGTACTTATTTATTGTACTATATTTGAAAGAAGTGTGAGTAAGGCTTAAAAGTTTGACATTTTAGAACTACGATGTGTGGCATTTTACATGTGGCTCAATATTAATTTATGGAAAATGATTTTCTTGGAAAGCTAGGTATTTAGGGCCACGTAAATTAAAGTTTAACATACGCTCTTTAAAACCGCTGCTTGTCGGAATGTTAACATAACAAAAATAATACTTTAGCAGCCTAGAGCGCTAGTGGTCGTAGGAACCTTTACTGACTTAATAAACGAAATCCAGATGGCAGAGACTACTCATTTCAACTTTAACAGGGTTTTAAACGAAATACTTGTTCATAAACTAAGAAATATAAGCATTGTCTTACCGGATATTTTCAAAAAGTAGTTCACCATTTGAAAACAAATATCTATAACATCATTTTTTCGTATATAAAAATTCTTTACAGTCTTTAAATGTATGTATTCCTTCTCATATGTTGCTAGACCTCTGACAGTTGGAGTTCTGATTCAATAAGCGCTGCCATCTATATTTGTATCTCGTATGTGTATGGTCAACTAGCGTTAACACCGTTTCAGACATAGCATTCAGACGGCTTTGAGAATATGTCAACAAATGACAATGCCTTTTATATTTATACAGTGCTTGTACTACATTTATTTTTCTTAATATAATTTAGAGTGTTTAATAACTCATTTATGCACCATGTATGGAACAGCTTTGAGACATACATACTTATTCTGTTATAATGATTATTCTAAGCTTATCTGCAATAAGAATTCTTAACTTAAGAGTTCACTTGGGGTATTAAGATATCTCACATTTGTTTTCCAGGAAACTGTAATGTTATAAAGCCTTCAGTACCTTTAGAAATGCTCTTAAACGTATATTAAAATGGAAATGACAATTTCCAGCGAAGCAGGTTGTAACACAATAGGGGTTCACCTATTCCCGCTCGAGCACTTTGTTTATACTCAGGTGATAAAAGTGACTGGCTATGGGCACAGGAATATTCTATTAATTGTGAGGAAAGTCTGGAAGGTACAAGAATACTAACCAAAGCAATGCAGAAGTATCGCATGTCCCAGATGCAAAGATAAGAATATAAAACCAAGTGTCACGGTGAGCTTTATGTGAAACATCTTAAACAGCCACACTTTTATGAAAACGTAGGACAAGAAACAGAGTTAAGTTATAGCTATGCTGAATTTGGGTTTATACAATCACTAGGGTCCCGCATTCCGATGATTTTGCATCTTTTTTCTGACAATTTTAGGGCAATCTATGTGGAAAATATGCTTCGCTCATAGGATTTTAGGCAAAATTCTTCTTCTTTTTCTTCTTCTTCTTCTTCTTCTTCATGGTTTATGCTATGCAGCCCGTTCCGGCGAAGTCATCAGTGGAGTCTATCTTCTGCGAGGTCGGCCAACATGTGCTCCTCTTGGGTTATACAGAAAGGTCCTCCTAGATATCCTTTCTTCACACATCCTCATTTATTATTTAATTTAATTATTTTTATATTTTTTAAATTAATTTAATTTAGGCAAAATTAAACCACTTTTAAGGGTCATGTTTCTGCATTTCTAGACATTTTTATCTTATACGGCATTTTTTACATGTTGTAAGTAATTTTTAAGAATAAATACAGATTGTCATTTTTCGTAATTTAGTTGCATTATTCTTATACGACTATTAGTAGTAATAAGTATCAGAACCTCAAAATCTAAAAGTTCTTGGAAATCTGTGGATATAGAAATGTGGTTCTATTTGTTAAACATTTGAGCTCGTCAAGCTGAACGGTTCACATTTGTTGTAAGACAAACTTGTTCTCCAAAGGAATGCGGGATGAATATAGCTGCTGCATTTGAGGACCCCACCATTCATACTATTACAGTGCAGTTAATTTTAGAAAAACTCTATGAAACTTCAAGATTGCAACTTCTGGTTGATTTTATTTGGAATGATTCTATACAAAGACAATATTTTTAACACAGTTTGATTAAATGGAATAAGTAGGGGAAGCATTCCAGTTAAATCGAGGTGTGCGACAAAGATATGTTATGTTGCTTAAACTCTTCACTAGTATTTTAGAAGACATTTAGAAGTGGAATAACAAGTACGGTGCAAAAATAGTTGGAAAGATGCTGTGATCCCTAATATTCGGCGGCGATATTGTATTGCTTACTAGCTCTTCCAGAGAGATCTCACAGATGCTCCTGTATTTTAGCAAAACCATGCTAATGAGGAAATACCGGTGAAAAATAATATAACCATTAACAAAAATGAGCCAGAGTATGTGGAACTATGCATAATTTGGCCAACTCAACGCCCTATCCTATAAAACAAAAAAAGAAATCAATGGATGCATAGCTCAAACACGGGAGACCTTTAGGACACATAAATTCACACTCCTGGACTAGAAGTAGAAAGATCAAGAACAAGATGGGCAGACGACTTCAGACTAGCGAGAACCACAGTGGTCCAGTGCTGTAAGGTGTAGAACTATTTGGAAATAATCTCTGAACATGAAAACTATGTCTATGTTAATCTCAAGAATTGTGCGCCTGTTTGTGCGTGCGTCATGTGTATACCCATATGTGTCTGTTAACAACATAACTCAAAAACTAAAAGAAGGTTAAATACCAGATTTACAAGGCATTCATCAACACTGTTCACTACTGTCCTGTGTTTCAGACATTTGAACGTCACTTATAACATTTATTTTTCCACTGGTTTTCCACTATTTATTACTATACGCAGCAGAGAAAGTATTTAAAAGAAATGAGGAGTTCAGTAAGATAATTGGGAGTCTGAGAACGATCCTTTTCTTACCATATTAACTGAACTGGCTTACCTGTTCCATTTCGTATTATGTGACGTTAGATGTGTCGCTTCTTTCATATTCGCAGATGATAAAGTTTATAATTTGTACCAACCACCAACAGACAACAGGAACATGAGATTAGGCTTCCAGATCCCTAGTCTAGTCAAAGCAGAGATGCTAAGAATTAAAGAATTAATTAGCTATTGGGCATCATGTTTTAGGAGTATTGTTTAAATTCAATTCTGGTTGGTGACTAAGGCAAAGCACCATTGGTTGAAAGGCACTCGCATGTAACTAACTAAGAAATTGTTTTTCATACTGGAGGGAAGACAATTTTTAAACCCTTTTGGATGAGAGAGATTGGGGACTGATTGTTGTCTCATACAGTTGATATAAAGGACAAGTGAATGAACGGATGGAAGTCCACTACAGTTGAACCGGAATGAGTTTAATGAGAAGCTGCAGGCGACGTTTTATGTACGAAGATAGCTAGCTACTTGTAACGGGATAGTGGATCATTTCCAGGCGCCAGCAGTGGTCATTAAAGTCTGTTCCAGATGATGTAATCCTTACACATTGGCAAATTGTGTCACTGTTTGAGGTGCATAAGTAAGTGTGTTTACAAATCCTAGTGCAGAATAAACGCGTAAGAAGAGGTATATTATACCCATCCAAAAAGTCCATACAATATATTGCACTCACATGACTTTCTCTACTCTTGTACAAACCATTCTTACAAACTCTTATTCCTATATCTTCTTAGTGTTAATCGAGATAAACATTTGCAGAAATTATTGCTAATTTTCTTGTAGAAAAAAGCGGAAATTTTGGAATACAGTAATAGATTTTAAGCATTAGTCAAATCTTTTAAAGCTGGTCGCTATGTTTATGGCCATGAAACTCCGCTCTCTTTGCATGGCCAAGGGCTAAAACATGAATAACGGCCTCCCATTTGAAAGGACTATTAAGTACTACCAAATTCGGCCAAATAAGAAGAACTATCTACGAAATGGTTCACTCAAAAATGCATTAGATTTAAATTATGCATTTTAACAAGAACCACATTTTTGAGGCAGTGAGAGTTTGTTTATCGCTTCCGGTTTACCAGATATGCCAAAGTCATCCAAAGTGAAGAGAACTTCTGAGGAGACTCCCAGAAAATTCAAGATGCGTATTTAATTTGTCATAAAAATATTTTAAATGTATGGTATTTTAATCAAAATCCTTGACCCATTTTTGAGAAAATAAAAATCATGAGAAATGTTCCATGTAAACGGTAGTCTGCTCTGTGGGGATTTTCTTGAAAATCTTTCTTGGAAGATGCACAAGTTTTCATTTTCAAGTTATCCTGTTCATAGAGGCACACACACACACACACACACACACACACACACACACACACACACACACACACACACACACACACACACACACACACACACGCAAACACACACACACTCACACACACGGACTTTTTCCTAAAAATTCCATTTTTAGATTCAGGTGGTCCCAAAACATATATTGCCAGTGAAGTCTCTATATTGAATTGTTGGGTGGAATGCAATACTTCTACGCACTATATGCAACAGAGAAAAGAAGAAGAAAGGGTGGGTAATTAAAGTAATACAGATATTTCCACGTGTGTATATATAAGTCCTATTTTATTAGCGTACTCGTATGTTAGGGCTATAATTGGAATATGGAGATACAGAACATTTGTACCTTAACAATTAACAAATAACGAAATAATATAATAAGTGCACAACCTACATTTATTACATGATAAGCTGTGAGCAGATGCAAAATTACATAATTCAAAATCACTTTCATATATATACTAGCTTAACTAGAATTCTACATCAATAGATTCCGGTTATTGCATGTAAAACATGTTGCCAATTTACAGGGCCCACAAGAACTGCCAACCTCTAAGTCTGCTTGGGACATAAAAGGGTAAGCGAAACGATAATAATAAATAATGACAAATTTAAATTAGAAATGAACCACCTCTCCAGATATTTTATCTGGCAGAGTTCTGTAAAACACATTTAGAAAACAAAATCCACGTTTTCGGAAATGCGTCTGGAAATACCCATCACTTTTACAAACGAGCAAATGTAATATGTTCTATGTGAGGTAGCGTGCGAAATTAAACACCCTTGATTTCTGAAGAGTTATTACTTTCGCGAACCGCTGCCTTTAGTGCCATGTTGCAATTAATATTGAGCAAAGACAAAGCAGTCGATAACGTCTTTTACAGTTTTCTAAGTTTAAGGTTTTCAAAATGATTAGGAATGATGTATAAATTCTGGGTATTATGTTGTATTTTATTTGCTATTTTAGTATTAAATATGATCCAAATTATAGAAAGACTATTTTTTAAACTATTAAAGTGAACCTGCCCCATTTCAAGAATCAGGAGTAATATATTTCAAATTATTTTGAGATTCTTCTTTGTTTTTTAATACTTTTGGCAAGCAATTTTCATTTGAGCAGTCATGTCTTCATATTTTGCCTAAGAAAAGTTACAAAGCTTAATTCTTTTACTTCTAAAATATACAACTAAGAGACATTTCTAGAATTTTGTACATATTATGGGAAGGAGTAAGGATAAGTTGGAGAGTTTACCACACAAGATCATTGTGCACTAATTTCATAAGTTGGAGAAATGAAAATTGATCAACTTGTTCATTCAAGATTTAAAAACCCACCAATGAAACGTTGGTTAAATCGTCTATTTTATTAATATTGTTTGATATTATGGCAACTATTCCTGCATTTCTAATGCCACCATCCAGCAGTATCTCCTGATGACCGATAGAAATAGAAAGGAAAGTTTTTATTATAGGAATATGACTTTATTTCATGTCTTTTTCAAGGTATATCCTTCAGCCATAGGAGCCAGAAAGACGTGTTCAACTCTTATTGCATTACGCGGCGTAAACACAGAAGGCAGCGAGGTTCCCAGAAGGCCGTGTTTGATCGTGTGCCAACACGGCTACCGAATGTCAAAACCGTGCAATAATGTTAATTCTCTTATTCCCCTTTTATGCGCACGTCCCATGAGTTGGCAAGCTTGTCGTTTTATTATTCGCATCAGTTGCAAGTCCCCAATTACCTACAGCTTTTCATAGTGTTGCGATTGTTTTCTTCATAATGCTGCCAACTGTTCATTGCCTGGCAACGTAGCAATAATTAATACAAGTACAGTAACTGTTGAAAGTTTGTACTATGAAATATGATCGTTTCTCAGACTCTTTATTCTCACGGTCTGAACAAAATACTTCGGTGTTAGGTAGATGTCAAGAACACGAAGTTCAACGGTTAAGAAATTCTACGCATTGTTCATTAGATTTAGATTTATTTAGACAACAATTAGATGAGATTAGGTTAAAAATTCCACTCATACGTGACGTGGCTGAAATCAACCAATCATATGCATAACAATGCATAAAAAGTTACAATATTACTAAGATAAGTGAACCTTTTAGTCTCTAATTTGTTCTTACTTTAGATTCTTGTTGCTTCACTGTTAATAGCTTCATTTTTCCTTATATATGCATAACAACTTCAAATTTCAACCAATGACAGCCTTCATTAACGAAATATTTATAAAATTATCACTTTCTCTGTTTCTCTTATGTTCTGATCAGATCAGAGAATCTGGCTGCACTGTTCTACAAATTCGCAACAGCTTACCTAATTTGATGCAAGAGCCGCTAAGTTTAAGAGTAAAAAATGGCTGACTCTCATTTTGCTGATGGATCTAATGCTGAAACAGATAAAATAATTTGAAGAGGGAAACCTCAGTACACAGAGAACACAACAGGCGATATGATAAGGTATTAAGGTTAGAGAAGAGAAGTAAAGAGAGTGTGTCAGGTTTAAGGGCCCGTCGACAACTTGGTCATTAGGGGAGAGTTAGGATATGGAAGAATTAGTGACATAGGATTGAGAGTGGAAGAAGACTTCAGTGGTCATGTAAGAAGGATGGATGAGGAGAGATGACCAATGTCACAATGGGCTTCGGAGGGCAGAACTAATCGGGTACGATCTAGAAAGTCCTGGAATCTGGAATATAGCGGATGTTGGACGAGTTGGAATTGGCTGGAAGGGACTACACTGAAAAGCATAGATGGAGATTAGGAATAAAGAGTGACCAATGAAAAAAGGAAATTCTCTTAGAAGTAAAGTCAAAAATAGATTATAGTGTTGGACCAGGGTGTAAACTAGAAAATAGACCCGTGCCATAAAAATGCACGAGTCAAAGTTTACATTTGTGCAAAATTCTGCTAGTAGAAAATTTTATGAACTATACCATTAATGGTAGTTTTAATTGCGAATTCTAACCAATAGTGTCTACTAAATAAAATGTTTTGGACTGGTGGTTATAATAAAATATACCAAAAATCAGAGAACCGTTGTCCAAGAATCTTGTGGGGCCACACTAAAGCTTACGCAATCCGAGAGACACAGTTCTGAAGTGCCTGTGAGGTTGTAGATATTTTTACGACATCGTTAAAAACCAAAAAGGAAGTATGCCAAAGATGCTGTAAAAATCTTGTTCAGTATAATAACTGTTCTTTGATATATGTTGAGACATAGCAGTGCACTTAGGGCCAAGATGCACAAGATCCGGCTCTATGCAAATGTTAATAACTACGGTGGCTTCTGGTCTACTAAGTGTCAATTAAGTAGGAACTTGTCTGAGAACACTTCACTTTGGAATAATGTACGAACAACATTATTATGAAATGTAATGACGTGATCATGTTGAACTGCGTTTTATCGTTCCTCTGTATTCGCATCAGATTTTCGGATACCGAGTTAAAACTTAAAACAAAGTGCCTGAAGCACTGCCTATTGCTTTTTGATGGAATATACTGTAAAATTAAATGTTAAAAATACATTGAACGTGTTACATTCATAAGACTTTCATTATAACTGAGATAAACTGTCGTAGAATTATCAGTTTCATGATGCGTTTGTTGTAGGTACAAGAATGTAGAAAAAAACCAACTGTATACTCAAATATTTTAAAACATTTGCCTGTCCTACTGTATACCGGCCATGAAACTCTTAACTCTTCCCAGGATATCGCGAGAAGCAACTGAATACTGACAATACTAAAAATTACAAAGTGGTGACGAATTGAAACAATAATAACGAATATTTTGAATACAAGTATTTCACAAGTATTTATTTGATCTATTTAATTATTTATTTGATTATATTATATATTTAAAAGAGATTTACAGATATTGTGTAAACGCTTATCAGTAAAGGCCGGAGGAAAGTGCGCTCGCATGCGATACAGGTTAGCTGGACGCACAGTATGAATGACGTCGTAAGTGCAGCGCGGCCATCAAATGTGAAACAACTGCCACTAGAAGCAAGAGTGGAAACAACGTAACGTAGTACTCTGTGAAGTACAGAAGCATTGCCTTGTAAGTGTATGCAGATACCAATAATTGGGAACTACAATATCATTTATAAGAGAAATGGACATACAAAAAATAGAAAGATTTATGTAGTTTACTGGAGTCATTTACAGAACGCTTAAAACCAGGGTTAAAAAGGAAACTCTCCTTAAATTTTATAAAACAATGTCATTACCAATCATGACATATGGAAGTGAGCCATGGACTGTTACAAAAAGAGATGAACAAAGAATTCAAACATCGAGATGCGACTCCTAAGAAGAATAGCTGATAAGAAACTAACAGAGAAAGGAATGTCAACATTAGAGATGAACTGGGAATGGGTAGCTTGAATGGGCACATTAAGAAATGCAAAAAAAAAACTGGAAGGACCATGTCACAAGAACGGAAGACGACAGGAATCCAAAAGTAATGATGGAGTACTACCCGATTAGCACAATATCTTGGGAAGACCAAGAAACACGTGGAAAGATCAACAATTTTAATCAAGGAGGGAACAGGCAAAAGTCTAATACTTGTAGAAAGATCTGCATGGCGGCAGAAAGTTATAATTGAGTGTTTGAATAGAGCTGTAATTGAGACGATGAGGATGAATTCCTTATCCCAGTGAGAAGGTTCCGCAATAATAAATGGGACTCGCATTCGGAAAGTACATGTTCATTCCTGTTGACTGCCCCCTCTGCTTGGTAGGTATAGTTCTTGGCATTTCCAAAGAATTAGAAATGGCCAACATTACATTAAACTGCAGTGGACATTACACCAAAAATCAGTATATAAAACAAGCTTCCATTTGACGAAAGTTTAAGTATTCCAAAACTCACACAAATAATAAGGAATTTCTGGAAATGGTTCACTCCACAAAATATTCATTTGGACATAAATTGTGTGTTTTAACGATCTACATTTTTTGTATGGTAAGATTTGGTGTATTTTTTGGAACCAGGTTACCTCAAAGCATATATTTTCGGTGAAGAGTCGACATCGAATTTTTTGAGTGGAATAACAATACTTCCTCTACATACTATACATAGTAGAGGAAGTAATATTGCCTTCTTTAGCAACATAACAAATGCAATAACACCGTAGCTTTAGCATGGTTATATTTTACGAACAGTTGGCACAACCTATCAGATGGAATATCACCAAATATAACCAGGTCACGCCATAAGGGGGAAAAATGTCACAGTTGGTTTTTGGGGTATTCCAATGAGCTGTTTCCTCTATACACGAGCCGTTCAGTTCTATTTCGGCAGCTCCAGCAGTGGGATAGGCCTTCGAATTGTTAGGGACCTCAGCGTCTCTCTGTGGCCTGTAGCCTCCTGTGGTTTCTTCACTTCATCCTTTTCTCCTGAAGGTAATGGATTTATGTAGACCCAAGTGCGCGAGTTGTCTCATATAAGTTTTAAGCTAAAATCAGGTTCCTTTCTATGGGACAGAATTTCCTAGCGATTCAACATGCTTTCAAAATCACATAACAGATTGTGTGTTTACAAGATTATGCACTATTTCAGTCTGTAAGTTGGAACTATTCTCCCACGTGATCATGAGTGTTATTGAAATTAATATTGGTGCAATTAAAACGGTTTCTCCTAGGATAACTACGCAGTTAATGTGTTAGGAAATAAACATGTTCAGAAGACGACAATCTAGTTTACCTTCAGGGCTGTCATCATGGTAAAACTAGGTCTTGCAGTAAACCGCCATTAGTAACTGATATGGAATGACGAGGACTGCAGAGGCTATTTCCAGAAAATTCAACATTTGTATCTTGTCATGAAAATATCTTAAACATACCTATGGTAATTTGATCACAGTTGTTAGACATTTTTGAAAACAATTTCGCAAATAGGTATTCCGAGCGAGGTATAGTTTGGGGCGATGGGATTTCGTTTTTGAAAATGTTCGTGTTGCATCATTAGAAGTGATTGAACTTAAATACCAAGTTTGGTTATTTAACCAACTTTTCGTCTTTGAGTTATGCTGCTTAAAGGTGCTGTCGCAAGCATACGCACGCTCACAAATACACACAGACCTAATACAAATGTGTTTTTTGAGTTCAAAGGGTCTCAAATATACATTTCCAGTGAAATCTCGGTGTCGAATCGAGCGCCGTATCTACAAAATTGCCGATTTTGAGTTCTGGTCACTTTCAATTTTGGATGTCGTCCTCCGTGGTCTAGGGGTAACATACTTGCCTCTGATTCCGAAGGTCGCGGTTCAACCCTGGCGGAGGGCGTTAGATTTTTTGGGCTTAAAATCTTTAGCATGAGTTCCGTCAGAAGGGAAGTAAAACCATTGATCTGATGTACTTTGACGGCACGCAAAAGAACGTCAAACTTGATAAGGAGGCCTCTAGCAAAATGAAGCGGTCTTTCACGCTGGGTTTCCCAAAAGAACACCGACAACGCTTAGTATGTTGTGTGGGATGGCAAACTGATCGGTTTTGAAATAGAAACCCGTGTTCGGAAATGCACGGTTTGGACGCTGAAGAGCGTCAAAGTTTGGGAAGGAACGGTTGGGAGAGTTTGTTAACATTGTTTTGGTATCTTAATACGGAAGGTATGCGACCTTACTCTTTAGCCATCTTTGTTCTCGGATTAACAACCTGAGCTGAATAACATTTCCGCGCAAGCGCTAAATTCCTCCATAGAGTACCGGGTGCGCATCTACTGCGTTACTTTTATAGTTTCCAGTACAGTAACGTTTTAATAGCAGTACGACAAATACCTGTACACAGCTACTGAAATGACCGACATGAGCTCCACACACTTTGATGTAAATGTGTGGAATCATCTCAGCGTCGCATATTGAAATCTATGGATTGGTAGAGGTGGACCAGTTCCATGGCCAGCACGGTCGCCAGATCTGACACCTCTCGACTATTTTCTGTGGAGTTGTATGAAGAGTATGGCCTATAGCATCCCTGTAACGTCAGCGGAGGACCTTATGTCTCAAGTCCACGTAGCTATTGTAAAGACGTATGGGTCATGTGTATGAGACTTACCACCGCCGATGTAGCTTTCTATTTGAAAACCGACCAGTTTACCGTCCCGCAAAACATACAAAGCGTTGTCGGTGTTTTTTGGGACCCCCTGTATACCGAGTGGAAGGGAAGTCATTACATTAGTTGATACCAATGGTAGATGTCAATATTTGGAACACCTTTCATATCTTACGTTTTTGTCTCTGACCATTTCCTACTGAGATATTTTAGTTCTGTCAAAAACAAGCTTGAAACACTGCAGATTGTGTGAGTGTCATCTTCCCTAGCTCAGTACATAAAAAAAAAAAAAAAATCCTAACAGTGCGTCTTTAGGACACAAACAAATAACCTGCCTTGTCCTTCTGTGTTTACTGTGCGAGTGTGGGCCAATCACAAGCGTTAGCTCCCAAACATTACACGAACAGTGAGAGTGCCCGATCTGTTTACATCCACAAATCAGGTAAATTCCCTGACCAACTGCAACGCAACGTTGTCGACATACTTCACGTCTCAAAGAGTTTCTCGCAGTATTCCTTCACGTCTTTTAAGCGATTAATTACTTCGAAACCCTTTGTGATGTCTCATAATTATTACCGAAGCTATGTCAGAAATAAGTTACTCTACGCACGTACAACTAACAGTCATTTTCCTACATTCTTATGGAATTACGCATGCAATTTGGATAAAAAGCCATTTATTTATTTATTTATTTATTTATTTATTTATTTATTTATTTATTTATTTATTTATTTATTTATTTATTTATTTATTTATTTATTTATTTATTTATTTATTTATTTATTTATTTATTTATTTATTTATTTATTTATTTATTTATTTATTTATTTATTTATTTATTTATTTATTTATTTATTTATTTATTTATTTATTTATTTATTTATTTATTTATTTATTTATTTATTTATTTATTTATTTATTTATTTATTTATTTATTTATTTATTTATTTATTTATTTATTTATTTATTTATTTATTTATTTATTTATTTATTTATTTATTTATTTATTTATTTATTTATTTATTTATTTATTTATTTATTTATTTATTTATTTATTTATTTATTTATTTATTTATTTATTTATTTATTTATTTATTTATTTATTTATTTATTTATTTATTTATTTGTTTCTTTGTTTCTTTGTTTCTTTGTTTCTTTGTTTCTTTGTTTCTTTGTTTGTTTGTTTCTTTGTTTGTTTGTTTGTTTGTTTGTTTGTTTGTTTGTTTGTTCGTTCGTTCGTTCGTTCGTTCGTTCGTTCGTTCGTTCGTTCGTTCGTTCGTTCGTTCGTTCGTTCGTTCGTTCGTTCGTTCGTTCGTTCGTTCGTTCGTTCGTTCGTTCGTTCGTTCGTTCGTTCGTTCGTTCGTTCATTCATTCATTCATTCATTCATTTATTTATTTATTTATTTATTTATTTATTTATTTATTTATTTATTTATTTATTTTTTTCGAAATTGGCTGATCAAAGAACAAAATGCCATTCGACCTTTTTATTTGCAATGCTTCTATGAAACACATATTAGAAGGAATGTAATAACTTCCCTTCCACCCGTATATACAGGCTGGAAGGTACCAGGGATTCTACATGATCAGTGTAGAAAGAATGTCCAATAACATTATTGTCAATAAAGAACTGTTTCGCCGAAAAAAGAATAATTTGTGCCAAATATTTGGAGTCATCTAGCTTCTTGACGAATTGATATAAATGGTTTATATTTCACTGTCACGTAAACATTGTGTGACCAATGCTGTAATGCATTCAACATTAATTCCATTAATTTAGTCACAATTTATTGCTAACGTGATATTGCCGAATCTATCTTACAAATGAAACTTTGCATGACATTTTAACATTAAAGTGGGACAATTCATTTGAATTAAGGTACAAATTAATTGCAGCATTGTTCACATAATGTATGCGCAACGTTAGTGAAATAATAAACCACTTATGTCAATTCGCCAAGAAGTTGCTTCTAAATATTTGATACAAATTATTTTTTTTGCAAACAACCTGGCTTCTCTGAAATGAAGTTGTCATACAGTCAGTTTTTAGTAGCTATCTCGCACTCACTGACGGACTCAAAAATTGCCTGCCTTCACAGGATACCAAGCTTTTATACTGGCGATGACGTAGCCAGATCTTTCTCGAGCGGCTACAAACAAGCCGGCCACAGGTTGCTTACTTTTGTGTTGAGCTTGATTGTTGCTAGTCGCATGTTTGCTGCCGTGAGTGATGTGGGAAAGCTTGAGGCCTTAAGTGCCTTTGTTACGCACTGCACCAGTGGTGTGGAGCAGCCCGGCCCGACCGTACTTTGTTGTGCTGCCGTTGCCGTGGCCCGGGTTCACAATATATGTATTACAAATCTGCGCTGTTTGAGTCTAAGTCGTAACAATTTTTGACAGAGTAAACAATTTCAAAATATTTCCCATGTAAAGGGTAGAAAATCTGCGTGACGCGTCTTTGGTATTCATCCGAATTTTCATACTTGAGTTATGCCGTTCACACACACACACACACACACACACACACACACACACACACACACACACACACACACACATACACACATACACACATGCGCGCGCAGGATCCTCACAGTAGGATCATTTCCAATGAAATCTCCATACCGAATTTTTGGGTGGAATGGAATATCTATTAAGTACCTGATAGGGAAACTAACAATTTCATATGTCGGTTTGAACTGTTTAATTTTTCGGAACATTTATCACAAAATTTAGAGCACTTTGAAGACTTTATCGTGTGAAACGCTGAAAAAGTGTTAAGGATATAATATTTCCAAAAGATGAAATTCATAAGGAAACAATTATTACTTATTGTTACGATGTTACAACTGTTACGGTTGTTGCACATTAAACAAAAATTCAAATATCAAAAGTTTAAAAGTACAGCGCCTGAATTTTCTTTTCTTCCTTTCTGTGTTGTGTTTTTCTTGACAGGTAAATCTAATGCCCCTTTTCCCCGAACTAAATTTCAGTGATGCATTTTCTTAAGACCTAATAAGACTTGCTGAGTATCTGTCCACTACATCACGACCAGAAACATCTAACAAAGACCACATTACGAATTCGTAAGCATTCGCTAAAACCGCTTCAAATGCAGCGGGTTGATTTATTGCCTTGTTGGCCTTTGTGTTCGCAACGGTCACCAGAAAGGAATCGACTGGAGACCTTCAGATCGGTGGCTATTGTTTAACCACACCTTCACATGTTTATGTCCGAAATAATGAAGTCATCTTCCAGAAATTTGCGTGACATTTTACACCAAAGGACATACAAAAAGAGCGTGCAGAACCGGCCTTAACTCCCCGCTCTCCCCCGTTGGCAGTCCGGGGTCCTTGACACTTCTTCAGTTACAGTTATGGGAAATTAACCCTAACACATTATCATCCCGTGGGTTTGTCCAGGCGTTCATCTCATTACCACCTAACCACAGTATTTGCGCGCCTACATTAACAAAAGAGCTATGAAATTGATTGTTTTCACTTACTTCATGAATTATTTATCCATACTCCATGCGCCTTCTAGTTAACACGAAGAATGCATTTAATTTCAGATCATTTTTTATGGCATCAATGAGCAACTTCTCTTGCTGCCCTACATGGGTTTTTCAGGGTGATCCGGCATTCATAGTTCTTTAATTATGTCACTTTTCTACATCCTACCAATACAGTTTACTGCACGCTAATTAACACTTCCTCAAGAACTTTATTACCTGTAAAATAATTCCACAAAAAACTTAATAACAGGATTTCATTGGAAATTGTACAGCTTCTACCAAAAGTTGCTATTGATATTTTGAAATCTTCTTCTTAAAGAACACATAACACTACAGATGATTATAAATTTATAACATATTACTTCAAACAAACATTGCAGATGATATACTTTTTTGGGCCTCCATTGGCTTTCAAACACAGTTTCCTTTTGGGTATACTGTTCACAAATTTCCTACATTCTTGCACGATAATATTATTCCAAAATTCGGATGTCTCTCGACGTTCTCGGCAGTTTTCGGCCTAAGGGCAGCTACTCCTTTACTACATTTCACGAGAAATGCACGTTTTGAGCCTTCGTGAATCCAAAAGAACCTTTTCAGTAAAGAGGTCTATGTGTGCGTATGTGTGCCTTTCTACCTGTGAGCAGTATAGCTCAATGTCGTATGAATACAAAATTTAGTACTGAAGTTCGACATCTCCTAGTGATGTAATCTGAGAATTTTCAGAAAAACACTCCCACCACAAACTAATCTAACTTTCGTTAATCTTTCATTTTCTGAAAATTGCCTCTAATGTGATAAAATGCCATACGACTCACCTCTCCGATGTGGGAGTATCTGTCCTCCTCGAACTCAAGAGGTCCCAAGTTTGAATCTCAGCTAGGGTGAGCTACCTGGAGAGGGCTTTTTCCGGAAATTCTAAGCTCTATGGACCCAGGGCTCATTGAAGTATCATTTCACTCATTTTAGTCATCGACCGATATTACCTAACTGGTTAAAGGACGTTACACCTAAAAATAAAAACAAAATACTATATATTTATATGTTCTTCTATGAATTGTATACCTTATTTCTGTGAATACTTTGTTCATTCTGAAAAAAATGTGTATAATTGTAGTATAACTAGAAAATCATAATGGACTAACTATACGAGAAATGTAGATAGCGTTAAAACACAGAGTTTATGTAAAATACAATTTTTGTGCCATTAACCATTACCGAATTATTCGTTGTTGTAGGTTTAAGCTTTCCAACACGCCATCTTTGAAGTGTTGATTCATTACTCTTTCGTATCACGTGATATACAAAAATGATGTAATTTCAAAGCTAATAGCAACCCACTTTTTAAAGCTTTTAAATAATTTTTGGGAATGTTTATCTGGAGTAATACGAAAAACGTTCACCATTACAGCAGCTGACATGAGATTCAGCAAAGACCGAGGTATTGGAGACGGCATGTAAAATAAAGTTCCGCACGAGGGAACTTCGTAATGAATGCATACAAGGTTTAACAAGCAGCAATGTCTGTTGTGGTCGTAGAATCTCGGGAATAAAATTCAAGGAAGAAAGGAATGAGTTTCTAACGTTCATCAGTTTGTTTATTTACGACACTGAGTTTCTCTTCCGGGGACATCATATTAATAAAACATCTACACTAAGAACATGTGTTACTGATTAATGCATTTGACAGTAAAATGTGTACTTATTTAGGAATTCTATGCTCATGTCGCAGCTGGCTGGAGTTAGCAAATTCAGCACGTGTTCCAAGATTACTCATTCTGCACAATTACCTACCTACATATTTTACACGGTACTGCTTTCTTATTCAGTATTTATTGCTTACATGCGAAATATGTTACATAATTGCTAATATCCTCCGCAGCTTTAGCATTTTTTACCTCCATGAATTTATAATCGTAACAAAAACAAAATCTGTTGTCCTGCCCTCACATGACTTTCTCTATTGCTGTACAAGCTATTCTTCCAAACACTTATCCCTGTATCTTCTTCATGTTAGTCGAGATAAAAGTTTGTAACAAATTATCATCATGATTATAATCATCAGTTTAAGCCATTTAGACTTACTGTGGTCTCATACATCGAAATTAATCTGTTCATCTTCTTCTCGGCGTACCTATATTTATTTCTCCAGTAGGTTTATGGGCCATAATTAATCTGGGAAAGGGATAATTATCAATCGTTTCTACATAGTCGCTCCAATTATACACATATTGGTGAATTCTTACTGTTAAATTGTAGATCCTCACCTCCTTACATATTTCTGCACTTCTTTTATCTCTTAAACCAGCTATATGTATTAAAAATGCTGCCTCAGTTGAAATGCACATATTGCTATTATTCTTGTACTTGCAAGGGGAATATGAGAGTACAGTAGGCTTTAAGCGATAGTCAAGTGTATTTAAGAGCTAGCCGCTAGGTGTAGCTTTAAAATTCCATTCTCTTTGCATGACCAAGGGATAAAAAACGATTAACCTATACCTATTTAAGGAAAGTACAAGTATTGGACAATTCAAACAAATATCAAGGAATATTTCGGAAATGGCTCACTTCACAGTGTATTAGTCATAAAGAGTGTGTTTTAACGAATCTACATTTGTAGATTTCGCAGTATGATTTTATCTGTACCAGTCAGTCTCAATGAAGAGAAATTTTGAGGAAATCTCTAGAAAATGCAAGATATACATTTTGTATGACATGACAACTATCTTAAATATGTGGTACTTTAATCAAAAAACGTTAATCATTTTTGACGAAATCAAAATGTTTAAAAATGTTGCATGTAAAGGTTACTTGGAAGACGAACTTAAATAAGAAGTTTGTTATTAAACACTAGAGAGACAGAGACACACAGGCACCCATATATGTTTTTCTATTTTATTTTATTTTATTTTTTTCATTTAGAGAGTCTAAAATACGTATTTCTAGGGAAATTTCGACATATATAAGTAGTACAGAAAGTAAAAATTAAAAGAATGTGTAAACTCAAAGAGCAGTCACCTGTTGTGCAATCCTAAAGTGCACATTTCGTCAGAAACTCAATATGAGCAACAATAAATTGAAGAAGAAGCTAACTATGCAACTAAGGTCGCTTATCAGCACGTTCCTCAAGTACATAGGTTTTACAGAAGAGCGACTAACGCCAACTGTGTGAACGAATGAACGTAGAGTAACCGTCGAGATATAAATGAGAAGCAAAGAAGGAAGAAAAACTTAGAAAAAGCTAAAATAGTTCTTGTGCAACATGTTCCTGCAAATGACCTAGCTTACAAATGTAAAAGCCTAATTCGAAAAACATTAGGAAGGAGGTTGTTAAGGCGCGAAGATACAAGGTAACGAGCCGATAGTAGTGTTAGCTCAGAATCATTACCTATACATCGTCTATCATCATTACCTGACTTCCGGGTTGTGTTTTAAAACCTTGTCATCATTAAGAGTTTATTCTCCAGCTCTTGCTCTTCTTTTGTCAGTTAATAACAAGTCTTTCCTCTTTTGGAGAAGATGAAATAAAGTAAACTATTCTGGTACGTAATGGTGAACATCTTTGGTTGCAATTCACATATGCTTCCGGCTTCTCTACAGCAGAGGTCCAGGGCAGTAATGGCGAACTTTTATTCAGCTATAATCGACACATCTGGGAGTATGACGTGGTAGTGAATGGTAATGTAAGGGTAATTCCTAATACAAATTAATAAAATCCAATGGTAAAAACGTACAACCAACTAGTTTTGAGTCGAGATAATATTTCATTCTCCATTTATTTGTAAATTTACCTAATCCCTTTAATAGGACCTTCCTAACATCATCAGCTTCTGTGGAGTGTTACATTTTGATTTAAGAAACTCTAGGCGTCTCTTTCGGTGACTCAAGTTCGAGTTCTCGTCAAACGTAGTGTCAACATTGACAATTTTCCTTCAAATTTTCTTATGAAGATCTTTTCTCACGTGGATAATGTTGTACGCTGAACGCTTTAATAAATAAATTTCCTATTCTGGTTCTCCTTCTCAAAATGGTACATTGTCTATTTCTTTATTCTCATGTTCCTGAAATGTTCTTTAAGCCTCATCTTCAGATTTCTTTTACTTTTCTACGATGTAGAAATTTTTACAATCTTTGCAAATTATACGGTAAACACCTGACGTTTTTGTCTGTGGCTGTTTTGGTTGTACAAGATTTTGTACACCGAATTTGTTCTGCGGTACCAACATAATGTTGTATTCTTTGAATAATTTCTGTGATATGTATTTTTTCTCTATGAGGTTTTCATGTTAATTGGTTAAAGTTTAGCTGCATCTCTGTTGTCTTTTTAACTTATCAATTTTCTTTTCGACTAGCTCTGCACTGAAGCCATTATATTCTGTAATGTGAACTATATGATTGTATACTTTAGTATATTCTGTCAACAGTCGACAGTTGATATAAGCTGATGAAGTTAGGAAGGTTTTAACGAAACACGTTCTAGATAAATGCTAGCAATAAAATGGACTATTAACTCAGTCAAATTAGAATCCTCAAATAACACAAAATATGTAGAGACTAAAACTTAACTTCAATAAACTCAATTTTATTGAAGTGAAGTTTCAGTCCCTAGATACTTTGAGTTATTTGTGAACTATATTGCTTCAGGTGTGTATAATAAATGATTCAAATTATATTAATATATTATATATTTAAGTATAATACTCCGTCAAATATAGCACTAGTTCGAACCATTTTCGATGAAATAAAAATTAGCTAAACATTTGTCCTAGAACATCCTGAACGTTTGTGTCAAAGTGTTTACTCCATTTCACTGAGTAATGGTCTTCAAAGGACCACAAAACGTGTATTTACAATTCGATTTCGAATTGTTGGGTGGTGTGCAATATTTCCTCCACTTCCCATAGATAGGTAGTTCCTTTTATTGTAACAAATGAAGTTGTGTAGGTTGTTTACATTACCCCCTAACGTGTTAATCATGACAACGCCTCCCGATGGTCTCTTGTTTCAGCAGGATGACTAACGCGAGCTCTAGTAACCAGATACTTACCAGCTTCTGGTCGTCGACTCTGAGATCATCTTTCCTCGTCAAGTTCAATGTCGCATTACGCAGTTCTCTGATTCGTAGATATTGCGGTTCATTTTCTGCGTGTCATTTTCTGCTCCTGGGTCGTCAATCCCAACAACAGCTTGAGAAGATGAACCATGTGATTAATGTTTGCAGGTTTCTCAGTCATCTGAATTACACAGGTGTGAAAATAATTAGACCCAAGAACTTTTTAGGTTAAAATTGAGTTTATGACTAAAATCCACACCTATGTGAGTGCTAATCAGGTACTTTTCGTTGGGAATACTTATGTTCTTTTCCTCCATAACACCATTGGATTAGTAATTTTTCTTGGTGAAATATCATTTTCCTAACCCATAGTCTTAAAAATCTACATGGCGCGGAAAGTATACTCATGAAACAAATAGCAGTATTTAATTTCCAGATATGGTCTTCAATTTTCACAATAATATTGAAACGTTCATCTAATATCCATTTTTGGAAAACTTGTTTCATCGAAGAAAACACATTTCCTACTGTCTAGTTTCTAGTATGAGAAAATAAAAGTTGGTCGTGGTTTTCATCTACGTGGTTGTTGGGCAGCTGCGGCCACATGATGCCGCTGCTTGGGCTCGATAAACCCTTCTCATCTAGTCCTCCTTGTGGTAGCTGCGTGCCGCTGTCCGGGTCGTAAGGGTTGCTTCGACGCGCTCTCTGGTGAACGGTGAGGAGTTTCAGGTGGTATGTCCGGTTACTCTTTGTCAACTATTAGGGACTTCCGCATGTCTCTGTGGCGCTGCCTTCGTCCTGTGCCCCAGGAGGTTACAGATTTTGACGTAGATAACAAGCAGTTATTCTATATAATGACAGTACACGAGAAACTAGAGGTACGACAGTAACATTTCTGCATATATTTTATTCAATATTTTTACATGACGGAGTCACTGACTCTCTACCAATGATAAATTCACATATATTCATTACGTATTAACTAACCTAACAGCTCTTACCGCTCGGCCGCTGCATCCGTCACATCTGCTCACAGGGCGCTAATGACCTAGAAGTTGAGCGCCCTTAAACCCACAAATCATCATCATCATCATCATCATCATCATCATCATCATCATCATATCTGCTCACCACAGACGTTATGAGCACGGTGCAGTACTGGAGTGTGGGAGGTGGTCAGCACTCCGGTCTCTCCCGACCGGGGTCTTCCCAACCAGAATCAAGTAGTTCCTGAATTGGACCCTCAGGTACCTAACGAAGCTGAGTACACCCCGGACCAGGTCTCCCAGCGGGAGGAAAATCCCACGCCGCTGTCAGGAATCGAACCCGGGTCTCCCATTTGGTAAGCAGCTTCGCTAACAAGAGGACTTTATGTGTTAATATTCATACAAAAAGTGATACTTCTATTCCCTCTATTTTACTCACATATATTTCATTAGAAATGAACTCACAGTAAGCAAGCTGTGCTTAGTTGCAACATGCTGACAGCATTCAATTGTTTGCTCATGGCAACAAGCTCTTGCGATGGCAAGATAAGAAAGGAAGGTAAAAAACAGATATCCCAAACTTTCAAACATGTCCGTCAGATGATGCTGAAGGAACGACTAAAATTGCAACATGCAATATTTCGAAAACGGCTAACGCTATCAAAAACTTCGACAAAAATTGTGTATTATAAAGAGCTCTACTGTGTCTATATAGCAAGCTTTTTAGGTATCCTAAGAATTTCTTCTGATACAAAATTAAATTAAATAAGGAGTAGTAGATAGAATATTTTCAGAAAAATCAATATAATACATTTTATTTATCACACCACTGTATTAAACATGTGATACCTTAATACAAATCATTAGGGGGTCTTCTGAGAACGTGAAATAAAAATAAATGTCATATAAACGGTAGTCTAGTGTAGAAGAATATTCTTGAACATTTTCGTGCCGCATTTTTGAGAGATATTGAAGTTAATTTTTGGGTGGAGTGCGATAATTCCTGTCTCTCAGGGGTACTTATAGGAGCTGGCAGGGAAAGTAAAAGTTGCCAAGCCCAAAGCAGCAAATACGTATGTTTTGAAAATGTAAATATATACTGAATACATATTGCTTCTATATTTCAATGAGACTTGCATTTTTTCTTTACTTAAATTTTATCTGTAGTGTTGTTTCCCTGTTATAGAAAATTCAGAAAGAATAAAGAGCTATTTGTTTACAGAAAATTCAAGATTTACATTAATTTCATAAATCCAATATTACAAATATGTGTTAATCGAAATCGTTAGATTTATGTAAACGTTTATTTTACATGTTCGGAAGATTCTGGACTTAAATACAGGTTTTCGTGTTTATCAGAGTTTTTGTTTTGAGGTTATGATGTTAAGAGATTGACTGGCAGATGCGCAAACACGAACATTTTCTTGAAACTGCTTTGCGGGTGGTTTTTTTATGATATACAGATACCATAATTTTCCATGGGTAAAATACTTGCTCCTCTTATTAAGATAGCATAGGAACATTCGGACCGCTGTGGAACGGAAGGAAGCTAGAGGGTGTTGGTGCAACTCCTGATGGACGCACGTCCTCCAGCCGTCTCAGGCACGCACAAAGTCTCCCACCATATCGGCGATGCAATCTTTACGGCTGACAACATGAGGTTTTGAAACAGGGTCGCGATGTGCTTGAGTTGACAACCAGCAGCGTGGGAGGGGCTCCCGGGCGTGGCACCGCTCTTCAACTGTCTGCCAATCTCCAGGGGGTAGCTCTGTCTTAGCCATTCTCAGAGTGGGTGTCATCAAGGTCACATTCACTTAATATTCTATTAGCTCTGGGCTATTGCCATCGACAATGGTCACATTTTTACCTTCTTTACTACTTATCTAAAGAATGTTGATGAAGTATTCCATACTTTATTAATATTCTACACAGGGATTTCGCCGAAAATACGTTATGAGACTTCTGAGTTTAAAACAAAAGTACTAATGGCGGTGTTAATGGGAACTGGAGAGTGCCCAATTGCCCTCGAACCTCGATCTAAATATTTTGTACTATCCCTAGATGTCCAATGAATTGAATACTGGAAGAATACCAGGCTTACGGTTAACTTATTTCAACATGAACGTGTTAATGACTTAGTTTGTTGTTTGACACAATCTAAAAGTAAATTTCTCAACACTTTGATTATTTATGTGGTTTATAATCGTGTCTGTTTCTGCATATGCACCAGGGATGTCCAACCTTGTCTCTTTGGTTAACCATACGTAATGAGCGACTATACCCCACTCCACTCTTCCAATCGGAGGAACAGACAGTCAGTATCCAGTGTCGGACGCAAACAGGTGATTCTATGGTCGTTTCTAGGCCATACCTTGACATTTCTGGAAATATCCTCAGAAGACTTCATTTTGTATGATTTTTGTATATATGGTAAACAGTAAGAGACAGACAAACGCTTACTAAATAACAAATGTCGATCTCATTAAAGCACGCTATTTATGTCAAATACTTGGAATTTCTTTTGAATGAACCATTTCCGAGATGTCCTTTTTCATTTGTTTGAATTTGCCAATACTTACACTTTTTAAAACAGGAATGTGTTATTCGTTTTTCATATCTTGCAAAGAGAACGGGATTTCAAACGTGTCGAATAGCAACTAGCTCTTAAAACGTCTAGCTATCGCTTAGAGCCTACCGTATTCACATATTCCCCTTGCAGCTGCAAGAAAATTATTAATCTATGAAATCTATTGTTGTGTCACAATCAACAAAAGGTATGCTTTATATGGACTCCCTCTCACATTGGTATAGCAGGTAATCAAACTTCAGATGAAGCTGCAAAAGGAGCAACTAAATATCCCGTCAGTGTTGCATCGATTGTTCCTCCATACCAAGACGTCATCAGTTATTAAACAGATGTACTACATGCAAAAATGGAAACAGGTGTGAATATCATGAAGCTCGCTCAGGCTGTAGAAAGCCTTTCTGTATCTCCAAATACCCAAAAGTAGAGATCAAGTTAACATCACTCGGCTTAGAATTGGACACTCCAAACTAACACAGTCATCTTCTCACTCAGGACCAACCTCCAGTTGTGATATTCCTCTAATCATTTACCACATCCTTATAGACTGCCCACAACACAGCAGATGTAGTTAATACACCCAACATGAACTAGAAGGTGCTACAATTTCTGATGGACACAAAACTCTGATTTGCTGTAAATGTTAACATAATTTGATATCTGTATAGTTGTAAATTTATACCCAATATATGTTAAAAGGAAGGAGATAGAGAAATAAGTACATTGAAATTTTTTATTTTCTCGAAAGTGGCTCTAACGATTTTGATTAAAATGCCACATGTTTGAGATATTCTTATGGCAAACGAATTATTTTGAATTTTCTGGCTATAGCCTATGTAGTCCTGTTTACTTTGGATGACTTTTGCATAACTGGTAAACTGTAAGAGATAGACAAAATCTTACTGTACAAAAAGGTAGATCTCGTTAAAATACTCAATCGATGACAAAATGAATCTTTTTCTGGAATAAACTATTTCGCAGATATTTCTTGTTATTTGTGTGACTTTTGGAATACTTGTTTCGTCAAATGGAAGATCGTTATTAATTTTATATGTTAAGTGTGCAAAGAGAACGGAACTTCAAAGCTTTAAAAGATTTTTTTTTTTTTTTTTTTTTTGAATTAACGTCCTCCAACATTGTGTCATATCGGACGAATGATTGAAATGAAATGGGTGAAATGATGCTCAAATGAGCCCGAGGTCCATGGAGCTTTAAGTTACCCGACATTTGTCTTCTCAGGGTAGGGAAAACCTCGGAAAAAACCTTACCCGGATAACTTACCCTGAGCGAGATTCGAACTCGCGACCTCTTGAACATGAGGCAGACAAGCTAACCATCACGCTACAGAGGCGGGCTCCCATATTCCCCTTGCACTTACAAGGAAACACGTAATACGATAATTTCTGCAAATGTTTATCTCAACTAACACGAAGAAGATATAGGAATAAGAGTTTGTAAGAATGATTAGTACAAGAGTAGAGAAACTCATGTGAGTGCGATACATCAGTTTTTTTCTTTTCTCCACGGGTGTACATATAATGAATCAGTTTTTAAAATTTCACTTGATTCGGTTTCATCCTTCGTCTTTGTATTTTCAGCGAAATGTATCTCGATTAAAATGAGGTAGATAAAAATGAGCCTTGTAAAAAAAAATTGTATACTCAAAACTTCCTTCCGATATACAAATTGTTTACTTTGCGCGGTGGTAGCGTTACTTCTTACCAAGTGGGAGACTCGGGTTCGATTACGATACTGGCGTGGGAATTTTCTCCCGCTGGGAGAACTTGTTCGGGATGCAGTCAGCCTCATTAGCTCCCTGAGGGGCCAATTGAGGAGCTACTAGATTGAGAAGTAACGGCTCCTAGTAGGGAAGTCGCTGACCACGTCCCACCCTCCAGTACTGCATCCCACTCGTGACGCATGAGGAAAGCAGAGGCGGTCGGGCAGTGACACTTGGCCCACAAAGGTCTGTCGCGGCACGTGGCTAGAAACAAGGTGGAGCAACTATTTAACTAAAACCATTTGTCAACAAGTTGTTCAGTGGTGTTACCCAGGAAAGCCACTACGCAACTAAGGCCTTCTCTAAGGCAACTTAAAATGCAAAATACAGCCATATGCTCCTCAAATGAGGATTAGACTCTTTTTTGGAGTTCTCTGATGAAACATGAATAACTTTTATACTTATTTTGAAAGCGTAATTTTTCTAACCTTTTGGTTCCCGAAAATCTAAAACATTTCAATTGCTCTATCCTAAAAAATACTGAAAAGCAATTTACAGGTCTTAAAAATTAAAAGGCCAACATTTTATTTTCTATTCCATCTAAAATTAGAAAATGAGCCTTCACCCTAAATGAAAATCTGGTGCGTTACATACTATATTCAAATGACCTTCACTAGCCACTATCCAAGGAATTCATGCAAAAGGTGATTTTTCTAATCATCATGAATGTTTCCAGAAATAAGTTCATGAGACCTTTGGTTGTAAGTAGATAAACAAGGGGAGTACGCTTCGCTCAAGTGGTAGTCAAATATTTAAAAATCGGGTAGCTATGTTCTCAGATTTCAAAATCCATGCTCTTTGCAAGAAGTGTTAGAAAGAAACAAATATGGAGCACTTAAGTAAGCACATACGAGTAAGTACTGGAAAGTTCAAACCAATAACGATTGGCTCGGAAATTGCTATTTACACAAAATAATTATTTAACATAAAATGTATCTCTTAACAGAAGAGAATGACAAGTGCTTTATAGACTATTTGAATAAAATTGAAAATATGTTTCATTTTTAAGACGAACGTGTTAAACATATGTTGTTTATAATATCTGATGTGTGCACTCACATGACTTGTTCTACTCACTCCTATACAGACTATTCTTAAAATGATTATCTTATCTACTTCATGTTGTTCGGGAAAAGGGTGTTAGAAATGGTTTTATTTCCTATTTCCTTGTAGCTAGAATGGGAACTACAGAATACAACAGGCTTCAGCGATAGTCAAATTTTTAAGAGTTACTCGCTATATAAGGGCTTTACAATTCCGTTCTCTTTGCATGTCCATAACATAATAAATATTAACGGCTTCTTATTTGTAAAAAGCATAAGCATTTTACAATTCAAACCAATACAAGAAATATCCCGAAAATGGTTAGGTATATCCTCAAAAAATGTAACATAAACCATGTATTTTAACGAGGTTAACATCTCTTGTTAGTAAGATTTTCTCTTTCTCTTACGATTTACAAGTTATATAAAAGTTATCCAGAATGAAGGGAATTTCAGAGGCTATTTCCATAAAACTCAATAGATGCAATTCATTTGCGATGAAAATATCTTAGATATATGATATTTTAATCAAACCCTTTAGAGCCATTTTTGAATCAAAATATTGGAGCACATTTCCTTATAAATGGAACTTGGAGTGGTGGATTTTCATCTTTGGAAGACGGTGTTCTTAAATTTTATTTTGGGAAAAAATCATTTTCCAAAATGTTTCTTAATTTTATTCAAATGCAGACTGTTGCCTAGGGGTTCAAATCCATGTTTTTTGTGTCCTTTGTGAGCAACCTGTGAGATTATGCTTACCAAATGTTAGACTTTTTAAACCATAGAGCACAGATAGAAAGTTATGGTAGTGATAAATAGCGTGAAAAGCTAGAAAAGTCTGCTCTTTTATTTTTATTTTATTGTTTTCTTTTTCATGACAGTATGTGTCTACGAATTTCTCCATTTCACATCTCTTTTGCATTTTCCCAAGTTGTTTAGGAGCGTTGTGTGTAATTATGCCCATAATAGTTAATACAAAAGCATTTCCAGGCTAGAATCTATTACAAATAGTATAATGTAGATATACTACTAAATCCCGGCACAACAGCCCACGAGGGGCCAAGGCCTACCGCCCAGCCGCTGCGTCCCCCATCTCTGCCCACTACAGGCGTCATTGGTGAGGTGCAGTACTGGAGGGTGGGACGTGGTCAGCGCCCCGAGCCCTCCCGGCCAGTTATGCGGTCTTCTCGACCTGGTGCCGCTACTTCTCCATCAAGTAGCTCCTCAATTGGTCCCCCCGGGACCTAACGAGGCTGAATGCACCCAATACCAGACCTCCCAGAGGGGATATAATCCTCATGCTGGTACCGGGGATCGAACCCGGGTCCTCCGCGCCAGAGGCAAGCGCGCTACCAACTGCGGTCATAATGTAGATATAACAATAACTTTTTATGGAACAAAATACAAAGTAGGTACATTTGTAATGTGTAAACAAAGACAAATAAGTGCTATTCATAAGATATGTTATTCATAAGATATTTCAGTACTGTTGGCGATGAACATTTTGTCGCAGACTGTACACCCATCCTCTTACATATTTTAAGAGCTACGAATACATGTGGCGAATTTCAAATACCGTTACAATTATTGTTTCGAGCGAGCAATGTCTAAATGAAGCGATTTATAGTATGTGACATTTGAAAGATCACACACCCACTTAGACTTGAACCAAGGTTCGGTTGATGTTTATTGCCCGTCTCTTTCAAACAACCTTAAAATATTCCCTTACTTTATTCCTATTGGTTTTCTATTCAAATTTATGGTGTTCTTTTGTTCGTAGTACCGTGTTGCTATAGTTACGCAGCATGATGGCGTGTTTTATCGTTATGCCTTTGTTAATGTGCG
Organism: Tenodera sinensis; assembly: GCA_030765045.1. Lineage (NCBI taxonomy): Eukaryota > Metazoa > Arthropoda > Insecta > Mantodea > Mantidae > Tenodera > Tenodera sinensis. Next base: position 25,136,428 of record CM060961.1, on the reverse strand, counting down.
ACATATAGTAACAATAGAACATACCATCACTAACAGTTGAATTGAGAAAATACATTACCCCCTCTCTAGCACTTGAAGCGAATTGTTTGTCTAATAACAAGTCTTGTTTCTTATTGGGGTTCCGGGAACGGAGGTCAAATGATTGCGTGCTTAACGTCATTGCGTTTAGGTAGGCTTAGCACACTGGTCAAATTATGCGTTTCATTACTAAATCACTATGTAATCAGAATTATTCCATATCAAAGCAACTAGTCTGAAAAGTTATGCATCAGATGCAACGTTGTCATTTTAATTTAAAATAACTCATCAATCGGTACACATACGGAGTTGAGGTTTCATGTATTCGGAGTTTTAAGACATTTGTAAGCATATGCCAATATTGACTGACATCGTCGTTTAAGTGGATAAATTCCGAGACATTTTCCATTTTAGGTGAACAAATGCCCATTCGAAATTAAATTTCATACGGAGTAGTTTGAAGAAAATCTTTCCAAAGTTTTAAAATTTAGTTGAAATTAGCACAGAAGTTCAGATAAAGAACCTTAAGGAAAATCTACCATATTTTATAGCATTGTGGTGTAGGATGCCTGTGTGCCTCACATTGAAGACGTCCAGAGTTCGAACCTCGGACAATAATAATAATAATAATAATAATAATAATAATAATAATAATAATAATAATAATAATAATAATAATAATAATTCGTTAACGATTTTAGTGATGCTCTCAAATACCAGGATGGTATCAACGCCGCCGATGTGCTGGTGGTCCCGTCAGAAATCTTTTACACAGACGCCATTAAATCTACTGACGTGGGGTTGTCACTTTTAAGCAGCCGATTTAGGCGGGGTTTGAACCCATGACCTTGGGATCAGCAACTAAAGGCAGCTTAGTAGTTGGCTTATTTGAAAATTCAGACCAATATCAAAGAATATTTTTGAAGGGGTAAATGATAATGTAAATACATTCACGCGTATTTCTTTAGCCACAATCGTTTGCAAGCTTATTTTTAATTGAGATAAAATTTGTAAAATAATTTTATTACACATTTAGGTATAGGTACAAAGAGAATATCGACTATAAAATGTTTAAACACGATGTGGAACTTCAAATTACGTGCTCTTTCATGACATCATGAGGGTAACTAAAGGTTGGCAGTAGTTTAAAAACATCTGATGGATTACCTTCACATAGCAATGTCTACCCATTTTCATTAATTTTGCAGTATCTCCAAATAACTATTACTAAAGCTTGTTTTCCTATCTATTACGAGTTAATTGACAAACGTTTGTACAAGTATTTTAGTGTTGTACGTTTTTTGCTGTCTCTTATGGTTTACCCCTTGCACAAAATTATAGAAAATTAGTTTCAAATGAAGAGAATTTTATAGGTTATTTCCAGAAAACTCCAAATAAACTTGCACATATCTTAAATTATATATCTAGTAGTTTAAACACAATGGTTAATGCTGCTTTTAAGAAAATCAAAATACGAGTGTATCTACGAATCATTTCCATGTAAAGTGTAGTCTGGGGTGGAGAGAGTTTTAACACCGAATTTGGTATTTATCCAACTTACCTTTCTTAAGGTATGTTCATTACATACACACGCGCGCGCGCGGAAGTTTTATAAAAAAACAACTTTTTGGGTTTGGAGGCCTCAGAACATGTATTTCCCTTGTAACCTCTGTTTGTAGTTTTTCATTTGAATGCCATACTTAGTGAACCTTCTAGGATATGGAAGGGAAGTTGGTAAACGGTAGCAGGTACCCAAAATCATGCGAGTTTACCATGTCCATTACTTTCTCTGCTATTGTAGTGGAGGTACTGTATTCAACCCAAAATTTCCATGTCGAAATATATGTTTTGAGACCCCCTGAATCCAAAAAGCAGTTTTAGAAAAAGGTCCGGCTGAGTTTGTCTGTGTGTGTGTGTGTGTGTGTTGTGTGTGTGTGTGTGTGTGTGTGTGTGTGTGTGTGTGTGTGTGTGTGTGTGTGTGTGTGTGTGAACAGCATAACACAAAAATTACTGTGTTAAGATTAATTAATTTCAGTTCTCACAACTACAAGTATTCAAAGTAATTAAGGGACATGTAGTATTCCAATTGAATGGAGTGCGCCGTTATAGTTAATGAAACATTTTATACGTAAAAAGTGTTGGAAGTGAGCAGCATTTACTGCCAGTGTCCCAGCCTGTCACGGAAATTGTGTAGTCTGGGGCATACAGGTGTGTGGATTTTCTTTGAAAGACAGTAACAGATTAAGAGCATTTTACCAATGAGAGCAGAATTTTGTCTTCCATAAGTAAGTTCCGTTCACTGAACTTCTTCACAATTTTTGACTGTGTGGTCAGCATTATGTTTCTGTTTGGGTGTATCTGATTAAAGAAATTACACATGTTTGTCTGGATTATCATCCTACTACTATATGCACTAAGAACTTGTATTCTTTACTTTTCACTAAGATTTTCCGTGGTTAGTAATATTCTGCACAAGCAAAGACTAGATTTGTTTTTCTCAACAGTTTTCATCGTGTTCTGTATTCTGTCAACAATTAATAAGACGTAACTCCGCGGCACAACGCCCATCCGCGTCACTGCATCTCCCACCTCTGCCCACTACAGGCGTCATGAGTGAGGTGCAGTACTGAATGTGGGACGTGGTCATCGTCGCAATCCCTTCCGGTCGGTTATGGGGTCTTCTCGATCTGGGGCCGCTACTTTTTAATCAAGTAGTTCCTTAATTGGCCGCACAGGGACCTAGCGAGGCTGAGTGCCCCTCGGACCAGGTCTCCCAGTGGGAGAGAACCCTCACGCCGGTACCGGGAATCGAACCCGGGTCCCCCGCTTGGTTAACAATCAATACTCACCAATGAAAGCTTTACATTCGTTGCATAAGATTACAGAACGATTGCATCAATGCCACTCTTGTGCATTATTCCAATGTCTCTTTCTCTGGTTTATTTAGTGACCCCGTAACTCCCATGAGAATAAAAACCTTAGCATATACTTTATTCACCCATTTGAAAGTTATGGCAGGTGTTTCATATTTTTATTCACTTTGTATTCATGCTGCGTTAATCTGAATAACTATTATAATTACTATTCACTTAACTGCCACTAAATGAAAATTATATCAATTATCAATTGATCAATTATCAATTTCCGTGACGTTAATATGCAGATATATGTTTAAAAAGCATTGCCTTTGACATTTATCATAAGAGCATACCACCGTTAATAAATTTGATTGGGCAGAACATTTTGGGAGGGTGTTGCCCTCTATGGGAATTTGGAAGCTCTAAAACAGGGACCGCTTGAAGGTCGCAAATCATAATATACTTGTAACTGTTGTATTGTAGCATACCGTGTATACTTTCTATGACCAGAGCGTTTGTTTTGGTGTCGGTTATAAAATATACTCGAACGATCGCTTAATGCAAGGTTGGAAGACAGTGCTTTTATATTTTATAACTAGACATATGTAGTAATGGTTATCTTAAAGAGCGCATTCGTCCATCTGTGGAAGCGTATAGATGGGGAAGAAATTCTTATTTATAGGCAAGCTGTTGGATGATTTTAAATATTAATGGTATAATGTTAAATAAAATACTAAATATACTAAACTATTCTTTTGAAGATCTTTTGTAAAACTTAAGGTTGTCTGTCATTCTTAACTTGCTGTTGTGTATATGTGCGTTTGTGCGTATGTTTCTTTAACTCCTAGATTTATAAATTATGTTATATTAGCAGACGTACTCGACCTTGCCCGTGGTTTGATGATTTATCGCTACAACTTTTAGACTTAAAATCCCTGAGTTTCTTTGGAGACATTTCAAACACAATATTACTTAATACACTTAAACACAGGATTAATTAAAAGTCTTAGGATACTATATAAAGAAGAAGAAATAAACAAGCTAAATCAATCAAAACACCAGGAAAACACTATGCAAAAGCACTGTTGAACAACCTCAAATACTACAGGAAGAAATGGGAGTAGAGAAAGCCGTGTGAATGTAATACGTTGCTTTTCTGTTTGGTCAGAAAATTGTATGTGTTTATAGAAAAGTTAGTAGAGAATTCCATGTGAATGTGTTACATAAGAGAAAAGGAATAGAGAAAACCATGTGATTGTAATATGTTGCACAGTAAAATGGATAGCATTAAAACCGTCTCAATGAGAAAACACTTAAGTGGGCCAATTTTCATAGTGATCGATCAACCGGCATTGCTTCATACATACCAGCATGATATATATATATAGATGACAGACAGTAAGATTGCTCAGGTGGAAAATGCATGCTAAAGAATGGCCAACACTCCACAAAAATAATATTGTATATCGTGCGCGTGCATGCGAGTGGACGCGCTCATATGTCTCAATAATGGTTTTTTATATTTAAGATTGAAAAGTCACTTCGAGGTTTGTTTCTTTCCTTTAAAACAGAAGTGAACGAAATTTACCTTGTCCGTGTTTGTTTCTTACCTACTCCCTCGTTGAAATCTCCAAGTCTCTGCTTCATATCCAGCGTTACCTACAGGCGTACTAATAAAAAGAAACTGTAGTAACAATTGTTTTGGCTCAAAGTATCTCGGAAACAAGTATTCTTATTTGAATAATTCTTTCAATGTGGACAGCTCAAACACTTGTGGCTTGACTTCTGACATTTAAGAAAGTGTCATATTATTTAATAACACAATTCGCTCGGTGTCGAACGGCCCTCTCCGTGAGGAGAGTTAGTCAATGACGGCTCCCTCCAGACTCTGGATGTCGAGACGTTAGGAACCCCCGTGTCTATCGCCCTGGATATAGTCGCCTCACTTCATTCTTTCCCCTGGGGTTTTCCAGGACAATGTGTGACTACAGGTTTAAGTGCAGAAATGCTGTTCCTCTTCCATGTGTACACGAACTCTTGAGAGCTTAGTTTCACGGTCATTTTGATCCCTCTTAGTCCTATTGTTTTTTTTCTTCTTCTTTTTACAAAGAATGGAAGACTTTGGCATAGACTAGTGTTAGAGCCTCCATCGAGCAAAAGCATTTGCCCAGCAAGTAAAACGCTTAGACATTAAAGCCAGTCAGTGGTAGACCATTATGCAGTATGTTTCTTTTGAACTTCCTTGAGCCTGTCCAAGAAATTTGATAATTTCCAGCTATAAATTGATTGTGTTTGCAAACACCTTCGGATTTTGGACTCTGAATGTGAATCTAGCGAGTGAAAATAAGGTATTATGTACTGTCTTAATAGTTAGCAAAACAAGAATGTGCTTCTAGTTGATATCAAACGACCCCTCGTTGAGCTGCCTCTGCGACAACTGTCATTTGCCGCCTTCGTTTCTGGACTAGTTGTTTCGCTAGTGATCTGTAGAGTAAATACCTATGGAGGGTTTCAAGCTCTGGTCATAACGACTGTTGTGCCTTCCTCTGGTTTTATTTTCTTTAAGGTGGTATGGTTAATATGAGATCTCGATGTAACCAACAGAAGTGGACTTAAACATATTACGTCAATAATTTAAAATTAAGCACTCCTTCTTCTTCTGTATGTACGATGGGTAAACTTCAACTATAATCTTTACAGTATTCCAGACACAATAACTCTCAGTTCTCGTATTTAAGGATGAACTATATAGCTCGTATATGCTATAGGTGAAGTGCTAAATATACAGATGTAAAATACTTAAGGGAACAGTAAAAGCTGCAACTGTCTTGAGAGTATGTTGGAAACTCTAGGTCCAGAAATGTGCCCACATCAGGATCATCCTAAGAACCTAATTCTGCTACACCATCTATCTGCCAGGATCAATGCTGACTATGAAGTTAGTGTTTTCACATAACCGTCCCTACCCATTATCGTTTACTTTTATGTAGCTTATGAAACTTCTCTTGCAAAGATTTTTTGTGTATCTACTTCATGTTAATCAAGATACATTTCGTTATAAATTTCATTATAGGGTCAAAAGGGGTAGTGAAGCTATAGAAAAATATTTAAAACAGGATTTTTATAATATGTATGACGGACTTGAATTTCCATGACATTGTGAGAAGCAGCTGTATGATGACCACTTCATAAACATAACAAATATGTTTAAAAATTCAATCTAACAATAATGAATGTCTCAGAAACAGCTGATCTCAAAAAAAGTTAATTAAGCTATTGTCGGGCAGTGCATGTTTATGTTCTATTTTGTCTATCGTTTTTCGTTTACGGTTTATACGAAATTACACAAAATTGAAATTGAAGAAATTTCACAGGTTATTCCCAGAAAATTTAAGATATGTATTTTATTTAATTTTTATATATACATATATGGGATTAAAACCAATGTTGCAGTCATTTTTGAGAAAATATAAAATAACCAAAAATTATTTGTAAAGGGTAATTGAAAGTGCAGGGATTTCCTTTCAAATTTTCCTCGCTCTGTTGAAAGACACTGAAATTAATACCATTTACGGCATTTAACCGACTTTTTGCTTCTGAGATATAATATTCACAGAATATATACACACATGCACGAATACTTTTTTCCAAAAAAATGCTTTTATCTCGTATTCAGGAATTCCATAACTTCTGTTTCCAACGAAATCGAGATATCGAACTTTCTTATTCTTTTTGTTTTATTTATTTATGTTTTGTAGGGCCATGCTTCCTCTAGTTTACTGCAGGTAAATAGCAGAGAAATAAGGCAACATTGTGAGAACGTTCACTGTGACACAAAAATGCACAAATAAATCGTTTTGGGTGTAAAATATTTTTAAAATGGTGTTTCTTCCATGACCATCGACCTTTGTAGGCGGAAGCAGAAGCATAAATGCTTACTGATTACTCTATATTCCTTTGGTTTAGACATATATAATGTTTGACAATTTTTAGGTGTGACATTAGGGGTAAAATAAACAGTAGAGAGATCAAAGGAGGTGTTGTTTTGGGAAATGGAATTGTAACTTCTTGTTTATTCATTTCGTAAAATAAATAATATTTTATAATTGTCTTACACATAATACAGAAATTTGTTTCTTGACATTTCTCTCTCGCTAGTATTAAAATAATCTATAAATTATTTATTCTTTCACATTTTAGTAAAGTAATATAAAATATATGAATAAAAAACTAGGCGCTGACGATATTTAGAACATCCTATTAGCTATATATAATATTTAAATTGTTCTACTCGTATCACATTTATAAATAAATAATACATTTAAGGAACATTGTGTTTTAAGGCAAGCTACGTCAGATGTTGATCATCAGGAATTCAAAAGAAATATTTTACATCAACAATACTTTTACAGTTCATAAAATTGCGAACCAACTGCGCTGAGTTTTATAATAAACCTCCATTCAGATATTGCTGTTTTTGTTAAGAATACTTTAATAAATAAGCTGCAGAAGTAATTTTAAGTCAATAATTAAGAATTGTAAGTATAAAAACAGTTATTGAAATTAAATTTAGAATGTCAGTTGTTAACGACAATCAGAATTTAGTAAACTTTTATAGTAATATTAAATCGAAAGTAATACTTTAAATGTTTTCCACAAGCTCCATCTTTGTTACTTCTCTTTTTGAGATAAATGCGGTATTGTTGAAGTAAAGCAGTTACATTGTTGTTAATAGTATGCTAAGGGATAATAGAAGAATGGCTGCTGGAGAGATCTCTGGCGCTGAAGGAGCATAGGTTGCATGGCAGAGGATCTCAGAGGTACGATGGAGTATTTAGCGACACCATTGTTTCCTCCAGGTCCAACAGCGAGGGCTGCTTGTTGTCTGTTGATCATTCCGGCTCCTCCGGGTCCACCTCCTAACACGGCTTCTGGTGGTACTCCGGCTATGGCCGTGGCTACTGGGCGTGCTATAGCCAGTCCTCCAGGTCCTACCACGGCTGTTCCCATAGGCTTGGAGGCCGCCACTCCCCCGACACCCGCAATGGACAGTCCTACTGGTCGCACTTCCGCTACAGAGGCTCCTGAGGGAACATATTAAGCAAGTCAAAGCTACATTCTCAGTTTTCGTGCAGGAAATTTATCAGCATAACTATGGTTTATTACTCTGATTAGAGTTGTTTGATATAAGTATGGACCGAGAGCTTACTAAGAATGTAACAACGAAATATGTCTCATTCACGTGGATTTCTCTACTCATTCTTCTGAAAACTATTCTTACGAAAGCTTATTCTTCTACGTATTTATTCCTTGTTCATAGAGAGAGACATTTGCAGAAATATTTTTTGTTGCTGGTACAAAGACAACATAAAGGTGAAGCGATAGTCAGTTCTTTAAAACGCAGGTAATTATTTACTGCCTTGCGAATTCTACTGTTTGTTGGGCCATGAGAAACAAATAAATAGCCACTTAGCACATGAAAATAAAAAAAGAAAAAAATAAATAAAATAAAAATAAAAAAAAAAAAATAATAAAAAAAAATAAACATTTAAGCCCAAAACAAAGGATATCTCGAAAATGGTTAGTTTCACATAAATTATATGCTTTACGCAGTAAATATTTCTATACAGTATTTCGTCGTTCACCAGTACACTCATACAAATAACAGAAAAAAACATTATTTTAACGTTCAGGAAGCCCAAAATGTCCATTTTCGGCTAAGTATCGTTATCTGATTTTTGGATGGAATACAACACTTCCTTCTACTCAAAGGCGTGCTATATGCTGAATTGGAAGAAAAAAAAAACAACATAAAAACAAAAATAGCAAAGTATTTTAACATCAAAATGTGTTTGTCTACCATCCAAATGCCTTACATGAATTGACAGGCGCGAGGGTGTACAAATAGCACGTACATTTTTAGAATACTATTTTCTTGTTATCTTGTTTTTTCTTTTGCAATTTTAAAATTTTTCTTATAATGCAATTCTGGCCAAGCATATTTTAAATATACGTTATTCAAAAATGGATAACAAAGTCAAAAGAGCTTTTTCTTGACAAGCATAAGTTTGAATTTAGGGTTTAAAGAAAATTAAAACTGTAGATATCCTTCATTATCCCCCTACAAAATAGTCTTAATCTTATAGAAAAATATTTGTGAAAAACCATATTTGAGAAAAAATATACTTCTTTATGTGATTACCCTCCCCTTATGCATACAGAGTGAAGACCTGGAAGCGGGTGGTCAGCCAAGCACCAGGTATGAGGAAGAGAATGAGGATGATATGAAATGCAGGCGAAATTGATGAATGGAAAGGTGACTATGGAGCAATTGGTGGAATGAGTGGCGGGGGAAACCGGAGAAGTCTTTTAAATATAGTATTTACAGAACATAGAATAATTTCCAAACCAAGCCTTATACATTTTGCCCTGGGTTAGTCTAACTGGGCTGTCTTGTTTTTGACAACAATGTTTAGGAGCAATTCTCAGGGTTATATACCTGGAGGGGGAAGTTGTATAGAGACACCGTCTTCTCCACCTCCATCTCCGCCGCCTCCACCACCTCCCTGTTCCTCTTCTTCACCCACGTTCTCCTCTGTTGTGGAATCTACACGAACACGTGGTGCTACGGGACGTTGCGCCAGCACATTTCCCTGCACTCCTCCATAGTACCTCAGCACCTCAGTGTCGGCGGGGGTCTCCCGATGCTCTGCCCTGAAACATCAGATTGTATATTAAAACTAGAGCAAGCAATTCGGACTAACCGAGGAAGACATCATATATCACATCACAAACTGCCAATTGCCAAACACTATTTATAGCGTATTCATAATGCAAATTGAAGGAGAAATTATAAAATTAGAGCAGTATTGAAGTTATCAGTATGTTAAACATTTAAACAATGTTTTCTTGCTTTGCTTTTATTTATATGTTTTATTTATATGCAATAATGAAACACATTGTTCTTCTCTACTACTTACAACAAATAGGGGAGGTATTCTATTCCACCCACAAATTCTATACGAGACTTCACCGGAAATACATATTTTGATAGTCTTTGACTCCAGGAAAAAAAAAAGCATTTTTCAAAAAAAGTGTGTGTGAGTGTATACGATTTCTTCCGAGTGTTTTCCTCATCCCGAGAAAAGTCAGGTAACTTTAAGCTCTATGGGCCCCGGGCTCATTTGAGCACCATTTCACCAATTTCATTCATCGTTGAAGGACATTAAAAAATTGATGCAGTTTTGAAGAATTAAAGGGGCCTTATATATTTATTCACACGTCTTTCTTTACCACTCCTCTACTTTTTAATTAAGATAGGCATTACTTATACGTTTCTTTGTATATAGGAGTGTATAAGAAGAATACAATAAATGTTTATTTCGATTAATAAAAGCGGTTGTAACAGTGAGCAGAGAAACATGTGAGTGCAACAGTTCACATTTTTTAAAATTAAGCTGCTTACAGATACACTAATACACACGCAGATATATACACCTGTAGACCTTTTTTTCTAAAGATACGTTGTATTATTTTTGGAGCCTGGATACATGTATAGCTCGTGAGGCAAGACAGCTGCGCAGTGGTAACTCTTCATCTGAAAGGCCGTTGGGAGGGAAGTTGCGCAATCATTTTTGCGCAGAAGTTATAACGTTCCTGCCCACGGAGTGACGGTCGCTAGCATAGATTTAGTGTAAATTGATAATTACATTATAAGTATATGTATAAAAATCAGCTTTATAGCGAAAAAAGTGATTTCGCTATAACTATGGCTATGTGCCAACAACTACTTCCATGTGAACTGAATTGTTTCAGCTGCACGCTGTTATGGTAGTGTTTATTCACTCACCGAAAGTTAGCCCGTCTATTCCCCCTCTCAGCAGTTGTAGAGAAGGAGGGAAGGAAAGCAGGCTGCTCCTATATGCAAGATCTGTGCATGTCTCATCTCACGACCCTTTTTCTTCGGTAGAATTTTAATATTGAATTTTTGATGGTGTGAAATACTTTCTCTTATTACTGTAGGAAGAGAGGTAGCGGTAGTGTATAACCGAAGGGGATTCCACATTGAGCCTACAGTCTGGCTTTCGACGGTGTAAAATTCAGGACAATCGCCTGGCGATTCGAGCAAATTCCCAAAAAAACTAATGGGTCAAGGTGGTCGGCCAGGGGACTCGAACCCACAACTCTTGAAAGCAAGACTTACTGCAGGTAGATTGCAGAAAAAAAAAATAAAAGTAATTATATGACACAGTTTGTTCCTTGTATACGCAAAATAATAATTTCTCTCTAATAGTTTGGCTGCTAGTGATGTTGGAATACTTTCTTTTCTTACTATCATTTACAGAAAGTATTTACTTCACGTTTACTGGCTTCTCGACGATCAGATTATAAACAAACAAAACAGCTGAACGATTCGCTCGCTATTCATGCCACATCGAATCTATGAGATCATCATCAAGCATTTTATCGAATACTTCGATTTTCTAGGGAATCTTGCCGACTCATGTGTTTGTTTTGGTGACGTAATAGAACGTGATGAGATTAATCTTCTTATTATTCTTCCTGGCTGGCCTTCCGATGCGGTAACCTTGTCTCACGCGTACGGAAGTACAGTGTAAATATGTTAACAACTTGTGGGTGCATTCGACCGAGGCCGTTATATTACATTGTTCACTAGCCTACTTTCTATAAATCTTGTCACACTTCCAGCTGATTGGTGGATAAAGAAGCAGTGTTGCCATGTCTGCCGAAGTAAAACCAGAATATTTGGTTTGAAAAATACAGGAGAAAGCAGTAGATTTTGCTTAGTATATACATATTTATGACATTAATAATTAATAATAATAATAATAATAATAATAATAATAATAATAATAATAATAATAATAATACTAATAATAATAATAATAATAATAATAATAATAATAATAATAATAATAATAATAATAATAATAATAATAATAATAATAATAATAATAATAATAATAATAATAATAATAATAATAATAATAATAATAATAATAATAATAATAATAATAATAATAATAATATTCGCTCCAAAATTCTTGCGCCATAGAGCTACTGTCATATGAAATGTCAGTATTGCGCAATAGCCTTCATTCTGTATCTATTTGTTGGATTTCTTCCTCTTTCAGCAAATTAGGAAACCGAGAAGCAAGCGGTGCAATTGACTCAGCTGTTTGGATTTTAGCTGGTTCTAAGACTTCTAACATTGTAAAAAGAGGATCACTTAATGAAAAAGGACTTAGTATGTCGCGAACTGACTCGACGTAAAGATCAACACAGCGTAATTTGAAAACTTGTACATATTTGACGGACGGGGATGATTTTGTCAGATATACTTGAATTTTGGCACCAAAATACATGTTTTCCACAGGAAGAAATGCTTTTGGTTCCCTGTACTCAACTTTAGTTATTTCAGTGGAATTCAAATGTACAGGTTTAATGTAGCAGTCAAGGATAGTTCACAACACAGAAACAACAGATGTGGTATACTGTTTATGTATACAGGTGATTATACACCTGTAGTTATACACGAGGGAAATGCCTTGCCTGAAAATCTTTGCTATATGCTTAAAACGAGGGATAAATGGGAACCGATTGCCAAAATGATTACTTACATTCTTAAAACAAAATACGAAGATGCAAAATAAGATAACTAACCAAGGAAACACAATATGCTGAGGCAAAATAAAGTAATAGAGGTAGGCGTCTTTCGATGATATGTTCCAACGGTTCCTAAAGTCAGTTGTAAGAGGGCCACTTGATCTGGTTAGCAAGACGCTAGCAACGTCCTCATTATAAAAAACTAGGAATAAACTATGATTCCTTAAAAAGTATAAGCATATTGTAATTAACAATATAGTCATGAAAACTTAAAACCATAGAGTTGACACCCCATGCCTAATTTGTCAAACGGTGTTCTATTTCCCGACGTGCAGTGTAAGAAAGATTCTGCAATGTTATATATACGTCTCTTCATACTCATTCTTCTAAATATATTTATGTACAATGCTTATTCATTCATTTCTTCTAAGTACACTGATTTGTTTTCCTGTTAAAATACTGAGTGAAAAATATGGTTTACTAGTAAGCCTATAACGTTTGCAATAAACTTTATGACATTTTATTTTTTTAAAAAGAAACTAATTTAGCAGCTTCATATAAAACAATTTTATATGAACATGGTATTGTTTACTATGTGGATAAGATTTTATGCAGATACACTTTGCAGTTTTAAATTGAAAACGTTGTTTTTCAGTAATTCATATATAAGGTATTTAATTAATTTATTTAATTTTTAATTTTATTATTGTATGCATTACCATAACTTTCTCTTATTATTAGTAATTACTTCCATCAGAACTACTCGATCACTCAAGAGGAAACACAAGTAAACAGTTCTCCCTCACGTGCTACCTGAAAAATGCAGTGTGCGAAACATGACCGCTTTTTTTCAAATCTCTGATTTCCCTTAAATCTAAACCAGTCTAACAATGCTCTGACCGCTTATTTCGCTGACCGCTTTTTTCATACATTCTCTGACACTTTAGTGCTGTCTAACTGTAGTCTCGCTTTTGTAGTCGTGTTCATGTCCCCTATTGGATATGATGACCAAGTGTGATGGCCCCGCGGTAACGTGTGAGGCTCGCATTCGGAAGGTCGTTGATTCGATTCCGAGACCGACCATCCTGAGACATCTTTTTTACCGGCGGTTGCTAGGCGAATGCTGGGAAGGATATTTATGTACATCCACCGAATTTCATATCCTTCAATTTCACTTCATTAACCATTTAATTTATCGTTCATACCGTTGTTTCTTTCAGGATTGCAAGTGTCAACGAAGGCGTTAGGTGCAGCTTGGCAGGGTTGATATGCGCACAGGTATTCTAAGGGACATGGTACAATAAGCCTAGCTTCAGTGCCGAACCCCCTCCGTGTCTCTCCTTTTCCTATTCCTATTAGACGTGATTACTGCATTCCAATTTTGTTATTTATAGATCATCATAAGGCTCAGGCTTCCAAGTTAAATATTCCTGGGATGGTAACTTTTCCTACACGCGCGCGCGCGCGCGCGCGTGTGTGTGTGTGTGTGTGTGTGAAATATAATTACTCAAAAACCGAAATACACTAGTATTTTTAGAAATTCATTTATAATAATAAACAAAATTAAACATATTTTTCATAAACTGCAAAAAAAAAAAAATTAATAAAAATAGATAAATACATATTCTTTTCTTTTCATATTTGGCTTGGCGGCTACCCTGGTGAATCTAACTATTATAGTGAACTAAACTTGCCCAACCATGGATCCATTATTATGCAGTAATCCCACTTCCATATAAAATATACCAAATTGTCAATCAAACCTTGCCAAAATTTAATATAGGATCCAGGAGAATGGCCTGTTGGTTTTTAATATTCCAGCCATCGCAGTTTGCAATCTTTTAATTTGTATGTGGAATGGTTGGTATTGTTGACACAGCCAGTGGGTGGAGTTGTGTCACTCCTATTGGCTCACAGTGACTGACTCCTCCACACAGTGCCAAGTGCAGCATTATTGCGTCACAATGCTTTCACTGATACCATCTTGCCAACTTTAAAGTGCTTTTTCATTGTTTCGCACCCGAAAAAAATTCGGGTTTGTTGATATCTGTCTGGGATCAAATATTTGGACACTATCAGCAATGCAATGTCATTTGATTACGCGATTTGTATGAGAGATTGAACGTATCGACCGTTGTATGAGAAAACTCTACGTGCAGTAGCGCTCACAGTGAGGATATTACAACGGTTCTAAGCATACATATGTTTTTGCTGTTGAGTCATAAATTTGCCATGAATGTGTTTTAAAAAGTTTGTTGACGCAACATGCATTGATTGTTGCGTCAGTCACATATGTGAAGGCTAAGCATTCTAGATGTTTCAGTTTACTGCAAAGATGCATATTTTTTTTTATTATTATTATTATTATTATTATTATTATTATTATTATTATTATTATTATTATTATTATTATTATTATTATTATTATTATTATTATTATTATTATTATTATTATTATTATTATTATTATTATTATTATTATTATTATTATTATTATTATTATTATTATTATTATTATTATTATCATCATCATCATCATCATCATCATCATCATCATCATTATTATTATTATTATTATTATTATTATTATTATTATTATTATTATTATTATTATTATTATTATTACTATTTTATGTAGCATGTGGCCATAGCCACAGCAAGTGCTACATTTCAGTCAAAAATTAAATGTGCAGGTTTCACAGGAAATGCATATTTTGAGATCCTCTTAATAGGAGTTCAAAAAGCAAATAAAAAACAAATGTGGGTTAAATATCAAACTGTAATTTAAATTCAGTGTCTTCCAAATATACAACATGAAGGATTTCAAGAATTCAAGCACTCCAAACTTCCCTTTATGTGGGACGTTGTTAGAACTTTTTTTCTCAAAATTGCGTATAAGAATTTTGATTAAAATAGCGTAGATTTAAGATGTTTACATGACAAATAAAGTATACACATTGAATTTTCAGAAAATTCCTCTTCATTTGGAAGAAAATTTGCATAATGTTACATCACCAGCAAACTTTTAAAGATACGTGCACAAGAAACTACTAAAAATAAAAGAAGGAAAAAAAGGGAAAGAGAATGTAGTTCTCTTTAAAACAAGCAATTTGTTTTTAATAGCATTTCAGTGGCATCAACCATTTCTGAGACATGGTTACTGGTTTGAAATTTTCAATACTTTGCCATTTTTTGAAGTGCTGTCACATTTAGTTCTTCGCGATGCCGTAAAAACAGTATTGAAATTCAAGTATAGAGTGACTACTTTGCAAACATTTAACTCGCTATTTCCTTCATACTGATACCAAAATGTGTAATGCAGATACTGATGTAAACATATTTTATGTGATAACATCAAGTGGATAGAAGAATAATCTATACCAAGAAAAGTTTTAGAATTCATACAAAAATAAACGATGATGGGTAGAGAAATTATGTGAATGTTTCACTCCACAAAAGGTATTATAACTTAAACAGTATGTTTTAACGAGATCTACATTTTATGTTAAAAGATTTTGTCTATCTTCTATGGTTTAACAGTTAAAGTCATCCAGAGTGAAGAGAACTTTAAAGGTTATTTTCTTTGACATGAAAATATCTTAAACATAGTCATTTTCGACAAAATCAAAATTTTTGAAGAGGTCTGGGGTCCAGGATTTTTTATTCTTTTTTTTTTTTTTTTTTTTTTTTCATGTTTTTATGTTTTAACGAGATCTACATTTTATGTTAAAAGATTTTGTCTATCTTCTATGGTTTAACAGTTAAAGTCATCCAGAGTGAAGAGAACTTTAAAGGTTATTTTCTTTGACATGAAAATATCTTAAACATAGTCATTTTCGACAAAATCAAAATTTTTGAAGAGGTCTGGGGTCCAGGATTTTTTATTCTTTTTTTTTTTTTTTTTTTTTTTTTTTTTTTTTTTTTCAAAAACAGACAGGTGCTCCCCCCTCCACACACACACCCACACCCACCCACACACACACACACACACACACCTTTTTCTGAAAATTTTATTTTTGGATCAGGAAGCTTCAAAACGTGTATTTCTGGTGAAATGCCGGTATGGAATATTTGGGTAGAATGACGCTTTAGGTACGCATCAGAGAAAATGAAAACGAATGACTTCCCATTTGAGAAAATTATAAGTATTTTGAAATGCAAATTAATAACAAAGAATATCTCGGAAATGGTCAACTCCAAATAAAAATATACAAAAGGAGAAAGGAATTTGCCATAAATTGTATGCTTTAGAGAGATCGACATTGTTTGTGTAGTAAGATATTTATGTTTATTTGTTATAATGTGCAACAGGCACTGCTTTCACCATTTCTTAAATTCGTTGAGTTTTATAAAGAACCTTTAAAAATTGAAATTAGAATTGACATATATAGCAGAGTAGCTACAATGGGAATATGGGAATGTAGTACGCTTAAGCGATAGTCGAATCCTTGAAGAGCTGGTTGTTGTGTGATAGCTTTGGCATTCTATTCCATAGCTAGGAGGTAAAGAAGGCATGACTTTTCATGGCTCCAGGTCAGCTGTAACATTATACCTTCGTGCCTGCCCTCTGGCACCACATACGTCAACTAAACTGCATTGTGATCGACCGTCGCTTCTGCAGTGCTGCTATCTAGTGTGAAGTATTTTGTTAGTAATCCATTGGAATCAGTCATACAATTTTAGTTTTTAAAGTTTTCTAAATTACTATTAAGTTTTAAGTATCTGCCTCATATTAATGAGAGTATATTCTCTTTGGATATTTTCAGGAATAAAGGCCAAAGGACCTAAAGGCCAAAATTAGTCCGGAGTAACATGGAATCAATGAGATGTGCCCTACACTATATTACTTTCCCTAGCATCGACTTACAGAGGTAGAGGAAGAATTTAATTCCATCCAAAAATCCGTTATCAAGATTTTTCTAGAGATACATGCGTTGAACCGAAACAGATAATTTATAGAAAAAAAGGGCTCTCTTATTCATATAACTTTCTCTGTCATTTGTTTTAAAATTATTCTTAAAAATTTTAATTCGTCTTCTACTTCTTGTTAATCGAGATAAATTTTTATTATGCATTTACATATTCGTTGCAGATACAAAAAGGCTATACGAAAGTCAGATATTTAAAAAGCGTGTCACTGTGTTGTCTTTTCATTTCCATGTTATTTGTATTAGTTTGAGAAAAATACGAGTAGTCACAACAGGAAAAACTATTTAAAAACTCAAATGTCTAAAGCAGCAAGAAATACATATATTTATTGGAGCCAAATTGTTTTCTTTTTAAAGCACTTTTACCATCGAAGATCGTATCGCACACCCGCACACATACTTCCACAGTCTAGGAAGGTACATTCAGATGTGCAAATTTAATTAATTTAGATTTTACCATCATATTAGCACGTCTAACGTCTGCTTGTATGCAAGGACATTTTGGACACTCGTGTTTCAAATGTCGCAGACTGATTTGCTACTGTCGCCTGTATAAGGAGTGGCAAATTCTATGGATTCGATGCGCGTCAAACTTCCATAAGGTCACTGAATGACTTCATCACCCCACCCAACCTTGGGTTTGTTGTGTTTTTTAATTCTTTTTTGTGTGTTTTAAGAATTTCCTCATTCGACCTTTTATTGGATACGGTAAAACAGTAGTCCCACGTGTATTTTATTTTATGGAGTAGTATGACCAGATTTCACTTCATCTCTCTATATTCAGAAATATAGGATGAAATGTACCGCTAAAACGCAATAATTATGATCTTCTCTACTACAGTTGAGTTATTTCAAATGTGTTTTTGTGACAGCCCTTTGCAAAATATTTGTGGACGTTAGTTTGTATTTTCAAATATTTTGATTTTTTCAAAATTGGCCCTGTTTTGACTGAATTACCTATGTTTAAGGTATTTTCATAACAAATGAAATCTATATGTTGAACTATCACAAGTAAGATCATAAGACATCTGATATCATAGTTTGTTTACAAATGGGTAGAGAAAGTCATGAGAATGTAACACATCAGATTATTTTGGGTTAGGGAGGCTAAAAGTATCAATTTTTTGGAATAAAATAATTCCTCTGCTTACTGTAGATAGTAAAGAAGGTACAAATTAATCATTTGGAAAAGGCCTGAGATAAAAAAATCAACTTTTAGACATCTATAAACATATGTAGTTCAAGATTATAGAAATCATTTTATGCATTTACAGACTCACTGATCAGTCGATTTACATAAGAACTTGGGATTAAAAGTTATTGGTTTTGCACTATCTCTTTCAAGGTACACGGTGTGAATTGAATTAGAGGAGACCATTGTTTGCCTTGAGATGAGAACAAGGGCTCCAGATTCTCTGAGAAGACCTCTAGACGACCTTTACCATTACATTTACTCGACGACGATTTAAATGCTACTGCTTACTTCGAAACTGGCCGTCATTTTTCTAATGTTTTACTACATCCTGCAAAGAATTGAGACGTTACCCTTTATTTGTTTTGTTTTTCTGAGGCTTCTCTTTTAATATGTTCTTATTGCCAATACTGAATTTCTTTTTTCGAACCAGGCAGACAAGAATACCAATGTTCTTCTGCTTTCTTGTTTGTAGAAGCAGAGAAAGATGGCCGTCTGTCTGGACAAGTTGATGACCAGTTTTCTGTACAGTCTGATTTAAAGCCCGTCTGGTGCGTTGTAACGAATTTTCTTTTTTCCGTGTGGGTCTGGTTTTACGTTTGGAATTTTTTACTTCCTCTACCACATAATTTAGTAGGCAGAGAAGGTATTGGATAGCATACAAAAATTTGATTTCGAGTTTTCACCGGAAAGATTTAATGTTAGGCTCCTAAATTAAAAACAAAAGAAAAAGGTTATTGAGTGTGTGTGTGTTTGTGTGTGTGTGTGTGTGTGTGTGTGTGTGTGTGTGTGTGTGTGTGTGTGTGTGTGAAGATGTGGGGTGTGTAGGTGTGCCTGTATCAGTGTACAGCGTAACTCCAAAACGAATAGTCAGTTAAATACTAACATTTATATTTAATGTTAACATCTTCATTTTAACATTCTTCTTTTAACATTGAAGTAACACTGTTTTTGTTAATATGTTGTAAGGAAGTTTTATTAATGTGGTTTAAACCTGGTTTAGCTTAAGGGGCTCGGGGACTGAGACTTTGTTAAAAATGTTATAATTCTATAATTTTGTAAGTGTGTGTGTACTTGAAACCAATTAATTGGTTTATTAATAATGTTAAATCGCCGAACTTAGTGTATTTATGTCATACATTCTTTTCAGTTTTCCCCTTTGCATTTTCCAAAAGATAAGCTGTTCCTAGCCATTCGTTTGTGGATCGATTTCAATGAAAACATTTATGCCTGATCTATGTAAAATTATAGTCATTACATTTTTAATGTTATTGCTTTTGGACAACAAAATATTATAAAGCAATTGCAAAATTTTATTGGAAAAAACATCTGAAGCGGAATTTCTTACTTTCTTATGTTTAGGAGTTTAAGTATTAATACAATGAGAACTAAAATTGAAATTCAGAACATATCTATCATTATGAAAACATACACACTACATAAGATCAAAGTGACATAAATTTGAAAATTTGTCTCGAGGGTTTTTTACACATACGATTTTGAGCTGAAACTGTAGCAGAAGATAAAGCCTCTAGATACTTGTCGCATCAAACCCGAATTAAGTTGTAAGTTGTACAAGGTGTAATTCATGCAAGCGTGTTGCGGCCTAAATTTCACTCATTTTGCCCTAATACTTTAGAAATTATGAACAACCATGTGTTTTTTTTTTAACGTCTCTAAGAAGTCCCTGGCGACCAACATTTAAAATTTTGGTTTAAGATGTTAATCCAATGTCCAAAATATATCTAATTTTTAAAACTGTCCGTAGGTTTCTGTGTCTTTTTCAGTTTAGGCTGCCACAATTACTTGAAAACATGTTTCTGCCTAAAAAATTCTACTTTTTGTGCTTCAAAACTACAAATATATAATTAGGCACCTGTGACGATAAAACCTGGGGCTGTCTTTATGTATGTTTCTGTGAAAAATTTAGCACACTACATAGTGCAATACAAAAAATGATCCGCAAAGAACATTTTACAGGGAGAAAAATACTAAAATATTAATAGTGACAAAACAGGGATAAAAGACTTTAATGCAATGTTCACATTAATGTCCACGCGATACACTTACACATTCTGTAGGGCATTTAAAAATATTATCCGGACGCAAATTAGGATGTTTCACATTTACGAATGTATGAATTGTTTGATAGAATGAAAATAAAAAGTTGTTTTTCTTTCTTGACTTTCATGATACTTGTCACATATATCCTTAAATAGTTATATATCTCTAATTTAAAATGTTTATGGAAATTGGAAATATTTTTGGTACCCAACATTTGAAGTAGAGCAGTTATCAGTTTGTATTGCTGCGTAAAGTTAAAGCAATAGAAACAGTTAGTTTTTACATCCTCTTCTATCTCTTATAGAAGTCGTATTTCTTCCAAAGGCTCAATATCGAGATTTAGCCAGACATGCAATTTTGAGGTCCAGGAATTCAAAAACAACATACAAAATTCCCTGTGTATGTCCCAGTGAACATTTTAACTCAGAAACGAAATTTTGGATAAAGTCTAAACCTGTATTGAAATTTAGCATCTTCCAAAGATATGGCATGAACACGTAGCATGTAGCAAGGGTCATTTCCGAGATCTATGTAATATTAGCCTTTTAAATTTTTTAATAAAGCCCTATATTTTCTATTATTAAAACTTGCTTTTGTTTGTATATTAATTCAGAACAGAAAGTAGGGGTTTAACTGATGCTTAAGAAATATTTATGCTTTGGAGAAGAATCCATAGTGGATAAAAGGCAAAAATACATGGTATTATTTCTTTAAATCTTTAAATGTCTATTTCAATTCAATGTTACTAAAGTATGGAAGAATGTAAAAACTCTAATCGCAAATGTTGTGCTGTGGTCTTAAGCATACGTATTCTTTATAATAATATATAAATGATGTAGATTAAAGTATTCAATAATTCACAGCTCAGGAATAAATGGAATATAAGGTGAATATTATAAAATAATGTAGACGTTCATTTTTAAATGACTTAAATGTTTCTATTATAAAAAGAAGAGAATACATTATAATTATCATTAATTTACAGCTTATGGGGACATTTTTACATTTGAGAACTAAGAAAAACACTATATACAAAATAAACAAAAGAATTAGTAATTTTCTAGAGAGGAAATATGTTTAAACGGTGCGTATCACTGAACTGCACATATCACATATTATTTGTTATAAATTTCTTTAGATTCTTTAATACTGTTTATGTCCATGCGCTGCAGTGCGCGATATTTGGAATTCTACAAATGCTTCTTTGCTGATTAAGCTTATTATTTGTCTTTCACATTGTGACAGCTTCTACACTTTACGAGCAGCATTATCTTGTATAAAACACCTAATTTAACTATATTTATAACAATTTAGAATACATTTAGGAATCACAGCTGAAGAAGCGACCTCTCCAATGGCATGCAGTCATTAGCTTGTACTATTTATTTCAAGTACTTGAACACTTGTATCCTTTGAGGAACATGGACTCTACTTTGTGGATAGATACCCGCATATTTTCATCAACAATCACTGTTTGCTTAGGGATGTAACAGGCAGTCTCATTGCCCAGAACTTCCCTGTTGCTCCTCATCCAAGTAAGATATGAACAAGTCCGAATGTGCATCGGCCAAACCTCCTGGGCCCACTATAGCTACTGCCTGAGGATCAAAATGAATGTTAACTGGGTGACCTTTCCTGACTATAGCTCGTGAAATTGGAGCAGCTACTGCAGTTCCATTGATTCCAGCCACTGCTTTTGCTACTGGCTTCAGCACTAAGGATGTTGGGGGTTCTTTTGGATCTTCTTTATCAGCTCTTGCCTTTGGTATGTCCTTAAGTATGGGGAGTTCATCGGTTACCGGTCCCCCTTGCGTTGTCCTGACGGTGTCGAACCCGTTCCCTGCTACTGTGAGAGTAACTTCCGGAAATAGTCCAGGGGTCACCTTGCTGTGGGTCGTCTTCGCCGTGGTCTGCTCCAGGCTGTTGTGACGTATCATCGGGTAATACACAGGCTGCAGAATCCCCGGCCATCTCTGGAGGCTGAAAGACGGACGACCAGCGGTAAGATAGGTGTCTGTTGTCCGAATTCCGGCCTGAGGGAGGAGGTAGACCCGTGACGGTGTCGCCTGGAAGCGTGATAGTACCATCGCCGGGTAACCCCATCCTCGGCCAAGTGGGAACCTGAGCAATAGCACAGGTTCATCAATTCCTCCATCAAAAAATAATCCATTATTTACAAACTATGTCTGCCTTTAAGTCTCATCCCTTTTCTCATTATTCATTTGCATTAATTATTATGTTTTGTTCTTGAGATTCCTTCATGCTGTTAGTTAGTTTCCTCACACATCCATGCAGATCGGAAACTGGAAGTCCTTGACAGAATGGTTGTTAGTGCAACATAAAATCTTCTATGTCATGCTTATCTAACCTTCATCTTACGCAAACTAACTGCATATTTTGATCTTATCCGTGCCTAAGTATTTCTCATCTTACATATGGCTTCATTTGTTATGATTTTTTGTAATTCTGCCCTCAGTAGTTCAGCAAAATGAAGGTATGCGTTAATGACTGAACGCCAAAGGAAAGCGTCAAAGGCTTCTTTCAGATATGAAGTGCCGTTTATTATAATCTTATTACACCTCTTATTATAATTGAGTACTGTAGTAAATTACCTACAAAATACATGGCAGTAAAGAGAATGTATAAATTAAAATCTGTCCAATATGGACAAGTTGTTTGTCCTTGAAGTCACTGTATGACGCAATGCCCTACTGTTAGATCACTTTGTTTCGGGTGGATGATAATACACAGTTGGTCCAGTAGCGACAAGCCTGCCACCTGGTGGCAGGGTGATCCACCTCGACGAGGGGCCGGGCTGTGCCGCACTTTTGGCAGACGCAGCTAAAGCGGAAAGATCAGCTCCATTGGGAAGTCCCACAACTTTGGCTCCAGGTCCCACAACTGCCAACCCATTTGGACTTGTGTATGCAACCCCACCTGGGCCTACAATAGCGGTGCCGCCTGAACCTGCAGTAGCTATGCCTCCAGGACCTGCTATCGATACTCCCCCTTTTCTGACCATGAGCCGAGTAATGAATGGACCAGATGTCCCTTTTCCCTCGCTCTCCATTACCACTTCAGTTTCCTGGCTATTTTCATCTTCCTGTTTTCTTGCCTCTACTCCTTCCATTGTCTTCTCAGGAATTTCGTGGGATTCTGACGATTTTGCTTCTACGACGAACTTCTCATTGTCCGTGGCAGTGTTTTCTTCACCATTAACGAATAATTTCCAACCCTGTGGATTGTACATTACTGTGGGTGCCTCTTCTATCGGTACCTCACCCTCGCTCCTCCCTTGTCTATCCGCCTTGTCCTTCCTGCACACATCGGCTTCTGGGCCATACTCCACCATGCTTGTGACTGCGTTCATTATCTGCATGAAGGGGTCCTTAATTACAATAGGGAAATACTCTGCAAATGGCCAGGACATTCTTGCAGGGTACGACATAGCAGCGCCCAGGCTTTTATAGTTCTGCAGATCCAAAGTCTGTTGTGGTGCCTGAGGATATGTCGTAGTAGGCGGTGCTGGTGTAGGATAATAAGTGGTGGAAGATGGCGCTGGGTGCGTGAACATTACAGATGCTATGGCTGGATACAATGTCAAAGTTGTGACGTAGTTTTCCCCGTTGGATGGCTGCTGCAGTTCGTTCCTTTGGGAATCCCCTGAAGTTGAGACCTGTTGCTGGAGTATTGGCATAAGTTGTTGAGCCAGGCTGGGCGGTGGTGCTGGAAGATTTGTCTGTTGTCCCGTTGGGTACTGGTACTGCACCGACGGTTGCTGTAGCTGCTGAAGGTATTGTGGGCTAGGGCTGATTATGGTTTGTTGATGCGTTATCTTGCGCCTAATGTGACCACCTTCTTCTGGCTCATTCTTGCTGCTGTCCTGTTTCTGCTGATGCAAGAGATAAGTCAGTATGGGGTTTTCTAACATGTTAGAGAATTGTCGATTTTCTCTCTGCATCTGTGGAACTTGCTGTGTGAAACTTTTTATTTCTGTATTCAGTTGACGCGAACTCAACGGAACATTATAAGGATCTGTTAATGTACCTCCATCCACGCGCACATTGGCGATTTGTCTCAGTTCCTGTGGTGCTGATCTTTGTTGCTGCTTTTCTATACCAGAGTTGAAATCTCTGTGTTGCTCTTCTATTCCCGCGTTGAAATTTCCGCCTTGCTGTTCTATATCAGCGTTGAATTCTCCAGAGATCTTACTTTTATCAGGGCCCACATTAGGTAACTGTTGCAAAGGTCCCACGGAATCATCACTCTGAATTGGCTGCACATCTGCTGGAAATACAGGGTGTTCCTGATGCGATGCTGGAGCTCCTGCAGTTGATCTGGAAAAGAATATTTTCATATATTGACACCATATAAAACACAGGAATTGAATTTTTAGTAATAGTTATTACTAGAATTTATTGTTTAATTAAATGTTCTTTTTACTTCAAAAAAAATAACAAAGCTGACTAACACAAGCAATTAGTGCGCGATATTAATTGAAACCATGTTAGAAAGCTTTTCTATGAAACATTAGGAATACAACATTTGCTGCTTGTTAAGTGAAATTTAACTCACCTTTTTGTCTGTGAGTCCATCGTCTGGGATTCAACACTACTTATATTTCTTCACTCTTGCGTCTTTATCCCACGTAAAATCAATGGATGATGTATTGATAATTTCTTTTTACATTTTTTATCATGGTGTTAACATTGGCAACATGGAGAGGCGATTAAGATGGTATAAAAGGACGAAAAGAAAAGAACCACCTTTAAATTCTTGGTATTTTTTGGTTATTATAAACGTTATTAATTTTGATTCAAAAAGTGATATACTCGACTTCATCTCCTAAGTTAGGTTTTACTCCGGACTCACCGTCGATTAATTAAATTTGTAGTAACTACCTAGAATATTAATCGATCTATCATTGTTCCAAATATTTTAGTGCACTTTTTCTGTTACACTAATAGAATGCTGAGTTTCAAGAACAGAAAATGTTACAGACCGTTAGATTTGTTAGTATGACAATGTTATACCATAAGTCTTTGTACCCCACATGAAAAGTTTTGCAGAAATGAATATCTTGGCCATTATCTAAGGAACTGCCGCAGTACAAGGGGTAGGTAAGAGGTTAATTAGGTATCTAACTAACATGCACAGCATGCAGAGAACATGCAAAACTTTAAGTATTCTTCTTGTTGAATTTACACATTCATGTAAAATACTGATTTATTTTGGGGTTTGTTTAGAATTATAATTAGTGTGGGATCTAATAAGTATTTCCATTGTGAGATTCCTTTCATCTAAATAATGTGGGATAAAAGCATTTATATGAATCATGGTAACTAAGTCGTCGTCATAGTTACTGTCATCTTCAAGATTTGCACCTTACTTAAGATTCGTTCCGTACACATTAACCAAACTTGTCTTTTTATCTACACCTTAGCTTTCCTACGTTCCGCTTCTTTGTTTTGTATTTTGTTAATA
This sequence comes from Tenodera sinensis, assembly GCA_030765045.1. NCBI lineage: Eukaryota > Metazoa > Arthropoda > Insecta > Mantodea > Mantidae > Tenodera > Tenodera sinensis. The sequence continues at coordinate 25,110,257 of CM060961.1, read as the reverse complement.
TCTTAAGTAATCTTCCTTCATTGTACCCTTGAACGTGGTATCTCCAAATTTGTTTTTGATTTTGTTAATTCTTAAATATTTTAATATATCCTTTATGGCCTGTCTATTTGTGATCCAAAAAAGAGTGTCTGGTAGGATCTTAGGAATTTCATTTCTGTCAATTCAGTGTTTCTTTTCGGCTGTCTATTTGGGGGTCTACAATTCACTTAAATGCAGAGTTACGGAAATTACTGTTGCCTTACAAAATGTTAAGTTATGTCTTCTTCCTTGTGTCACCTAGTACTTTCTGTATTGTGCCACACATGAGATTAACTTTATAAAGTTTATTGTCTACATCTCTTTCTTTAAGTACGGTACTTAAATCATATTCCAGATATCTGTCCAAGATGATTTCTAGGGGATAGTCAGAAATGGAAGTCTCTCTAGGTTGCATTACAAGCCAGAAAAGCTTGGCAGTGGTCAACTTCTTACTAAATTTCAGTGCTTGTTCTTTGAAGATTCATGAAGAAACCTAATGTGCCTATTCTTGCTATGAGGCATAGGTTTGAGTTACGTTTTTTAATGTAGCTAATACTTATACATGATTGATTTTTAGAAAAGTAAAAGAGCCTTACACTCTATTATTTATTTGGAAAATGTGCAATGTTACACTTAAATTAAATGTTTAAACTTTCTAAATGTTGCCGCTCGACTTTGATTTTTGAAAATTATTTTCTTGGAGAGCCATAAGAGTAATGCTGAACAAATCTATACAGTACAACTTTTAGCTAAAATGATTTAAATTTGTATAAATTAGCGGTATTGCCACCGATTATCCTTAAGGACACTCGGTAGTGATTTTGATTACGAAAATGGATTTTTTGTTTTTGCTTAATATGAATCTACATATGTAGAAAAAAAACTATAATAAATATAGCTATGAACTTTCTTGTGCATAATATGCAGAAAGAGCTGTTCTAAACAGCCAGTGAAAGATTTTTATGTTACACTTTCATGAAATTCCTCAAACAATGATTTCATACCTAAAAAATTTTAATAATATATTTGTAAAGTGACCACAACATTTGAAATTTGTCACTCTGTTTAGGAGAAAAGTGCACCTAAAGAAGAAAATGTAAGGAAATTCTTGAAATTTTGTTGTTTATTGGAGTGTAAAAAACTAAAGATTATTAATTTTATATATGATTTGATTATGATTTCTGAATCAAAAGAAGCTGTTTGATAAGCAATAAAAGTTTAATTATGATAGATCGTATAGTTTTCAAGAAGCACTAACACACATTGCATTAAGATTATACACACGGTAATTGCTATTCTGCCACCACCAAGTGTTCTTAAACCCAGAAAACAGTAGAAAATATCTACAGATAATGAGGTGAAGCGAGGAAAACCCCCAAATTTCGTTTAAATAACGCCAATCTTGCCATACTTTCTGGCGCGCTAAGGTGGAGGGGAAAAGAGAGAGAGTAAATGCGAAGAAATTCCACCATTGTCATCTGAGTCAACTGTGTAAAAAGTGTATTTATGTCTTTTTGCGTCACGTAAATTAACATGTTCTTACTCTCTTGATGAAAAATAGAAAAGCGAGGAGCCGAAGGATGAACAAAAGAGACAATAGCAGGAGTTAGGAGCTAAGTGGGTAAAACAGAATGTGACATATTCTTCGTCAACAGCATCACAATTGTTGCAGGCTCCCGAGTTAGTGATGTTAGTCTGAGCATGCGCACAACACAGGATGGTGTGACGACCCACACTTACTTGTAGAGGTTGGCTGCAGGGGACAATAACGGTCCAGCGGCTCTGGAGTCCACCAGGCCGGCAGCTACCAGCACCACAATAATATTTAGCACCTGTAACACATAGATACACACACCACATTAAGGCTTCCTCTATGTGCACCTTATATATACAATAATTGCTTGCTTAGTTCTTAAGATCACAGCTTGTTTTTACGTAAAGGACTACAGCAAAAGAACATTTCCTCTTAATTTTATTGGCTGTGTTTTTATCACCTAAAGTGTATAAGGTAATACTTGGTTTAATTAGCTCGCGAATGACTCAGGCTGTAGCAATTACTTTGGTGCTGTGTTTGTGTGTGTGTGTGTGTGTGTGTGTGTGTATGTGTGTGTGTGTGTGTGTGTGTGTTTATGGAGGTAAATTTGCTGGCTTTATTACTTTATTAGCAGACTATTCATAGAAAATAAAACAGGTGTATTTTATTATGGCAGACACAAAATTTAATGGCGGCTAATAACTGACTATTACAGTTCTCTTTCCTGTTGTGCAAATAAATTTTGTGGGCGCAAATGATTTTATATCACCGGCTTTACAGCATGATTTCACAGCGTGTTTATACCACACCGCATGGCGAGGCAACCCTCTGATTAGTGGTTGCGTTGCGCCACCCGCCATTAAATATTTTGTCAACCACATCTTAAGCATAAGATGTTTTAACTAGTATATTTATAGTTAATGTTGGGGAAAAAACATATTTTTCCCTGTAAAGGGTTGCTTGGAATGGAAGATTTTCATTTAAATCGTGGCACATTCTTAAATGGTATATTTGGTATTGATTCTACTTTTGGTTTTTAACCTATATTGTTGAGAAACACACACCACGGACATTCTTCTGGATCTAACACAGGGGCGTGGCTCAGGCGGTGGCGTCTGTGGTCCGAATTCCGGAAATCGTGGGGTTGATACCCGTGACCGACTTTCCTGATTTTTTAATTTTTATTTTTATTTATTCTTCTTGTTTCAGGTCGCTATGTGACCAATTTCTTATCCTTCTCTTTCACCTCCACTCTCATTTCAATTCACCCTTCATCGAATTAGTCCTTTCAGGGTTGACCCGCATGTAGAGGTGCCTTGGGTGCCACATGGCGGGGAATGTGCACTCTGTGAAGCTTGGTTCCGGGGTGCGGTCTCCGGCTTTAAGACCCGTGGAGGGCGTGTCCAGTTGCCGGTTCAACTAGACCCCACCGGGGATATTCAAACTGTAAATGGTAGCAACCTTGCTATCCGCTATGTCGGGGCTTCAGAATCCCCCGCCCTGTGTCTCCTTGGCCTGAGCTCTTCCTCCCAGTTTGCTCCCCCCTCACCATGCTCCCGGTAGGGCAGTCGCCGTTTAGCTTGAGGTCTGTTTACAAACCGCGAGTACAGTTGCTTCACAAAGGAAATGTACCCTAACCACAACTAATCAGTGTCATGAACCCATCTCCAGCCTTCAGGAAAGGGAATCCTTATCCCTGTCCTTGAAGACCAATAACAACCCTTATTTTAAGGAAGTGACAGTTGCATGTTGACTACATCTGAAGTCTCAGTTGCCCAAATAATTCCGAATTCCAGTTTTTTCTGTTTCATTACTTGCAAAAGTTCATGTTAAGAGATTGCAACTCTGCAGAGGGGATAGAGGAGGGAGGGTCTGTGCTGTAAAACGAGTATAACGGTTCTTCAAAAGAGGCGGCACACCTGTTGACTAAACAGACCTTACCTTAGCTTACTATAGGTACTATGTTTCTGTCATGAGAATGTGGATGTGAGAAATGTGTTAACATCAAGAACTCCAGTGTTATCTGTGAAAGATTACGGCTAGACTTTCAGCATATCAACAAGACTTAGGCCTCTCAGAGAACACACGCTTTTGGATACTAACGTTGCGCGATATATTTAAAGAGATAGTAGAATAATTGTTTATGGTAAGCTACCACGTGGTACTGTCTCCCCTTACACCTCTAGATAGCTGAACGCTCTCACACGTTTTCTCGTCAAAGGCATACAGTAGGTGTTAGAGAACGTACAGATCTACTTCTTGTTTATAACCATACGCGTTTTCAGAACTGTTTATATAAAGACCTATTGTGTTTATCCCCTATTACCTATTAGAAATTGCTAAACTTCTAAAGATATATTCACTGATTTCCGTGGTCACCGGGGTTTGGTTTTATTTTTTTGAAAAAGGCTTATTTTTTCTCCTAAAGCAACTACTTCTGCAGAAAACAACATGCGGTATTGAACACAGTAGTTTTCCAAAGATGCCAAACGAGAGATTTTCAAGAACATTTCCCCACCCCAAACTACCCTTTGCAGAGAAAATATTTTGTTAGAATATCTCTGTTTAAAATCATGACAAATAAAATGGATATCTTCAATTTTCCGCCAATGAAGATGGTGTTCATTCTGAATGACTTTTGTATAATTTTGCTAAACAGTAAGAGATAGACAAATTCATACTGTACAAAAAGTGTATATCCCCTTAAAGCACACAGTTTATGTCAAATACTGCTTTTGAGGCTTTTCAAGATATTCTAACTTATTAGTTGCAATTATTTTAAAATGCTCACACCTCAAGCGTTTGTGGTCATGCAAGGAGCATGGATTTTCAAAATATAGCGATTCCGTTTTACAAATCAGTCTATCAATTTACCCACTGTATGATTCTTATAATGAAATATGTAAATATGCAATGAAAGTTTATTAACAAGAAGTATATAGAACAACAAACTTTTGTAAGTGTGAATTTAGAAGAACGAGGAGAAAAAGTCATGCTAATAAAACGCGTTAAATATTTTTCGCGCTTTTAATTGCAGTATTTTCCTTGTAAGTTTTGTGTCAGGGAGTTTGACTGGTAACATTTCAACCTGTTTCGAGCGCTTCATTGCGAACAATGACACAGAATCGAGGGAGATGGCTCCGCGGTAACGTGTGAGGCCCGTATTCGGGAGATCGTGGGTTCCATCCCCCGCCGCCAGCCTTGCTGACCCAGAGGTTTTTTGGAATGTTTTCCCGGGTCAGCAGGCGAATGTTGGGAAGCATATTTCCGACTATTTCCTGCCCTTTCGTTTCATTTTATGTGATTTCCATCCGGTCTTTTAGGGTTGTGTCCCAGCTGTGTTGCGAGGTGGCGCCTTTCCATGGATGGTAATTGGGCTCGGGAGCGAGGTGGCGTTACGTCATCTGTCCTAGGGGAGTGTTGTAGTCCAAACCTAGATGACAGGCTCCGTGCACGAACCTCGGAACTACCTGCACCTGCAGGGACACGCTCTCGTTATGGTTCTCCGACCATCCGTGGATGTTACAATCTCATCCCTTCCGCTCGGGGTCTGATGTACTACATACTCCGAATCAGCCTCTTAAGTGCGGAATCCTCTCCTATATATAATCAATCACTCATTAAATCAATCAATGTTTCAAAGGCTATCATGTAATGTATTTTGGGACAATTATTCCTAATTTACAGATGCAGTACGGAGCAAACAATAAATTACTTTGGCTCTATTGACACTTTCCAGAGATATTGACTAAAATAAATAAAGAAAATGTTATTAAAATATGGATCTTCTTAATTCTTATTTCACAGGAAGAATAGTCTATACGGCCCAGGTCTTCGAAGAAGGGATTTAATATTAATTCTGTTTTCAGATCTTCAGATATGATGGACTATGTGTGTTAATTAGATGTGTCACTTAAACATCTAAACTGCCAACCACTCATTTTAAATCAGTGAACCAACCTTAAATGAGAACATTGGCAGATGTAAAGAAAAATTCTGGCTTAAAACACTGTATAGGGTTCCAATTTTAACTGTTTCGTGGTAAACTGTTTCTCGTGTTTAAATATAACTGTTATTTCCGCTGGATGCATTACAATGTAACGCCCACAGAGGGAGTGAATACAAATAAGCTTGGCCGAGGAAGTGGGTACTTTAAATCCTTTCTCCCATATAGTCATTAGTATGTAAGGTGTATTGTAAGTCTATACCTTTCAGATTTGGAACGGAAGACGACCGTAACTGTGACGTATGTATGCCTGGGTGCTGGAGTACTTCCAGGAATAAAATTTATATTCTGTGGGCAACGCAAGCGATGAATGTTCCTGGAAGACACTCAAGAATTTAGGGCATTACGTATTTAAAACTAAATCTATCGTGGTTAATTCTCTGAAACTGTGGCTGATGTAGTTTTTCCTTAATGCTGAATTCGAAATTCTGTTTAGAACAAATGGTGAATTAAGATCATCAAGCAACTTGTCGGGAATTTAAAAAATGCAGATTTTTACATTATAAATGTGGAAGTTAGATCTCAGAAAGGGGATGAATTTTATACAACCGCTGTTGGCTGTTGTTTAGGAGGCACATGATTAAATAGATTTAGATTGAAGAAGGTTTTCTTGAAAGATTTTCTGTCGTATCTTTGGATATATTAAATCCTTATACTTATCGGGATCAATTATGATGTTCACAGACAGAAAGAAACACACGGACGGTTTTCTAAAAGTTTCTTTGGGAGTTCAGGAGGTATGAACATTTCTATTTTGAATGAGATTAAACAAAGCATTTTTGGATAGAATGCAATACTTCTTTTACTTACTGTCAGCACATGCTAAGTAGAGTTACAAGTGCTTGTACAGTAGTGGTCTAGACTCCTGAAGAATGCAGTGCAACAGGTGGATGAAAATAAGGGCGCTGCCAAGTTAGTTGTGATGTTGATGAGCGGGATAAAGACTTTGAATCACTAATACAGTCACAACCGTGCGGACATACCTTTGTTGCAGAACAAAGGTGATGTCTTGTTAGTCCTTTAAGTGTTTATTAATGCTAATATGCAAATCCCTCGTTGACTGAGGCTCCCATAAGAGCGGGTGATGTGAGTGACCTCTCATGACCGACCAGGCCGTTACCATGGCCTTCCTTGTTGCGTGTAGGCAAGCACCACCTCTGGCGTTTATGAGCATTAATTGAGGAAAAAAGTACAAGAGTACTATGCACCTGATTGATACTGAAACCAGAGTAGCCATGGACAGGTTAGATATTTCAAACTTGGACGGGATAATTTATTGACCCTAACAAACCCGTTTCTTTCTTACTCACCGCGAAACCTCAGATGCAAGCGTTAAGTTACAACTTGTCAACGGCAGGATGCATTTGAGTTGTCCCAAAAGGGATTCTTTATCTCTATGTTTGTTAATAGACTTCACCACAACGTTTGCCCCGCACTCACTACAACTACGCAAAACGATCTCTTTAAAAATTCACATAACATACACTCCTCAATCACCTAAAAACCATTCTTAAAAATCTGATGTGTTGCACTCACATAACTATCACTATCCTTGTACCAACCATTCTTACCAACTCTTATTCCTTTATCCTCTTCAGATTAGCCAAATAAACATTTGCAGAAATTATCTTACTGCTGATTTTCTTATGGGTATATTGCAGATATAGGAATATAAAAACACACAAATAGCAAGTAATATCTCCGAAACGGTTCACTCTACAAAAACATATTTGGACATAGATTGTGTGTTTTTGCAAGATCTACATTTTTGTATAGTAATATTTGGTCTATCTCTTCCGGTTTACCAGTTATGCAAAAGGCATCCAGAGTAAATAGGACTACATGGGCTATAGCCAGAAAATTAAAGATGTACATTTCATTTGTCATAAAAATATCTCAAACAGCATTGTAATAAAAATCGTTAGAGCCATTTTCAAGGAAATCAAAATTTTTGAAAAATTTTCCATGTAAAGGGTAGTTTAAGATGAAGCAATTTTCTTCAAAACGTTCTTGTCGCATCCCTGAAAGATATTAAACTTAAATACCAGGTTCTATAGCTTCTCTACATATAACGTGTGCTATAGGGAAGTAGTGGCGAAGGTAAACATTTGTAATTTTAGGAAAAAAATTAAGCATTACTTATAAACCTTTATTCCAGTTTATATAACAATGTTATGTATAATTGATTAAAATTAATATTTATGCGTATTATAATATATCTAATCGTTAACTACATATATAATGCATATTATATATGGTTATAGCTAATATAACTGAAACAGTCCACTATCGTCACCTTTTTAACTTTGATAAACATTTTAGCAAATTTAATTTTGATGTTACATTATATGGTTATACAATTAATGTTAGAAAGCGATCAATTTTTCTCAAATCAGTTTTCTTTAGGAGTTCAATAGAGAATTTAAGGATTTAGCTGACGCATACAAAGTTGAGGAACAGAAATAGGCGTTCGTCTGCATACATATCATCGATGTAATTTATATAAAAATATGTTTCCGCCCGGGATCGAACCGGGGACCTTGCGCGTGTGAGGCGCACGTGATAACCATTACACTACGGAAACGCTGTTAGTTTCGCTGGCCCAGAAGCATATATAGAACAATAGACTACATTAAACACACCCCATAGTTTTCTTGCTTTCTTTCCTTTTAGTTTCTTTCTATTTTCCTCCCTGTTTTATATTTTATGTGTGATTTATTTAATCTGCAGGACGGATGTCGAAAGAAGACCATTGGGCATCAGGAAACTGAATGGGATTGTAAAACTTTCTTCTTTAAGCCCACAAATTAAATAAAACTGAATCGGTAAAGACGAGTATTCAACGGTCTCACATAAATTTGATTCACATAATTTATTGTGGGCGTGAAAATGACCTTAGTCACGTAGTCACTTTCCTGCACCATCTATTTTAAATAACGTGTTTTTAAATGAAGTCGACATTATTTTGTATAAATGATAACCGTTTCATCAGCAGGTGATTTTGGTCTATCTTTATGCGTGCCCTAAGATATGCAGATGAACAGAATATTTATAACAGTAACACATCATGATACAGCATTAAACATTAGAAATAAAAATATTATAACTAAAACATATATAGCCAACTTTACTTGAAGTTGATTTTATTAATCAGACAACCGGAAGTGATTCAGAGGCGTATCAGTGTAAAACTTCAAATGGGAGTGAGGGTCAACCAGAGGTACTATTAGATAGAGATCTTCAAAACAGCTTCATTACAACTGCCATAGGAAACGTTTTTATCATTTCAAGAAGAAAATCATACGAACAGACAGCAAGCCCGAAACCCGTTATCCAGATGAAAATGTTATTCATATTGAGAAATATTACAAAAAGAAAATTAAAGTTAATGTTGGCAAAGGAAGCTCACTTGGCCTTGCACAAGGGAATGAGAATCAAGTATTTTGTTTTCTTTATTTTTATGACTAATGAAATAAGTATGAAAGATACATAGCTTGTTCCTACTGCAAATAGTGTAGGTTTAGATATGTTGATGGTATTGGGTATAGATATGTAGGTATAGATATCTGGGCCACCCAGAGATAACCTAAATGTGGACGTCGAGCTTGCAAATGGGCAACTGTGGCCTAGTCTCCACCCCCCCCCCCCCCCCCAGAAAATGGTTATATTCACATATTTTTTTTCTACCCATCCTTCTATGAAATATACTTACAAAAGCTCACCCTTGTATCTATGGCTATTACAGGATTGGGCAACTGGTGCTCACTGAACGCAGCCTGCTCCTAACTTTGCACTGGTAACTAAATGTTTGGCAGCTAAAAAAACGAAGATCGCTTAAGCTATCCCACGAGTTGCCCGGGAATATATATATGTCTTACGATTTGCCAGCTATGCAAAAGTCAGTCAGGGTAAATAGGACTACAAGAGCTATAGTCAGAAAATTCAAGAAATACATTTAATTTGTCACAAGAATATCTTAAACATATGCCATTTTCATCAAAACCGTTAGAGCCATTTTCAAGAAAATCAAAATTTTCCATGTAAAGGGTAGTTTAGAGTGGAGGATTTTTTTAAAATCTTCCTGTCGCATCCTAGAACACATTAAACTTAAGTACCAACCTTGGTTTTTAACCGAGTTTTCGTTTTTGAGTTATGCTGCCCACAAACTGACAGACACAGCCACACACCACACACACACCCACACACACACACACACACACACACACACACACACACACACACACACACACACACATAAACACACACATACACGGACCATTTTCGAAAAATTCTTTTTTTTGGATTCAGGGGGCCTTACATCATATATTTCCGGTGAAATTTCGACATCGAATTTTTGGGTGGAATACAATACTTCCTCTACTTACTATACGTAGTAGAGAAAGTAAAAATAAAACGTTTCGAAAAATATTCCAAGTAATCAGTAGTTTGGGATGAGGATGTGTTCTTCATGATCATTGTAGTGCATCCTTTGGAAAGTCTGGAACCTAAGTACCAACTTTGAGTTTTGTTTTTAATTTATTTTTCTAAAGTTGCTTGAACACTGAAGTCATAACGCAGCAATTGACATTGTAATAACCAATTTGTATATTAATTCAATCTTGAGTTATAACTTTGATTAACAAAAAGTGTAAAGTGTGGTATAAACTTGTCTTTAAAGAAGTGAAGTACTTCAGGGCGATTTAGCTAAATCTTTGGGGATGTGCTGTAGATGTCTTATAAACCTGTTTGGTTTTGGTCCAGTGGGCCTCAAAACAAGTATTTGTGTTGAAATCTATAAATTTCGCATTGCAGTACATATATGTCAGTATACAGCAGGGAAGGTAATGGACACACGCTTTTCTCCTTCAAAAGGTGTTTAACAAAAAAAAGTTCAACGAAAGTTGTTTATTTGAAGCCCTATCTGACCTCCACTCCGTTTACAATTTTGAAGTCATACGCTACTGACCCCGCATCCCGTTATTGATGTCAAGTGAAATCAAACTCAAGTGAAAGTTCATGTGTTTTTTAGATGTAAATATTTTTCCCGAGAATTTTAATGACGAAATTCCTTGGGTCTTGTTCAACTGTATAGTATTGCGATATTAGGTATATAAAATTAAACCATTTATGTTTAGATGTTTGTTGGTTGATTTGAAGTAACTATTGGACACATACAGACCTTTAATTATCATATACAAATTATTACCTTGGTAATTTCTTTTGTTTTGTACAAAATACCATTAGATCATTCTTTTGTTTGGTAAGTGTTGCCAGCTGTACCCCACAAATCGCGAACAACCATTCATTACACATTAGAATCGATTAACAATCAAAATAACACTCAACTTAAGTTTCAAAACTGTATTTTTAGCAATTATTCCTTTAATAATTAATGTATTTTTCCAGAAGAGAGCTTCCTTTTTAATGTTAAGAATAAAGTATGATTTATTTGAGCTTATAAACTGTTTTTTTATTGTAACAGCAAAAGACGTTTGAATTACGTGTAATTGTTGGATTTCATTTTTTTTTTTTTTTGCAGTTGGTAGTGTTGAGTAGATCGAAATACACTAGTCGAAATGAGTATCGTTTGGGTTGTTTTTTATTTATTTATTTATAGAATTTAACATTTTCTGGCCAAATCTTTGAGAGATAATATTTAAATGAATATTTTATTTATGAAACAATCCAGATAAGCATCATTCGGCGGTCTGACATTCCCAGATAAATGCTCTCATGCTCGAGAATTTATCGATTACGTCAGACGTCTTATGATATTATTTGTGATAAAGAATATAACATTGTATGAACGTTTACAAGGTTTGAAAGTTCGTGTGACGGTGATTTTATTCACCAACATAGACCGTATTCACGTCAAAACAGTTATTTATTTAAATTCTTTTGTGATTATTTTATGAATCGAGCTCATGACCTTCTCTGGCAGAGAAATGCATTTCCTCCTGTGAATTAATGAAGTAGTTCTGGCAACAAACTCTTACTCCCACAGTTTGACCTCGGAAACCTCTGCGTGAAATTTCAAGGTGGCCATGACAGTAACTGGTTTGTAACATAGAGAAGTTGAGCTTGGAAATATAATACAGCGGAATTGCACAGCAAAATCGTTTCACACGTTTCTGATTCTCCATGCGTAGGATCATTTGGTATACAGATTTAGCGCCTTGGAAGTTGTAAGGCGGGGGGTGGGGTAGTTGGACTTCTGACAAATGAAGGGACTAAATACGGCACGTAAGATTGAGATGGGAAAACCAGAACTTGGCACATCGTAAACTATTCCTTATTTCGAAAAATCATTGGAATGCCTCACTCAGCCTAAAAACGAAAAGAGAATGCATCCAAATAAAATTTCATCGCAGACTAATAAGTAATAACCTTTAAACCACGTGTTCATAATTAGTGCAAACTGTAGTTCAGTTAACATTCATTGCTTCGCTAAAAGCAATTTTTTTAGGAAACCTTTCTTATGATAACAAAATATCTTCTATTCTAAACCTTTACATGAAAAATTCTTCATTATCTTTGATTTTCTCAAAATGGCTCTAATCAATTTGATTAAAATGGCATGTATGTTTGTATGAGAAATGAACCTATATATTGAATTTTTTTGGGAACAGCCTTTGAAGTACTCCTCATTCAGAAAGAATCTTGTATAATGGGTAAACTATGAGATAGACAAAAAAAAAGCACTACACAAAAAATGTGCACCTCTTTCGAAATAACGTTTTCTGTGGCATTGGGAATTTCTGAGATATTATTGTTGGTTTTAGTTTTTTAAATATAGCGTTGTAATTTTCCCAAGGTGTTATTACTATTCAGTTATTTCCATCAACAATGCGGTAAAAGTATAACATTTCAGGACCTGCATATATCGACTGGTAAACATCTACCTATCGATAGGGCTCCCCTAATCTACCTTGTATCTAAAAAACATAGTACAACTATTTATGCAAATGTTTATCTCGATTGGCACAATGTACAGCTTTCATAGGAATAGTCTGTAAAGACTACATAAAATAAACGAAAGTGAGAAGGGAAATAACGTCGGATTTTTGTTTGTATTTGATCTTATTTTTCTGCATAGAAACTATTTTAAATAGTTGTACACACACGTTGAACACATTGAATGAATCCAGTTACGTATTTTGATAAGTACGAGTAATTTTTACTTTCTCTATTACGCATGAAGTATGTGAATAGAGGGGGACGAGGCGCCTACTGCGACTACACCTTGGTGGGAAAATATGAGGTGAAGGGAGACCACAACCCCGGCATCAGGCGGAGAAGGCAGTGCGACAGAGACGTGCGGAAGTGCCTAACAGTTGACAAAGAGCCAGCGGGCGCACCACCTAATAATCCCCACCACAACCCAGAGAGGGCGTCGAAGCGACCCTTATGAGCTGTGCACCGGCAAGCAGTTACCACAAGCGAGACCAAGATTTTGATTAAAGTACCACATATTAAAGGTACTTTTATGCCAAATAAAATGTATATCATGAATTTTCTACCAATAGAGAATTTTGTATAACCATGTGTAACTGATAAATGTAAACTCCAGCGCAACAGCCCATGACGGGCCAAGTCTTGCCACCCAGCCGCTGCGTCCCCCACCTCTGCCCACTTCAGGTGTCATTGGCGGGGTGCAGTACTGGAGGGTGGGATGTGGTCAAGGCCCCGAGCCCTCCCGGCCAGTTATACGGCCTTCTCGACCTAGACAAAAACGTACTGTACCAAAAATGTAGATCACTTTAAAACAAAACTTGTTTCAAATTTTTTTTGTGGTGTAACCCATTCCCAAGATATCTGTTATTAATAGCTCGTATTGCTCAATACTTGGTCAGTACTTTTAAGTCCTGTGATTTGCAGTTGTTTCTCACGATTACATCGAAAGAGTATGGTATTTTAAGGTCAGCATATAGTGTACAGTTCTTGGATTGGATTGGATTGGATTAGAAGCGGAGGGAATTCCACTTTGAACATTTCAGACAGGTTATTGTATGCCAGACCCCAGGGAGGAATAGGAGGGCTCTGCAGGTTTGCCAGAGCCAGGACTAGGGGCCTGTGCTAGCGTGAAGGTCCCTAACGTGAACTGGTGATTCTTCATCCTAACGCGGGATTCGCCATGCAGCCGACAGCCATGCGCAGTCCGCCCCAGCATAACAGGCGATCACAACCTCACCCATACACCAAGAACAGCACAAAGCGCAAAGTTCCTATAAGGCGTGCCGACGCTTCAACCCGGAAAGGACCGGATGGAAAGAAGATGAAAGGAAATGGAGGGATGGGAAATTCGGAGAATGCCAATATTCTTCCCGAGAAAAACCCCGAAAAAGCCCACAGGTCAGGAAGGGTGGCCACGGAAATCCAACCCACGACCTCTCGAATGCGTATGGTACACGTTACCGTGTGGTGCCAACTCGTTTAGTGTACTGTTCTTACACATTTGGCTGCCCTACCTATAACGAAATGTATAATTTCTGCAATTAAAATTAAGAGATAGAAAAGTAAACGTTCGTATACTCGCTAACAAACGACAGAACGTAGAGAAAGGCATGTGAATGTAGCGCATTGGATATTTTAAAAATTTATTTTAAATATTGCTTGCCTCTTATGAACACCCTTAAATTGTCCCTCTCTTTCTATATACGTAACTATGAAGCACTTTTGCACTTTTTGAGATTTTGTACACAACTTGAAAGAAAGTTTACAATAAATTTGAACTAGATTCAAAATTAAGATTAATTCGCTTAGAATACTCCTAATTTTTTAAAAAACTATGCACAGTGACATCTTACTTTTAAATTCTTATAAAGTTTGTTGAAAATACATTACGATTGCTTTGATGACTATTAGTATATTTAAGATACTTATTTACGATTGTTCTAATAAAAGGCATTTCTGGTATTAATTTTAGTGATTCTGAGGGCTATGAAATATTAACACCTCTATCTAAAAACATTTGGCCAAAAATTGTGAAAAGATACCTAACATAATAATGGTACAGTTTAAGAAAGCATATATTTTATAACAGTTGCACATTTAAGCACTTTTAAACTAACATTTAACTGAAGCTATAATGCTCAGGCACATGTTTAATACGTAGTAAGCACTCCCAAATTTGTGTTTCATCAGAATTTTTTTTACTTTCTCTACTAATGGTAAGTAGAGGAATAGTGTATTCCACGCAAAAAAAAAAAAAAAAAAAAAAAAAAAAAAAAAAAAAAAAAAAAATTGATATCGAGATAATATAAAACTCCTTTGAGACTCCCTGAATCAAAAATGGCTCTAACGATTTCTATTAAAATACCATATGTTTAAGATGTTTTTTTTTTTTTTCTTTTTTGACAAATAAAGTGTATATCTTGAATTTTCTGGAAATTTTCTCAGACGTCGTCTTCATTCTGAATGAACACAAATTGACAAAATCTTACTACAGAAAATGACACACAACTTTGTCAAATGCATTTTTGTGGAGTGAACCATTTCGGAAATTTGCCTTGTTATTTGTCTGAATCTTCCAGTACTTTTCTCAGATGAAAAGTTCATTATTCATTTTTTATCTCTTGCCATGCAAAGAGAACGGAAATTGAAATCTATCACAGAGTGACCCGCTGTAAGACATTTGACTACCACTTTAAGCCTAGTGTATTCCCATATTCCCCTTGCATCTACACAAAAATATGCAATTAAGGTAATTTCTGCAGAAGTTTAATTCGACTAACATGAAGTAGATAGAGGAAATGGCCTCTGTAATAAATTTTGTACAAGAGTAGAGAAAGTCATATGAATAGAACACGTAAGATTTTTAAACTAGTGGTCCAATTTTGAGAAACAAATTATTAACATTTAAAGAGGTAAGAATTACAAGAGGTAGTGTACTTTTCTACAATAATTAGTTTTAATATAAAAATGATGAGTGATATATTTAGTTTAATATTTGAACTTTGATGTTAATATTTTAAAAGACACATCGTGTGGAGTACTTTTATTAGAACAATAATTTATAGAACAAAACATTTAGGCAAGCATTTAGGCTATAATTTTGAAACCTGGCGAAAATATTATTTTTCATGTAGCTAATGCCTGGCACAACCTTAGGCAGGATATTTTACAAATAATTGTTTATCTAAATTGTACAGAAGCATTACCTCAAACTTCTTGAAGGTCAATACAGCCAAATTTTACATTTGCAATAATGACTGGTTTATAAAATTTTATTTTAAGGTTCTTTATAGTTTGCTTCTTAAAATGATTATTGGAGTCCTACTATAATAAGACGTAAAGGTGAATTAAATATATCTAGGATTTATGCTTTAATTAGGTGATATTTGCTTCTCAGTTGAAATTGTATAATTAGAGTTGATTCGTAATTTATTAATACATTTAGAACGTATTTGATATCTACGTCCTTTTTAGAATTGTTTTCAAATTTCCCATTAAATATCATAATGCAAAGCATAAAATTTCACGTCTGTACCCGAAATGGGTACTTAATTTTTAATATATCCAAAATGTTCCTGATTAATTAACCTCTACTCAAACAAAAATTTCATTCATATCCATAAACGTACTGCTTAAACTTTTGTGAGAATTTTTGGTTTTGATAAGAAATATATCTCTCTAAAAATATAATTTGATAAAATAACAAAATTAACATATTAAATATTAAACTTACCAATAGTTCCAAGGGTTTATAACAGTCTAATTCAAATGTAAGTATTATTGGTCTCTTTGTTATCATTTAAAAAGTTTTAGCTAATTTTAAACTTATGTTTATTATTGTCAGTACACTGAAAGATTAGTCAAAGTGACTGGGAATACACACACACGCACACACAGATATATATCTGGGTGTGTGCATATATATCCCCATTTATGTATATCGTAATTAATAAGCAATTTTACAATCTAAGCATTAAGGCCAAATATTCTGGGATGTTTCTCGTTTGGTAGGAAGCGGGTGAGGTAGGTTTCTAAATCATATCTAGACCCACGTAGGAACAGTTAGCTGTTTTGAAAATTCTGATTTCTATGGTTAGGACCTTGAATTAAGTAATTGTTTTTATAAAATATTTAACAACATTTCAAAGTATTTTTATAGTGTTTCTTAACTTTTAAATCAGCATCTTCCTCCCTTTTTTTTAGCCCCGTAGAGGAAGATGTGTGATCTGATGTGAATGTTGACAGCGAATTAAGATTAATTGTGTGACCAAACTGCCAATTCTGATCAACATTCCTCTTATGGTAACTTAGTCACGTGGTAACTGTAAACATCTTTACTACCTATTAAGTTGCACCATTTGTATGCTAATCACCAGAAATTAAAAATTATTTTAAAATACCTGTTGTATTTAGGAAACATGATAGTCAAAATTATGTAAATGAAGTTTACGTAAACAAGCTGGAGAGAGGTAAGATATTTATTTACTTTTCCTTCTAAAATGAGGGAAATGCAGTGGCAAATTGAAAGACACGTGATCTAGCTTACTAATCTTTCAGGATAGAAATTGTCAAATAGCCATAGATATGCTTCTATGTTTACTTTCTCTAATAAGTTTGTGTGTGTGTGTGTGTGTGTGTGTGTGTGTGTGTGTGTGTGTGCGCGTGTGTGTGTGTGTGTGTGTGTGTGTGTGTCATTGAACACCATAGTTTCAAAACGACAAATTATAAAATATTAAACTACGTATATAAGTTCAATATCTTCCAAGGATGCAAACGCGACGATTTTGAAGAAAATTCCCCGCTCTAAGCTTTCTTTATTTTTAATTTTCACATACATGGCTTTAATGATTTCGAGTAATTTATACATGTTTAAATATTTTATGACAATGTATATCTTAAATTTCCTGAGAATAGCATCTTGTTTTGAATCATTTTTATTTAACTGGTCGAACATAAGGGATAGATAAAACCTTACTGTACAAAAAATGTGGATCTCGTAGAAGTGTACAAATTTTGACAAATTCTTTTGTTGAATTATTCATTTCTAACTGGTTAGTTCTGATTAGTTTTAACTTTAAAATATACTTTTCTCAAATGGGACGTAGTTATTAGTTTTATTAACTAAGACCATGTAATTTCAAAGCAGTCACATAACGATACGATCTTAAAAGATTTGATTATCACTTAAAGCCTAATGCACCCCATATTTTCCTTGCACCTACGATTCTATATATCTACAAAGGTTTATCTGGATTAACATGAGTTAGAAGTTTAAGCATTTTTAAGAATAATTTGTGTAAAAGTGAGCAGGTGGAGTAGATTTTTTTAATCTTTAAAAACATGCATATTATAATAGCAGCCGTTAAATGTTCTAGAGATTGGTAAATGTTACATGGTGCTCCTATGCAGTTCTGCTTAAGACAAAATGCATTACTGCTTTTTAGCGAATTTGTAAACATTTCAGAAACAGAATGCGTTTTGACTTAATATCAATGGACATTCAAACAAATGTATGAAGTTTGAGTCTGGTCGGAGAACCAAGGACAAAATGAATTATGTACCACCTCGGTATGTGCGAGGGAAGTAAAATGTAAGATATTGCTCCCATACCAGGCAGGAAGGTTAAGTTCGAGCCCCGCCGTGACTGGGGGCTCTTGCCCATGTGCCCCAGGCAAAACGTGGCCAGCAATACGAAATGAGGATGCAGCAAGTGGAAAACAGTTGACTTACCTTGCACATGGTGGGTGAATGAACAGCCTTGAGTTGCGAGCTAGTTCTGGAACCGCGGTATACTTGACTCATACCTTTATACAACCTGCTCTTCCCTCTCCAAATCGGCAACGTGTGAAGAAGACCCATCTCTGGTAGAGGGGGGCATATCCTACCCTCCCTCATGCCCTGGGGTGCCGGGTTCGGGCCCAAACACATCTCACTAGGGTTAATAACACTTATGCTTTCCTCCAGAAGCATGGCGTCACTAAACGTTTCTAGTCGCTTTCCTACAAACTACTCTTACGTAGATTCAATGAAAACTGAAGCTGGTAACAGTGAAGCAACAAAATTCTTAGTGAGTTAAATTACCACTCCCCTGGCTTTCTGGTTATAAAATTATTTCTCCAGCACAAAAATTATATTTACTCTGAAAATATGTGAACTCATGTACATTTTTCTGAGAACATATGAAAGGTAGAGAGCTGAAAGTTTCAGTACAACACGGTCGAAATTTCTGAACCACAGTAATAATTTTATATTATATATTACTGATATTAAAAACCAACAACGTTGCAAATTTTTCACGTGTTTACTTTTTTGACTTTGGACAGTTTTGTTAATTTCTAGTAAACTGAGATTCAGAAGATGTTAATTATAGTAACAACAAGCATGCAGAGAAGTGATCCTGTGTTGCAAGTGATTTGAGAGAAAAAGGGCATGATTTCATATAGTTTATGAGTAAATTTTATTATTTTTATGCTGGATGAAATCATTTTTATAGACCCAACCACACAAGCTATTGCAAATAACCACTTGCAATAATTTCATGATTTAGTGAATAATTTATAAAAAAGTCAGGAAAAGGATTGAAAACTTTAAAACAAAGTGGTATTTTTAATCACTAAGATGTGATTTCTGTGTGTTCAGACTATCTTGTTCCCTTAAATTCCACGCTGCTTGCATAACAAATTGGATATGTCACATTCACAGTGTTTTTCAGGTTTCACAGTTTATCCCTTTACACTTAATTCGTATTTGCAAAGTAGACTCGTGTTTCTTTGGAGACATTTAAAAATTAATTAATTATTATTATTTATTACAATATTTCATTAGGGAAATTTAGAATATGTGTTTCCGATGAAATTTCCATATCGAACTTTTGCGTGAATCACAATGCTTTCTATGCAGGTAAGTAACAGGGCAATTAAAACAAGCTAGAGAGATTAAAATGTTACTTCATATTTAGGACTTAAACAACATATTATACGGATAATGCTTTTCCGAAGTTTTCCCTATGCTGAGAAACAAATGTCGGACAACTTTAAGCTTTTGGACTTCTGACCATCATTTCGCCTATTTCATTCATCGATCGATATGAGCTTCCAGGTTAAATGGAATTAAACTTTAAAAAATTGTATGCCTGTCTCATTTCGTCGTATACTTCATTTTCAGACACTCTGTATTCAAGAGAGGTATGGAGGAGATTGTTTTCAGTGAATGACCTTTCTTCGAGCACGGACTTTGTTTGAATGATTCATTAGAATTTTAGATTTCGATGTGCTTAATTAAACTCCTACTCTTGCTTTTCTTATATCACACATTGCGTGTTATTCAGGGGTAGACAGATATGGCTCCCAATTTTTCCAACAATCAGTTGAACTTTTCTACAGCCCTACACACGAATGCTTACAGTGAACACTAGAATACTTGAATGTTATATGTGATATCCTCTAATTTTTTTCTTTTGTATATTAAGGTCTTCCAAACGAATGTCATATCAGACAATGAATGCGTGAAATTAGTGAAATTATGCTCAAATGAGCCCGAGCACCAAAGAGCTTAAAGTTACCCGGCATTCGCCTTCTCGAGAAAAAACGTATCCGGATAACTCACACTAACCGAGATTCGAACACGGAACCTCTTGAACGTGAGGAAGACACACTAGCACTACACTACAGAGATGGGCATATTCTGTAATTTATCTGTACTTTTGATGAGAGGGTAAACTACAACTTCAGGAGAAGTCTTCCTCAAGAAACTCACAAATGCCACCAAAAATTTAGTCAATTATGCAGGGGTGTATTGATTTGGAACCTTAGTTGCTTAGTCGTCTTCCTGCATCATCTACTGTTATTGTTCCTATTGATATACATATGGTGGAATGTGAATTTTTGGATCGTGGAACTACTGGCTGTTTTATAGTAGTAGTCGTGATAATGGACAGATGGCCATTGTCATGTACCATCTGATGGGAGCCTTAGTAGCTAATCGCTTTTCTGTGTTTGAGGAACTTGCTGGAAACGTAGAATTAGACTAAAAAATGTCAATGTCATACCCGGGATTTGAACGATGCATCTTCGGCGTACGGTGCCGCTGGTGTTCTAATCTACTGAGATAACATGGCAACGCGAGATACTAAATTATGTAACAGGCTCACATTTCTTTCGATAAAATATAACATGTTTTAAATTTCTTTTGTAATAACATAACCCTAACGGCGGCTTGCAGTTTCGTTGCGAAGGTTCAGAAAAACAAAACGATAAGCCAAAATACGTGGTTCAAATCCCGGTTAGGGCATTGAATTGTCCAGCGTGATTCTACCCGTGTGGAAGAACAATTATTAATTTTATTCACGTTGCTGATACATCCTAATTGCGTAGTCTTCCTGTACCATTTGTACGAGTGAGTTTGGCATCCTATAACCAACTACTAGCTTTTGTTTGAATGTACTCTAATTTTGTAATGTGGGATAAATGACCTTAGCTGCGCAGTCGCCTACCTGTACTATCAGTTTTCGTTTCCTTTATTTTAAAGCCGGTCTTGAATTATGGTGTTTAATATCTAATTCTATAGATAACTGGTAACTAAGGAAATCCACGAACTCAGTTACACTGGCCGCTACACGAGATTTGAACCCATGACATCCTGAATGCAACCCACAGGCGGTCCCACCTGAGTCATTCCTTTCTGTGGATAGCTCTTTCTTTAGCTACAACATTACTTACGATTGGAGGAATTCATTGTTAATGTAAATGAAGGCAATTCGTCACTCATTGACTTTCAGAAATGGAGGTTCTTTGTTGGTTCTTGTTAGTAGAAAATCTGCTCCTCTGGTGGTCACTAAATCAAGGCTTGTTCAACTAATTCCTCTCCAGGTTTACTGATCAGCTGGTTGAAATCTTGATGCTCAAGTGGAATGTAGTTGTCTGAGATATAGCTGGTGTCTGCAGAATCAAGTTCTCTTCACTTCGCTGGAAACTGGTTTCTGTAACCGAATATCTTTGGGGCGCCGAAATTGATTTTTGTTGATAGACCTTTACCATTAAAAAATCAGGCATTTATTGATATCCTGACTTTAGCATAGGTATCGTACATACATTTAATTTCAACTTCTAGCATTCGGGATAATATTTTAAGTTCTTAGATAATGGGTATATTTTTAATTATCATCAGATAGCTCATGTCCCTTGCAACCCCTCAAGGCAGCTAAGTTTAAAAAGTCCCTTAACATTTCATTTCGCAATCCTACGAGCAAGTAAAAGCATTTTTAATATACTATTTTTAGGTAGCTCTCTCTTTAATTTGTAAAATATCAGTAATATTGAGCCGCGTGCATAAAATCGAAGTAAATTCTATTCCTAAAGTTTTGGAAGTAAATGCTACGATCAACATGTATAAAACGCTTGGTATATAATTATATGCTTTTTCCCCTTAGCAAATTATCGATCTGGTAGACCATACTTAGATTATACTTCTACCCTTAGAATAAACTATGATTGTCATATATAAAAACTAGGAAATGAATTTGCTTCGTAAGGAATATTAAAAAAACTCATAGTATGCCTTTCCCCAAGGTTTAGTTGTTTAACAAATCTCCATATTGAAATAACATTGCTGCGGTTCTTATAATTCGGGTTAAAAAGACGTTTAAGTAAGGAAAGCAGCCTAGAGATTCTAACATCAGGTACTTTGATAAATAGACATATGGAGTGGTTAAGTGGTTAATTCAGCCGATTTGCAAAGTGTATTTTGTTCTCCTTGTATCTCATATTCCTCAGACAGTTTTATATGTTTTACATACAGGTCATGCATATACCAGATTTTCCAATTGCTGAAGTTGTTAGCCTCTTCTATAAACTGTCGCGCGAAGTTGTACAATAGAATGAAAGGCAGTGACGAGAATGACCGAATAGGAGCGAAAGCGGCCGATTCGTAAGAAATCGATTATTTATCGAAAGATAAAATTATGGAATGGAAGTATAAACTTCTTAGCATTAGATTGCTGTTTATGCATACAAAAAGAAGTAAGTAAAGCAAAAGATAATACTACATTTTTGCACAGGGCTCATTATATTGCTTCCTAAAACTAAGAGAAACCACATTTAGAACTAGATCAACTCCCGTGTACAAGATGTCAGATGTTTTCATATATTGCGTGTTCACATGTTTTGTTCTACACCAGGCAATGAAGCTATTCATATTGCTTACTAAACTTTTTGGGTAGTCCTAGTATATTCTTGCTGCGCCTTGTGTAGTTTCACTTGGTTCTTCTATTTCATTTTCCTCTAAATTTATGTTTGCGGCCGTTTAATGCAGCGCTTAACCATCGGTTTCATCGTCCCCGAGATACCTTTGGATGGTCTCATAACCTAACTAAATTGTAAACAATTAGTCAGCTATTGAAAATGGGAGCTGCATCTTGCATGATTTGAATGGCTAAGTTAACACATGAATCGCGTGGAAACAAGAGATAAACAGCATGCAATGCCATAATAAAGATTTCATTC